>CM064524.1:42902949-42935449 GCA_032716605.1 Paralithodes platypus
TATATGTATAGTAGTAATGTCGTGTGCATTCTCACTCACACCTTGTGCCCGGCCCTCACTCACTCACTCACTCCCCCAGACCCCTACAAGGCTACCTCGACCCCCATGGCCCTTCCTTTTATCGCAACTACCAAAGCTACCACAAAGGGAGGGGTGTCGGAGTGGTCTTGCCACTGGACTGGTAATCCAATGGACCCGGGTTCGAATCCCAATATGTCCATGGAAGATATTATTGGGATGGAATTTGTGCTTACCTATTATCAGTGCATTACCACAGCACACACCGAAATGCCAAATAAATACCCTTATTGTTCCCTGATTAAATATTAAATAGCATTGTATGAATATTCCCATATTCAAAAATATGCTACAGGGGGGCAATGCCTAGTGAGTTAATTGCTCACTAGGTGGCGTTTGAGAGTGAGGGTCCGAGCCTGGGGATGAGACTGTGAGCACAGAGTCGGAGCAGCTTCAGAGATGGAGTTTCCTCTTAAATTGCAGGCTCGCTATCGCTCGCCAGGATAAAATCGACACCTGAATTGCACAAAAGGTCTTACTATGGGTGAAAGTTCTTAAAATCGCTAAACTAATGGGGCAAACGTTTTATAATATCAAAAGCAATGGGGCTAAACATGAGGGAGAAAGGGGTCAAGAAAAATATGCCCTCAAGTGGAGATCTCCCCTTAATTGTCAAGGATTACTATAGGCTCCATGGAAAGTAAAGCAAGATCTTGTCGTTGCATATAATCACTTTAAGGGGGGGTCACCGGCTTTTTATTTAATCTTTCTCTCCTTTTCTCTCTTTCCCTGATTTGTATCCATTCGGTCCCATTCAGCCTACTGTTTTAAGACATTTATCCCTACCCAGAGGTTGATTTTTTGCTGGCGAGCAATAGCGAGCCAGCATGTTCTGGAGAAATCCGGCTTCGCCGAAGACATTTTTCTATCGAAAAATGTACAAATTTAGCCAGCTGTCAAAACAAATATATATATATTTTGGCTCGCTACCGCTCACCACGAAAATATTGATACCTGGATGGGGTTAAACGTCTTAAAACAGTAGGCTGAATGGGGCCGATGGATCCAAGCCAAAGCAATAGGGAGATAAAGATAAAAACAAAAAGCGAGGTGGGCCCCCTTAAGTTAACTATTATGGGTTTAGGAGGTTTAGAATGTCTGCTGCAGTTAAAAGACACATAGAGACTGATTTGACTCCTTTAAGGGGAGGTATTTAGTTTGTTCCTAGACCTCCATCAAGCTTATATTAACACCCCCTTGAGTCCCGTTCAAGATAAATTTGTACATTTTTCGGTAAAAATGTCCCGACTGAAAGCCGGTTCCTCTTAAATTACAGGCTCGCTATCGCTCGCCATGATATAATCGACACCTGAATTGCGCGAAAGGTCTTAATATGGGGTGAAAGTTCTTAAAATCGCTAAACTAATGGGGCAAACGTTTTATAATATCAAAAGCAATGGGGCTAAACATGAGGAGAAAGGGGTCAAGCAAAAATCCCTCAAGTGGAGATCTCCCCTTAATTGATTGCTAGATTTCCTTCCTAAGTTATTGAGAGTGTTGATAATTTGAGTTCCATCTTAATTGGTTCCCCTTCTTCGTCAACTAGCGGGCCACTTGTCGAGGTAACGACCTTTTACATTTGGTTTAGCTATAAGACCTCTTTGGGATTCGACTTGCTTAAATTATTTGCATGATGAAGTTAATTTTTTTTTTTTTTTTTTGCTGTTTCATTAGTTTCTTTGCTTTACGACTATGATGATGCTATGGTTGATGATATGTGGAGAGAGAGAGAGAGAGAGAGAGAGAGAGAGAGAGAGTACAAAGGATTACAAAGGAAATCAAGCAACAACAGATCTAGTGACCCTTCTAGGTTGCTTGTCCTCCAAAACACTGAGGATCAAGTGTCCAAACAGTGGTTTAGAGTGGGTAAGGGAACATTGGAAAGGGAATTACTGCCCTGTAACTAATGTCCGTGGCAGGATTAGGAAGTTAGTAGGGACAGATGGGTTAGTAACTGATGGGGGGATAAAATAAAGTTATTCATTTACAAACGCAGTCATTCGCGGGTTTGATGCGAGATATTTGTCTAGGCGGAGTTTAAATGATCAACGGTGATGCAGTCTATAACGTTTCGGGGAAGCCCATTCCACAAGTTGACAACTCGATTGAAGAAGAAATTCTTAGATTCGTGTGAGTTAAAAGATTTACCAATAATTTGCTACCGTTTCCCCGCGTGTAATTAGATTGGTCAATAGTGAAGTACTTACTACAGTTCATAGTGTCGATGCCTTTGATGATTTTGAACACTTGAATTAAGTCACCTCTTAATCTGCGCTGGGTTAAAGGAAATAGATTTAATTCTCTAAGCCGCTCTTCGTATGTTTTGTTCTTTAGGCTAGGTATCATTTTGGTAACTCTACGTTGAACTCGTTCTAGCTTGTTTATATCTTTTTGGTAATAAGGGCACCAGGATTGACCGCAGTATTCCAGAAGAGGGCGGACTAATGAATTGTAAAGGGTTAGGATAACTTCTTTGGATTTATGCTCAAATGACCTGCCTATAAAGCCAATTATTTTGTTTTGCCTTCTTAACTTTTCTGACATTGTTGACTCGGTTTTAGGTTACTCGATATTGTTACTCCCAGATCGGTTTCTCTGTTTACAATTCTTAAGCTGAGTGCCATTCATCGAATAGTTTTGCTTTCCTCATTTAGGTATCCGATATGTAGTACTTTACATTTATCCGCATTGAAACTCATTTGCCAAATTTGGGCCCAACATGACAATTTATCTAGATTGTGTTGCATACGTCAACTTGTTCTTTTGAGAGTACGCTATTTGCAATTTTTGTATCGTCAGCAATTTTTGAGATTGTACAGGTGAGACCCTCATCTATGTCGTTGATGTAAATTAGAAAGAGAATTGGTCCTAGTACCGATCCCTGGGGTACCCAGCTCCTTACATTGGTTCCATTTTGATGCCTTACCGTTTATGACTACTCTTTGCTTTCTGTCGCTGAGCCCATTTTCTATCCATTTCAACACACCGTCTTGTATTCCATGCGCTTTTAGTTTTAGCAGTAAACGTTTGTGGGGAACGTTGTCAAAGGCCTTTTGAAAATCAAGGTATATAATATCTACAGCTTTACTCTCATCGTAGAGGGTGAGGATATCGTGGAAGAAGTCTAAGAGGTTTGTTCAACAGGAACGTTTTTTACGAAAGCCGTGTTGAGTATCTTTAAGTATGTTATTTTCCTCTAAGTGATTTACGAGTCTGTCTCGTATGACCGTTTCTAGCATTTTACATACAACTGAGGTTAAGCTAATTGGACGATAGTTACTGGGTAGGATTTGCTGCCTTTTTTGAATATCGGTGTTACGTTAGCTAGCTTCCACTGATCAGGCATAGTTCCAGACTGCAAGGATTTATTGAAGAGTAATGTCAGTGGTTTTATAGAGCTCATCCTTAGCTTCCTTTAGATCTCTAGGCGAGATTGTATCAGGTCCAGGCGTTTTATTTACCTTGAGTTTATCTAAACAATTCAATACTTCTCTCTCTGTAACGGTGATATTGCTTAGAACATCTGAATTATCAATCTGAATCGGGCGATGGTGTAGGGATATCACTGAGTGTCTTCTGTTGTAAAACTGATGCAAAGAAGGTATTGAGGGCATTACTCATTTGTTCTTTCGTGTTTGGTGTATTCTCCATTTTCATCGACTAACGGTCCAACAGTTGAAGTAACAACTTTTTTCTTTCTGATATAACTATAGAATTCTTTCGGGTTTGTTTTACTTTGATTCGCAATATGTAACTATAAGGTCTTTTTACTTTGCTTAATTAACTTTTTGGCTTTGCGTCGTAGCTCTACAAATTTCAGCCGTTCTTCGTCATTTTTGTGAGGAGTTTAATCTATCATTACAAATTTTTTAGCAAGCAGGCAGTTTGAAATATCTTTATTCCACCATTTGGGCTTATTATTATGGCCTTGGACGCCGAGTTTTCGATTGGTATGCAGTCTTGGCACTGCTTTTAGCTAAGTGGCTTCGAATAACTTCCAAGATGTATTTATGTCGTTATTGTGAATTAAAAAGCTCCAGTCAGTTTCTTTAAACATAGCTCTAAGTTTATGGAAGTTTGCTTTCTTGAAATTAGGGACTTTTTCGATGCTACTATTTGGTTCGTTACTAGTAAACTTTAAAGTGAAGTTATCGTACGATGGTCGCGTGTTACTGAATTCATCACCAACATTCAAATTCTCTATTAATTCTTCTTTTGTTGCAAGTACAATGTCAAGAACGTTATTACCACGGGTCGGCGTTCCAACAAATTGATAAAGCGAACTCTCTTGCAAGTTCGTATACAAGTCATGTCCGGAGTGTGAAGTAAGAGTATCGCCCCACTTGGTCACAGTACATTAAAGTCACCAAAAATTACGGTATCTTGCGAGTTACTTACATCTGCAATTTGTTCGTAAATATCTCGGTCAGTTTGCACTGATTGAGCTGGAGGTCTGTATATTAATGCAAGTATTATTTTTGGTACCTTTATTATTCTTTATTATCACAAAAGATGCGTCGACGTTCACAATTTGAGGTTTTGACAAGAGGGTAGGGTTAAGACTTTCTTTGATATAAAGTAAAACGCCACCTCCATTTCGATTTATTCGGCTTTTCTCAAACATTACATAACCGGGAAGTGAATACTCTGCTAAAAAGTCTCTATCTTCTGTATTGAGCCAAGATTCTGTTATGCCAATCACATCATAATTTTCTGTAAACACTAGCTCCTCTACATCTGAAAATTTATTGCGTATGCTCCGAGCGTTTGCATAGAAAACCTTTAAATTTGTTATTTTAGAACTCACGGAACGCTCTTTAATAATATTTTTGGTTCTTGTCGGATCTACATTTATGTTCATGGCTGTCCTCGGTCCTCGCTGTCTTCGGTCCTTAGCGCTGGTGGTCCTCGGTTGCCTCTGTTTTTTTCTTGGCGTTGGATGATTTATGTCACTGCTGCTTCTTCTCGGATGGCGTTTTTTGATCCATGGCTGCGGACTGCTTCGTGTAGGAGACGACCCATGCGTGCTGAACCCACAGGGTTCAGAGAGAGAGAGAGAGAGAGAGAGAGAGCTATTTTGTGTTTTCATACAGAACCAACGAAAAATATGCAGCAAAAAACAGTCCCAGGGAGGAAACAAGGCACAGAGAAAGCTAAAATTCTGGCAATAGAAGACTGATTAGGAGACACAAGAGGAGATACGGGTAAGGGAAGCGGGGAGGAATATTAATGGAAGGAGGTAGTGATGGATTATGTCAGGGTAGGAGATGGAGAGGTACATAGATAGATACATTGATAGATGGGTAGATTGATGGTTGATAGATGACAAAATACAATATATATATATATAATATATATATATATATATATATATATATATATATATATATATATATATATATATATATATATATATATATATACTGTATATACAGTATAATATGAATGCTATATAGACTGCTCCACATTCTCTTTATAGATCACACACACACACACACACACACACACACACACACATATTACTAGGTCATAACTATTATATGTAGCCATAGCAGTCAAGCTTACACACGCACATGACTCAGCCACACACATGGTCATACACACACGCACTCACACAACACCCATCCTCTATCTTGGCAACTTATAATCACACATATACACTACATATGTATAACTAATGTAGTATTTTGTATAGTTAAGATATAGGCTATGTATTAATTGCTTAATAAGAAATAGAGATTAATTGATATCAAGCCATTCATAAAACAATGATTGAACATCATGGAAGCATAGTTGTACCATTATTTGTAGTAGTAGTAGTAGTAGTAGTAGTAGTATTAATGGTAGCAGTAGTAATGGTAGCAGTAGTAATTGAGAACACGCACACATACAGAAAATAACATGTAGGTCAGGTACTAAATTATTAATAATATTAATATTAATAGTAGTAATAGTAGCAAATAGTACAAATAGCACAAGAAACGGGTGCTTCAAATTGGCTGACAACACTACCAATCAAGGCAAAAGGCTTCATTCTAAACAAACAAGAATTTAATGATGCTATTGCACCGAGGTATAATTGGCCGATTGAAGGACTGCCCGATCGATGCGTTTGTGGAATCAACAACGATGCAGACCACAGCATGATATGTAAGAAGGGAGGATTCATCAGCATCAGGCACGGTGAAGTAAAGAGATGTAACGGCGAACATGCTGAGGGAGGTGTGTCGAGATGTGGTGCGCGAACCATCACTCATTCCCTTGGAGGGAGAGATCTTGCAGCACAGGACGGCCAACACATCCAATGAAGCACGAGTGGACGTTAGTACAACAAGTGTTTGGACAAGAGCACAGCGAGCGTTTTTTGACTTAAGAATATTTGGCCCAATGGCCCATAGCTACAGCGAGCTGTCTCTGGATGCTGCACACAAGAGGAATGAACAAGAGAAGGTCAGGGCATATGGGGAAAGGATCTTAAATATCGAACATGGCAGCTTTACCCCCCTAGTCTTCACCACATCTGGAGGGATGGGACCTAGGGCCCAGTGCTTCTATTCAAGGCTTGCAGAGATCATCGCAGAGAAGAAGAAACAGCCCAGGAGCCACGTCGTAGCCTGGATGAGGTGCCGTCTATCTTTCTCATTGCTCAGATCAGCACTACTATGCCTGCGGAGAACAAGACTGTCTGCACCACAACCAGCGACGGTGGCAGAAGTGGACTACGAGGCAGCGGTGGCAGAGGGTCGCATAGGGGGGCGACTGGATTGAAGTTGCATGGTGTAGAGTAGTAGTAGTAGTAGACTAGTAGGAATAGACTAATATCTGATGTTTGTCAAATATAATGTATGTACAATATTAAATAAAAATCAAAGTAGTAGTAATAGTAGCATTAGAATGAAGAATGAAATTATGGAATGAGAACAAGATGGCTGACTTACTCATGAAGCCAGAGCATTACAAGGGAGACTAGGCAGGCGGCGGCAAAAAAGAAAAACAATGAGACGAGGCCAGAAGATTCGGCGACCAGATGAGGCAAGGAAAAGTGGCACCTGCAATAAGGTCCCTGACAAAGGAGGCAGCTTGTGGGTTGCTGCCTATCACAAGAGAAACCATCCAAATGTTGAAAGAGAAACATCCACAACCTAGTGTCCACGAGTCAGAGGCTAGAGGGTGATTATATACCACCGAACACCGTCATATACGAACGAATCACAGGCGAAATGATTTGGAAAAAGGCTCTAGGGACACAAGGCAGTGCAGGCCCATCAGGGCTGGATGCAACGGCTGGAGGACAATCCTGAGTAGAGCAATCTTCGGACTAGCAGCAACAGACTTATGTAGGGCTCTGGCAGCTCTTGCAAGAAAGATGACCACCCAGAATTGTCAACATTTGGAGGCCTACACAGCTTGTCGCCTAATACCTTTAGACAAGAATCCAGGATGCAGACCAGTAGGAGTGGGTTGAAGTGCTGAGAAAATCATCGGAAAATGCATAAATGGAAGTGGTGAAAGACGATGTGCGGTCAGCGGCCGGTAATCTCCAAGTGTGGTGCCGGCCACCAAGCAGGGGGAGAGGCAGCAATTCATGCCATAAGAAAATATATGAGCAAGTGGACTGTGAAGCTGTGCTGCTAATGGATGCAACAAACGCCTTTAACACCATCAACAGAAAGACGGCCATACATAACATCAAAGTAAAATGCCCCAGTTTTGCCACCTATGTAGAGACACCTATAAAAAGCCTGAGGCCCTCTTCATAGTAAACAACCAGAACACACGAAGGGGAACACCTCTGAAATCAATGGAAGGAACCACACAAGCTGACCCAGTAGCAATGACAATGTACGCCTTAGGGCTCTCAGTCTTGCTAACCTTAACAAGCCATTAGGCGACGCAAGTACAGCAGGTGGCCTATGCAGACTATCTCACTGGAGCGGGAAAAGTCAACAATCTCAAGCACTGTGGGAGCAAATATCAGAGGTAGGACCAAAAACAGGGTAACCATCCAAATGCCAGAAAGTCAATACTAATAGTAAAACAGAACATTATGAAAGGGCGGTAGAAGCTTTCAGCGGTAGTGAAGTGGTAGTAACAAAGGACGGACAGCGTCACCTTGGGGCGGTGATCGGCACGGAAGAGTTCAAGAACAAATACATAGAGGAGAAGGTCAGAGAATGGGTACAAGAAATTGAGAAACTGGCCCATATTGCAAAGACGGAACCACAGGCTGCGTATTCGGCATTCACATATGGGGACAAACATCGCTGGACCTACTTGATGAGAACCGTTCCAAATGTGAGCGCATTACTTCAACCGCTGGAAGATGCCATCAGAGACCAACTCATCCCAGCGTGGATAAAGTTGCACACCCCGAATGATACAGAGAGGGAGCTGCTCGCACTGCCTCCTAGTTGGGAGGGGATGGAATCACCGACCCAGTGAAGAGGGCGGTAACGGAATACCAGAACTCAGTAAAGATAACAGGATCTCTCACTGACCGTATCATAGCACAAGATTCTGGCGGTGTAGTAGACCAGGCAGACATCTACAACATCAGAAAGACCATCACGCCAGAGAGTCAAAAGTCACAGAAAAAATGACCTGGGCACAATTGATGGGACAACTTCACCCGAGACAAACAAGAAAACTACAAATAGCACAAGAAACGGGCGCTTCAAATTGGCTGACAACACTACCAATCAAGGCAAAAAGCTTCAATCTCAACAAACAAGAATTTAATGATGCTATTGCACTGAGGTATGATTGGCCGATTGAAGGACTGCCCGATCGATGCGTTTGTGGAACCATCAACGATACAGACCACACCATGATATGTAAGAAAGGAGGATTCATCAGCATCAGGCACGATGAAGTAAGAGATGTAACAGCGAACATGCTCAGGGAGGTGTGTAGAGATGTGGTGAGTGATCCATCACTCATTCCCTTGGATGGAGATCATGCAGCACAAGGCGGCCAACACATCCACTGAAGCCAGATTGGACGTTAATGCAAGAGGCTTTTGGGCAAATGCACAGCGAGCGTTCTTTGACAGAAGAGTATTTGACCCAATGGCCACAGCTACAGCGAGCTGTCTCTGGAGGCTGCACACAAGAGGAACGAACGAGAGAAGGTCAGGACATATGGAGACAGGATCTTACACGTCGAACATGGCAGCTTTACCCCACTAGTCTTCACCCACACTCAGGAGGGATGGGACCCAGGGCCCAGTGCTTCTATTCAAGGCTAGCAGAGATCATCGCAGAGAAGAAGCCAACAGCCTAGGAGCCACCGTCGTAGCCCTGGATGAGATGCCGTCTATCTTTCTCATTGCTCAGATCAGCACTACTATGCCTGCAGGGAACAAGAAGGTCTGCACCACAACCAGTGATGGTGGCAGAAGTAGACTACGAGGCAGCAGTGGCAGAGGGTCGCATAGGAAGGAGTCTGGATTGAAGTTGCATGGTGTAGAATAGTAGTATCTGATGCTTGTGAAATTTAGTATGTGTACAATATTAAATATATGGTAGTGGTGGTGGTGATGGTGGAGGTGGTGATGGTAGTAGTAGTAACATGAAATGTATGAAAAATATTAAATAAAAAACAAAAAAATAGTAGCATTAGTAGTAGTAGTAGTAGTAGTAATTGACAACACTCACACAAACAATAAAAACACGTAGGCCAGGTAGTAACACTAACACAGCCTCTCTGACCATAAACGTCACCTGGGCTGCCCTTTACCTCAATGACGGAACACCATTTTTGTTAATACGGAAATAAGGAACGTGTGTTTATGATACATCTGACCCCAAAACCAGATATCACAGCTGGCGGGGGGAGGGGGTTCGCTTCCTGTCCACTCTACTTTTGTTTTACAGGTTTTTATATTTATTCTTATTTTTATTTGTCTATGTGAGTGAGGGAGACAAAAGGCAGAACTGCCTCTGACGAGTGCTTCCCCCCCGTTGAAAGAGTGACAGGGCCAACATCAAGGGGACGTTCGAGCCAAATGCCTGGACACACGGAGTTTTGAAGCATTTAAGTCATAGATGAAGGAAAGACTGATTCTGGGAGATAGTCCAGAGCCCAGCTGTTGAATAGAGAAAGATTGAAACAACGTTTCACTCTTGGTTGGAGAGTTGCACAGAGTAGGGATGGGATTGTGTTGCAAGACGGGTACCATGTGCCCTACACAGAGGGGGTGGTATACACTGATTTCGCTTCCTTAATTGGGGGGTGGACGTATTTATTTGCTCATTTATTAATCTTTATATTAATAGTTTTTTTAGTTTCCTCCTTAGACCTCCATCAAATTTTTAAAAAAACACACACCCTAAATCGCCTTTCAAGATAAATTTGTACATTTTTCAGTAGAAAAATGTCCTGGCCGAAGGCCAATTCCTCCTAAATTAAAGGCTAGCTATCGCTCGCCAGGAAAAAATCGACACCCAAGTGGCACGAAAGGTTTTAACATTGACAGAAATTGAGCGAATTGTCTAAAAATCGCCAGGCTAACGGGGCGAACGTCTTAAAATCTCAAAAGCATTGGGGCTAAACACGAGGGAGAAAGGGGTCCAGACAACCCAACCACCTCCCCTTACTATTAGGCCCGCTATGGAGGCATATAATGTAGTTAGGAACTGTAGGATACTCAATAAGGTTAATATCAGGAGTTATAATGTATGGTCTTTTGCTCTTAAGGGGAGGTTTTTAGTGTGTTTCCTAGACTTCCATCAAGCTTGAAATTACACCTCCTTGAACCCCTTTCAAGATAAATTTGTAAATTTTTCGATAGAAAATTTCCCGGCCGAAGGCCAGTTCCTCTTAAATTACAGGCTCGCTATCGCTCGCCAGGAAAAAATCGACACCTAAATGGGACGAAAGGTCTTAAAGTGACATAAATGGGGTGAAACTTCTTAAAATCGCCAAACTAATGGGGCGAACGTCTTAAAATTTCAAAAGCAATGGAGTACAAAGGAGTACAAAGGAAATCAAGCAACAACAGATCCAGTGACCCTTCTAGGTTGCTTGTCCTCCAAAACACTGAGGATCAAGTGTCCAAACAGTGGTTTAGAGTGGGTAAGGGAACATTGGAAAGGGAATTACTGCCCTGGAACTAATGTCCGTGGCAGGACATGAGGGCTAAACATGAGGGAGAAAGGGGCAAAGAAAAAAATCCCTCAAGTGGAAATCTCCCCTTAACCCTTTCTAAGACCTGGTGCCCTCCTGTTAACCCTTTGAGGTACGTGGGTTACATTTTAATCTAGCTATATTTAGACGATATTATGTATAGCTTAGCAAGGATCTGTGGTGGTTAAGAGGGTTGGTTTGAGATAGTTGGAAGCCTTGTTGGTGCTAGAGGTCCTTCCTAAGCTGAATCAAATCGTCTAATAGTTGCCAGAATAGGATGAAAAGGACGTCCCTGGTACTGGAGGGGTTAACCCCTTCAGTACCCCTTGGGTACGAACAAAACATACAAACACAAACAAATTGAAATTTCTATGAAAACATTCCACACTGATATTTGGTATTGAGAGAATGAATGAATAAATACATTAATAGACCACACAAACGTTTCCCTCAATTAATAGACCACACAAACGTTTCCCGGCCAAATTAATAGACCACACAAACGTTTCCCGGCCATTTTTTTTTTATCTTGAATGGGGGTCTAGGGGGGTGCTTAAGGGGAGATCTCCACTCGAGGGATTTTTTTCTAGACCCCTTTCTCCCTCATGTTTAGCCCCATTGCTTTTGATATTATAAAACGTTTGCCCCATTAGTTTAGCGATTTTAAGAACTTTCACCCCATATTAAGACCTTTCGTGCAATGCAGGTGTCGATTTTATCCTGGCGAGTGATAGCGAGCCTGTAATTTAAGAGGAACCGGCCTTCGGCCGGAACATTTTTCTACCGAAAAATGTACAAATTTATCTTGAAAGGGACTCAAGGGGGTGTAATTTTTAGCTTGATGGCGGTCTATGGAACAAACTAAATACCTCCCCTTAATTTAATGGAAGTTTAGGGAACATACTAAAAACCTCCCCGGAATGTTACGCATATTCTTTACAGGCTAAGAGAAACAGCGAGATAAAAAACGATTGTAGGCCTAATCTTAATTGAGCCTACTCTTATATGAGGCTCCATCAGCTGTGCACCACAATAATACTCAACGTGTTAATTTGGTGCTGCCCATAAAACGGCCTGATAGTTTTTGAGAAAGTTTGTCAAGACGGCCCTGCAGCGTGTTCTGAGGCCTAATACGGTATAGCGACCCAGAGAAGGTTGGGAAGAAAAAAGTTGACAAGCGAAATAATCGTTCTCCTGCCTTACTGTCCACTTCTTTCTCATTCTCTCTCTCTCTCTCTCTCCATTCACAAACCTCCTTAACGGGAGACTGGCCGTTTGTTTGGTCTATCAATTAATTTATTCATATTTTTTTTTTAGTTTCCTCCCTAGACCTCCATCAAGCTTAGAAAAACACCCCCTAGACCCCCCTTCAAGATAAATTTGTAAATTTTTCGGTAGAAAAATACCCCGGCCAAAGGCCGATTCCTCTTAAAATTGCAGGCTCGCTATCGCTCGCCAGGAAATAATCGACACCTAAATGGCACGAAAGGTCCTAAAATTGACAACGAAATGGGGCGAAAGGTGTTAAAATTGCCAACCTAATGGGCCCAACGTCTTATAATCTCAAAACAAGTGGGGCTAAACATTAGGGAGAAGGGGGTCCAGAAAAACGGTCTGCCTCCCCTTAACCCAGTGACTGTGTATATTCCAGTGCCACCAGTGCGACAGATTTAACTTCAATTCGGACAACAATTTTCATATCTACCATATAAAGCAAGATCACTGTACCGTACGTGCATATATTACTTGTATAAGGAACATGTTAACAGTGAAGAACCAGAAAATAGTTGTTAACCCTCTAAAACATATGACGCAATTTTGAGCCTATTAGGGATACTTTAAAGCCTTTGTTACCATCAGGGGTATTTAGAAACCTTTAATTTAGTTACTTCAACCTCTGCAGTTGTCTTTGAGTTAGCTGTGGGCAGGACACTAATTTTGAGAGGTAATTATAAGAGTGAGAGAACTCTATTTCTTATTGCTAATCTGGCAACCTCTACGTCATATGAGTCTGAAAGGGTTAAGAGCAAAATATCCAGTGAAAAAACGGATAATTGCGACGGGGGTGTATTAACCCATTCTTTACCGATGACGTCTTTTTTATTTGATATCAGCTATCTTTAGACGATGTTATGAAGCTTAGGAAGGACATATGGTAGCTAAATGGATGAGTTGAGACAGTCTGTAGCCTTATAACTGGTCGACGTCTTTCCTAAACTGAATAAAATTTTCCAAAATTACCTTGAATAAAATGAAAAAGACGTTGCCGGTACAGAAGGGGTTAAGAGCATGGGCGGCGGAGTGGCATAGACCCTCTCTCTCTGGAGTCTCTCGCGACACTGACAGGTTTAGCACATGTATGAGGGAACTTGTAGAGGGAGGGTCTATGTCGCCCGCTCTGTCACATGCCTCAAACCTCCCTCGTCATAAATATACGCTTTTTGACTGGATTTTTGCTGCTTACACCTATTTTCTGGTCTTTAATGTTCATATGTTCATCATACAAGTAAAATATATGCACATGGAGCAGAAATAATGCTTTATATAGAAAACATAGCAAATTCTGTCAGAATCAAAGGTAATTTATTCCCATATGCGGCCCTTTTAAAAACACAAATGGAGCGCGCTTGTCGGGTTAACACGGTGGTATTTGAACCAAAGACCTTAATATTACTAGGTCAGTAGCAACTCCACCACACCTTCCAGAGCAATCAATATACTGTATATATTTCTACCTCAAATATATATATATATACACAGTATATATATATATACTGTATATACTGTATATATCCCCTATCTCTATTTATACAATGTATATATGGATATAATAGAATATAAGTACAGTATTGTATATATGTATGAATTAATCCAACCACCTACACAGCCTTACATATAAATTTCTGTCCCTCAGCTACTCTATTCATTCAGTAAATGGTCAGAACGGCAGAAGGTTAAGAATAAAAACACAATATTTACAAGGTGAACAAATGCTCTGGCTCTCTCCATTCACAACATTCTTATAGGGACCCACCTTGTTTCTCTCTCTCTCTCTCTCTCTCTCTCTCTCTCTTTCTGGGTTGTATCCATTCGACCCCATTCAGCCTACTGCTTTAAGATGTTTATTCCCATCCAGGTGTAGATTTCTTCCTGGCGAGCGAAAGCGAGCCAGCATTGTTTGGAGAAATCCGGCTTCGCCGGAGACATTTTTCTATCGAAAAATGTACAAATTTAGCCTGCTGTCAAAAACATTATTATATATATGCTGGCTCGCTACTGCTCACCAGGAAAAAATCTAAACGTCTTAAGACAGTAGACTGAATGGGGCCGAATAGATACAAGCCAGAGAAAGAGAGAAAAGAGAAAACAAAAAAAGCATGTCACCCCCTTAAAGTGGCCAGCATGTTAAGAATAAAACAGCACTGTTCACAAAGCACTGTTCACAGCACTGTTCACAGCACTGTTCACAAAGCACTGTTCACAGCACTGTTCACAAAGCATTATATTGGCTGTATATAATTGCTCTCTCTATCTCTCGCTCTCTCTCTCTCTCTCTCATTTGTTATGTGTTTTTGGAATGTACCGGTATCTTCCAAGACTAAACATACTGTATAACGTGCCTCTCTCTCTCTCTCTCTCTCTCTATCCATCATTAAATTTTGTTAAGGGGAGGTATTTAGTTTGTTCCCTAGACCTCCAGCAAGCTTAAAATTACACCCCCTTGAGTCCCTTTCAAGATTAATTTGTACATTTTTCGGTAGAAAAATGACCCGGCCGAAGGCCGTTTCCTCTTAAGTTACAGGCTCGCTATCGCTCGCCAGGATAAAATCGACACCTGAATGGCACGAAAGGTCTTAAAATGGGGTGAAAGTTTTTAAATCGCCAAACTAACGGGGCGAACGTTTTATAATATCAAAAGCAATGGGGCTAAACATGAGGGAGAAAGGGGTCAAGACAAAAATCCCTCAAGTGAAGATCTCCCCTTAAGTGTATTTTGAATGTATGTTTTTGGCATATATCTTCGAAGACTAAACATATTGTATAACATCTCTCTCTCTCTCTCTCTCTCTCTCTCCCCCCCCCCCCCCACCCCCCTCTCTCTCACTTCACCTTGGCCTCGTCAGGTAACACCAACTCTCCATTCATTGAGGAAGGAATAGCTAGCGTGATGTGGTGTCGGAAGCAATTTGCGGTATTAAATTGTTGCTTGTTTAAGGTTATGTGAACAATACTGTGCGGGATGTGTTTACCAGTCAGGTATATTCACGTTATTTATAAACTACTACTACTACTACTACTACTACCACTATTTTTTTTTTTTATTTAATATTTGTCATACATTTCATGTTACTCCTACTACCATCACCACCTCCACCATCACCACCACCACTACCATATATTTAACGTTGTACACATATTAAATTTCACAAGCATCAGATACTACTATTCTACACCATGCAACTTCAATCCAGTCTCCTTCCTATGCGACCCTCTGCCACTGCTGCCTCGTAGTCTACTTCTACCACCGTCACTGGTTGTGGTGCAGACCTTCTTGTTCCCCGCAGGCATAGTAGTGCTGATCTGAGCAATGAGAAAGATAGACGGCATCTCATCCAGGCTACGACGTGGCTCCTAGGCTGTTGCTTCTTCTCTGCGATGATCTCTGCTAGCCTTGAATAGAAGCACTGGGCCCTGGGTCCCATCCCTCCTGATGTGGTGAAGACTAGTGGGGTAAAGCTGCCATGTTCGACGTGTAAGATCCTTTCTCCATATGTCCTGACCTTCTCTCGTTCGTTCCTCTTGTGTGCAGCCTCCAGAGACAGCTCGCTGTAGCTGTGGGCCATTGGGTCAAATACTCTTATGTCAAAGAACGCTCGCTGTGCATTTGTCCAAAAGCCTCTTGCACTAACGTCCAATCTTGCTTCAGTGGATGTGTTGGCCGTCCTGTGCTGCATGATCTATCCATCCAAGGGAATGAGTGATGGTTTGCTCACCACATCTCTACACACCTCCCTGAGCATGTTCGCTGTTACATCTCTTACTTCATCGTGCCTGATGCTGATGAATCCTCCTTTCTTACTACTACTACTACTACTACTACTACCACTACTACTACTACTACTTTTTTTTTAAAAACCACTCAGTCTGTGCATCCTCTCTTTGGACCCTAGACCAGGTCAGAATAGTCATCAAAGCGCCTGACTTCGTTGTCATTCAGCTACTTCCTATTCCGGGGTAAGCACTCAGACTCATCATCGTGGATTACTACTACTACATTGATTTTTATTTAATATTTTTCATACATTTCATGTTACTACTACTACCATCACCACCTCCACCATCACCACCACCACTACCATATATTTAATATTGTACACATACTAAATTTCACAAGCATCAGATACTACTATTCTACACCATGCAACTTCAATCCAGTCTCCTTCCTATGCGACCCTCTGCCACTGCTGCCTCGTAGTCCACTTCTGCCACCGTCGCTGGTTATGGTGCAGACAGTCTTGTTCCCCGCAGGCATAGTAGTGCTGATCTGAGCAACGAGAAAGATAGACGGCACCTCATCCAGGCTACAACGTGGCTCCTGGGCTGTTTCTTCTTCTCTGCGATGATCTCTGCAAGCCTTGAATAGAAGCACTGGGCCCTAGGTCCCATCCCTCCAGATGTGGTGAAGACTAGTGGGGTAAAGCTGCCATGTTCGATATTTAAGATCCTTTCCCCATATGCCCTGACCTTCTCTTGTTCATTCCTCTTGTGTGCAGCCTCCAGAGACAGCCCGCTGTACCTATGGGCCATTGGGTCGAATATTCTTACGTCAAAGAATGCTCGCTGTGCTCTTGTCCAAAAACTTCTTGCACTAACGTCCACTCGTGCTTCGTTGGATGTGTTGGCCGTCCTGTGCTGCAAGATCTCTCCCTCCAAGGGAATGAGTGATGGTTCGCGCACCACATCTCGACACACCTCCCTGAGCATGTTCGCCGTTACATCTCTTACTTCATCGTGCCTGATGCTGATGAATCCTCCCTTCTTACCACTACTACTACTACTACTACTACTTCTACCACTACTACTACTACCACTACTACTACTACTACTACTACTACTACTACTACTACTACTACTTCTACCACTACTACTACTACTACTAATAATAATAATAATCTATCTATCTATCTATTGCCTGACGCCGTGATCCCCGAAGAGGTGGCCACGAACGAACCGCCCCCATGCACCTCTGTCCCCGGTCAGTCGACGCCCCTCCCCCCAACCAGCACCGCCTTCGTTCATATACTTCCTCACTCCATCCTTCCACCTCTCTTTCGGTCTACCTCTCCCTTTCTGTCCCTCCACCTTGCTCTCGTACACCCTCTTAGTCATTCTCTCGCTTTCCATACGTTCCATATGGCCGAACCATCTCAAGTTATTCCTTTTCACACTTTCCAGCACATCTACCTGCACACCACACCTCCTTCTTACTTCCTCATTAGTCTGTCTATCCCTCCATGTAACTCCGCACGCACTTCTTAGGTAATTCATTTCCACTGCTCTCACTCTTGGTCTGAGTCTCTCAACCAACGTCCATGCTTCGCTTCCGTAAGTCAGTGTCGGGATTACCACACTGTCATGCAAGGACTTCTTCACTTCCATACTGACCACCCTATTTCTTGTTACTGCTTTCAGCGTTCTTACAACCCTCTTCCCCTGTTGTAGCCTCTCCCGCACTTCTTCATCCATAGTCCCATCTTTACTCAACACACTGCCCAGATACTTAAAAGAGTTGACGATCTCCATAGCCTGACCGTTCAACTTCACCTCACACTCTGTGACTTCACCCCTTTCGAAGACCATAACCTTGTTCTTCCCCGCATTTACCTTCAAATTCCGTTTTTCGCATACTGTTCCAAACTCATTTACCAGACCCTGCAACTCCCATTCATTATCACTCATCAGATAATAATAATAATATTAATAATAATAATAATAATAATACAAATAATAATATTAATTATTATAGAACTAATTTATATCTCAGTCCAGTCGCTCGCTACACTCATACCCTTATTGATCCCCGACACTGTACTCAATCAAACAGTAATTGCCACTCTCTCCGCATGTCATTTAAGGGGAGGTATTTAGTTTGTTCCCTAGACCTCCATCAAGCTTAAAATTACACCCCCTTGAGTCCCTTTCAAGATATATTTGTACATTTTTCGGTAGAAAATTCCTCTTAAATTACAGGCTCGCTATCGCTCGCCAGGATAAAATTGACACCTGAATGGCACGAAAGGTCTTAATATGGGGTGAAAGTTCTTAAAATCGCTAAACTAGTGGGCAAACGTTTTATAATATCAAAAGCAATGGGGCTAAACATGAGGGAGAAAGGGGTCCAGAAAAAAATCCCTCAACTGGAGATCTCCCCTTAACTCTTTGAAGCTCTGACGCGTTTTAGCAGTTTATTCTGGCTATCATTAGACGATTTTATGCAGCTTAGGAAGGATCTGTGGGTGTTAAAAGGGTAAATACCATCTCAATCAATCCTTTGACTTCCATATACCGTTACTAATCTGAATAAAATCGTCTAATAGTAGCCAGAAAACAGAACAGAAACGCGTATTGGAGCTTGAAAGGGTTAATCAAATAATACTTCCACTGTCTCGGCATGTCCTGGATTCTACATTTAAGGGGGGTGACCTGTTTTTGTTATTTCGGTCCTTTTCTCTCTTTCTCTGGCTTGTATCCATTTGGCCCCATTCAGCCTACTGTTTTAAGACGTTTATCCCCATCCAGGTGTCAATTTTTTACTGGTGAGCGGTAGCGAGCCAGCATATTTTGTATTTTTGTTTGACAGCAGGCTAAATTTGTACATTTTTCGATAGAAAAATTTCTCCGGCGAAGCCGGATTTCTTCATATAATGCTGGCTCGCTATCGCTCGCCAGGAAGAAATCGACACCTAGATGGGGATAAACGTCTTAAAATAGTTGGCTGAATGGGGCCGAATGGATACAAGCCAGAGAAAGAGAGAAAAAGGACAGAAATAACAAAAAGCAGGTCACCCCCCTTAAGGAGAGATGGGTGGTTCTTATTTGCTCATTTAAGTATCTTTTCATGATTTTATTATTTTCCTCCCTATACTGTATATAGACCTTCACCAAGCTTAAAAAACACCCGCCTAAGACCCTCCTTCAAGATAAACGTGTAAATTTTTCTCTTAAATTACAGGCTCGCTATCGCTCGCCAGGAAAAAATCGACACCTACTGTATAAATGACACGAAAATTCTTAATATTATCAAAGAAATGCCGGTACATAAGGGGTTAAGGGGAGGTATTTAGTTTGTTCACTAGACCTCCATCAACCTTAAAATTACACCCCCTTGAGTCCCTTTCATTTCGGTAGAAAAATGTCCCGGCCGAAGGCCGCTTCCTCTTAAATTACAGGCTAGCTATCGCTCGCCAGGATAAAATCGACACCTAAATGGCACGAAAGGTCTTAATATGGGGTGAAAGTTCTTAAAATCGCTAAACTAATGGGGCAAACATTTTATAATATCAAAAGAAATGGGGCTAAACATGAGGGAGAAAGGGGTCAAGAAAAAAATCCCTCAAGTGGAAATTTCCCCTTAAGGGAAGTCCAAGTCCTGGCCAAGAGAGAGGGTCGGGACACACGGGGGTATTTTTGCGGGTGACTGGGTGGATGACGTCACCAGAGTCGCATCCGAACGTAATGCTTGTAACTAGGTGCCAGTTAGGGGGGGGGGGGTTTATCTGCTCAATTATGTATCTTTGTATTATTTTATTAGCTTCTTACCTAGATCCCCCACCCCCAAGACCCTCCTTCAAGATATATTTGTACATTTTTCGGTAGAAAAATTTCCCGGCCAAAGGCCGGTTCCTCCTAAGTTACAGGCTCGCTATCGCTCGCCAGGAAAAAATCGACACCTAAATTACACGAAGTCTTAGCATTTACATAAATGGGGTGAAAGGTCTTAAAAACGCCATCCGAACGTAATTCTTGTAACCACAGCTTGTAAGTAGGTGCGAGTAAAAGGGTATATATACTGTATACATCAGTAGACAGAACACGGGACGGTAGGCTATGAATTTTTAAGAATACAGCTCGAAAAATGTACAAATTTATCTAGAAAGGGGGTTTTAGGAGTGTTTTTTTATTAAGTGAGATAATTCCCCTCCATACCTACTATCACTCCTCCACATGTGTCAAAACCCCCTCCTTCCCCTCCCCCCCCCTTCAATTATCACCTATTTTTCCTCTTATTCCCTCGTTTATCGGTTTATTTACCGCGCCAATATCTCCAACCCAGTTGTCCTGCGCATATCTATTCCGTGGGGAGAGAGAGAGAGAGAGAGAGTGAGACAGAGGCTTCAGTCTGCCTCTAGGCTTCGGAGAGAGAGGGTATACGTCTCGTTGGCCTCACACTTCATGACTGGAGGGTCGGCAATAATTAGTCTTTTTCACCCCCAAATACTATTCCCACTTGTTTTATTGCTGTTACATGATAACCCTTTCAGACTCATATGATGCAGAGGTTGCCAGATTAGCAATAAGAAATAGAGTTCTCTCACTCTTATAATTACCTCTCCAAAATTAGTTTTCTGCCCACAGCTAACTCAAAGACAACTGCAGAGGTTGACGTAACTAAACTAAAGGTTTCTAAATACCCCTGATGGTAACAAAGGCTTTAAAGTATCCCTAATCGGCTCAAAATCGCGTCATATGTCAGAGAGGGTTAATATCTTCATATAAACGTAAAATAGGCGCATATGAATAAGTAATAACAATATCTATCGTAAAATGACGATTTTAGGCGGGAATGAAGCCTAATATCGTCGCTTGGCGGTAGGGTGTGAACTACCAATAGCTCGCGCTTAACGGGTTAAAGGGACATTTATATAGTTTGCTCCCTAGACCTCCATCAAGGTTACAAAAATACCCACAAGATCCCCTTCGATATAAAGGTGTACATTTGTCGGTAAACAAAATTCCCAGTCCTACATAACAGGCTCGCTAACGCTCGCCAGGAAAAACTTCGACACCAAAATGGGATGAAAGGTCTTAAAATTGATATAAATGGTGTGCAAGGTCATAAACTCGCCTAACTGATCGGGCGAACGTCTTAAAACCTCAACAGAAATGGGGCTAAACATGAGGGAGAAGGGGATGCCGAAAAAAACCCCCGTAAGTGAAAAATCTCCCCCTAAAAAGATTCACCAGGCCTGGAACATGGCTAAATGAAAACATATTGATTCAGATACATCTTTCTTCAGCTGAATATATTTGTTATTAGCTAGAATCAATATAATACAAGTCTTACCGAGAGAGAGAGAGAGAGAGAGAGAGAGAGAGAGAGAGAGAGAGAGAGAGAGAGAGAATGAGAGAGAGAGCCATCATTTCTAAAGTTGTTTACGTTCTCTTAAGGGGGGATCATCTGCTTTTTTGTTTATCTTTCTCTCCTTTTCTCTCTTTCCCTGGCTTGTATCCATTCGGCCCCATTCAGCCAACTATTTTATGACGTTTATCCCCATCCAGGTGTCGATTTCTTCCTGGCGAGCGATAGCAAGCCAGCATTGTATGGAGAAATCCGGCTTCGCCGGAAACACTTTTCTATCGAAAATGTACAAATTTAGCTTGTTTTCAAAACAAAAATATATATATGCTGGCTCGGCGCCGCTCGCCAGGAAAATATTGACTCCTGGATGGGGGTAAACGTCTTCAAACAGTAGGCTGAATGGGGCCGAATGGATACAAGCCAAACAGAGAGGGAGAGAAAGAGAAGAAAAAAAAAGAGCGAGGTGGGCTCCCCCCTAATCATCATTATCTTCCACCGCCTAACATTATTTAATATATTTGACTTCCGAGGCAGGGAGGGCAAGTATGAAGTTATTTATTTTTGTCTCGTGTATTTCAATTTACGAAACAGATGTGTGTGTGTGTGTGTGTGTGTGTGTGTGTGTGTGTGTGTGTGTGTGTGTGTGTGTGTGCCGAAGATCAATACAACCAAATTATGTTTAAGGGAAAAACAAGTGTGTATGAGAGAGAGAGAGAGAGAGAGAGAGAGAGAGAGAGAGAGAGAGAGAGAGAGAGAGAGAGAGGTATTTAGTTTGTTCCCTACGTTTTCATCAAGCTTAAAATTACACCCCCTAGACCCCCTTTCAAGATAAATTTGTAAATTTTTCGATAGAAAAATGTCCCGGCCGGAGGCCGGTTGCTCTTAAATTACAGGCTCGCTTTCGCTCGCCAGGAAAAAATCGACACCTTAATGGCACGAAAGGTCTTAAAATTGACATAAAAGGGGCTAAATGCCTTAAATTTCCAAACTACTAGGGCAAACGTCTTAAAATCTCAAAAGCAATAGGGCTAAACATAAGGGATAAAGGGGTCCAGAAAAAAATCCCTCAAGTGGAAATCTCCCCTTAATTATTGCTTCAAACAGAGGACTTAAATTTGCATTATTTTATATTACTATTATTATTATTATTATTATTATTATTATTATCATTATTATTATTATTATTATTATTATCATTATTATTATTATTATTATTATTATTATTATCATTATTATTATTATTATCATTATTATTATCATTATTATTATCATTATTATTATTATTATTATTATTATCATTATTATTATCATTATTATTATCATTATTATTATTATTATCATTATTATTATTATCATTATTATTATCATTATTATTATCATTATTATTATTATTATTATTATCATTATTATTATTATTATTATTATCATTATTATTATCATTATTATTATTATTATTATTATTATTATTATTATTTATATCATCATCATTATTATTATTATTATTATTATTATTATTATCATCATTATTATTATCATTATTATTATTATTATTATTATTATTATCATTATTATTATCATTATTATTATCATTATTATTATTATTATCATTATTATTATTATTATTATTATTATTATCATTATTATTATTATTATTATTATTATTATTATAATTTATTATTATTATTATTATTATTATTATTATTATTATTATTATTATTATTATTATCATCTCTAATATTTTCCGATACCTTGCTAACTATGAGCTAACAAGAACCACATCGCTTTCACCACTGAGTCCGCTCATCCCAGGTTGGGCAGAAATCCTAACCTCTAACCTCTGTATCTCAAAAAAGGCTAGAGCAAACGGGGTGTCAATTTATAACACACACATATTCCCTTACAGCCAAGTCTTCCTATGTGGTAGACATGTTAGCTCGATTACCCTATAGTCCTTTTGTTAAGGGGGGGTGACCTGGGTTTGTTCGGTCCTTTTCTATCTTTCTCTGGCTTGTATCCATTTGGCCCCATTCAGCCTACTGTTTTAAGACGTTTATACCCATCTAGGTGTCAATTTTTTACTGGTGAGCGGTAGCGAGCCAGCATTTTATTTTTATTTTTTTGACAGCAGGCTAAATTTGTACATTTTTCGATAGAAAAATGTCTCCGGCGAAGCCGGATTTCTTCATATAATGCTGGCTCGCTATCGCTCGCCAGGAAGAAATCGACACCTAGATGGGGATAAACGTCTTAAAACAGTTGGCTGAATGGGGCCGAATGGATACAAGCCAGAGAAAGAGAGAAAAGGACAGACATAACAAAAAAGCAGGTCACCCCCCTTAAGTTAGAGTGGAGGTTAGGGCGGTACGAATTCTGCCTAACCTAGAATGAACGGAGATGAGCTAACAGTCTCTCTCTCTCTCTCTCTCTCTCCCCCACCCACCCCACCCACCCACCTGAGACCAAGACTACCTACATTGTAATGACGGGGAAAATAAATGAGCTTAAGGGGTGTGACCTGCTTTTTGTTATTTCTGTCCTTTTCTCTCTTTCTCTGGCTTGTATCCATTCGGCCCCATTCAGCCAACTGTTTTAAGACGTTTATCCCCATCTAGGTGTCGATTTCTTCTTGGCGAGCGATAGCGAGCCAGCATTATATGAAGAAATCCGGCTTCGCCGGAGACATTTTCTATCGAAAAATGTACAAATTTACCCTGCTGTCAAACAAAAATAAAAAATATGCTGGCTCGCTACCGCTCACCAGTAAAAAAATTACACCTGGATGGGGATAAACGTCGTAAAACAGTAGGCTGAATGGGGCCAAATGGATACAAGCCAGAGAAAGAGAGAAAAGGACAGAAATAACAAAACAAGTCACCCCCCTCCATAAGCCGACTATTTTGAACTCGGGCTCAGCGGGTTGGCAGGGCGGGCCGCGGCGGCTTCTTCTTCTCTCCAACCAACACATAATACTTATTTATACACCCCCAACATTATTGCGGAAACCATATTTACATCATCTTCTTAACTTAAGTCGGGACCCCACCCACCTCATTTTGTTTTCTCTTTCTCTCCCTCTCTCTCTCTCTCTCTCTTTGGCTTGTGTCCATTCGGCCCCATTCAGCCTACTGTTATAAGACGTTTACCCTCATCCAAGTGTTAATATTTTCCTGGCGAGCGGTAGCGAGCCAGCATATATATAATTTTTTTTGACAGCAAGCTAAATTTGTACATTTTTCGATAGAAAAATGTCTCCGGCGAAGCCGGATTTCTTCATAGAGTGCTGGCTCGCTATCGCTCGCCAGGAAGAAATCGACATCTGGATGGGGATAAACGTCTTAAAACAGTTGGCTAAATGGGGCCGAATGGATACAAGCCAGGGCAAGAGACAAAAGGAGAGAAAGCTAAAAAAAAAAAAAACGGTGACCCCCCCCTTGACTCCAAACATCAGGAGCTCATCTGTAACCACACACCCCGTGCTACCGCCAGACGCTGCAGACGCTCTGTCAACGCTCTCACGATATCGATCATAAATTGAGTATTAACTACTCATCCTCTTCATTCTTGTGCATGAAAGGTGGTTAAGAGCACGTTTAACCATCCTGTAGCTTAGTAAGTAACACTGCACGATATTTCGCTGTGTATTGACTGAAAAACTTTGTGTTTATCACAAGACTCCTGCTCGGACAGGGCGCCACTAGCGCCATCTATTGTTTTGTTTTGCTTTGTAAACAAACGCTCTCTTATTACTATTTTATATAAAATCGTAGCCCCTAATTTTACCCATTACCTACTGTAGTAAGTATCAATTTAACTGCCTTGTATGTAAGTAAAGCTTTGCATATTAATTTGCTAATAAACAATATTGTTTACTAACTAACCGCCTACAGGGACTAACGCCGACACCATTTTGTAAACAAACCTTTTTTGGGGATTATACATATTAAATTCCAGCAAATTTTGTACCAAATTTAAGTGCATTCATTTATCTTTTCCCCCTAGATATATTCTTGACTTTTTCTCCTCAGACTGATTTTACTTTAAGCTAAGGGTGGTATTTGTACAAACTAACCTAGCCTAACCCAACCTGCCAAGCTTTTAACCTAACCCAAACCTAGCCTAGCCTATAGCCAGCCAATCTGTTTTATTATTAACTCTTGTAGATATTGTATTTGGTATCCTACTGTAGCTATATATATCTGTAATTTTAGTTGTTGCTTGCACGATCTTGTAATAACCTTTGACTGATACACTTTTTTATCTAAAAAGAGTAGGCTACTGCTTTACTAGGCTTCAGTGACACCAGGGTCATCTGTTGACACAGTATATTAACCCCTTGTGTGCAGTCACACTTTATTTTTATATAATCTCTATTTGGTGAATTGTATATTTAGTTACATATTCTGTTATACATATATTTGTTTAAGGTTAGGTTATCACACCTGGTAGCCTATTTCTGCGAATTTCAATTTTATTATATTCGGTTAGGCTATTCAACGCTGGTAGCCTATTATTGCGTATTTCAATTTAAAAAAAAAAAAACTTTTGGTTAGGCTATCGCCCCTGGAAGCCTAATTCTGCGTATCTCAACATTTTTGTTTTCGGTTAGGCTATCACCCCTGATATCCTATTTCTGCGTATTTCAGCATATTTGTTTTCGGTTGAAGTGATTGAAGTGTTTTTAAAGTGAGTGAAGTGTTGTAAAGTGAGTGAATTGTTTTTTAAGTGAGTGAAGTGATCTGAAGAAAGTGACTGTCACCATGCCTCGCGCTTGTGCGAACTGCGCCGGTAGGTTTGGTGAGTCCATGTTTGCTACTATCGATCTTCAAGTCTGCCGGCTCTGCCAGCAACGAGAGAATTTTACAGTGAAATTAGATGAAGCCTACAACAAGATCAACGTCCTCACCATGAAGCTGGAATCACTCCAAGAGTTTGTAACACTCAACGTTGGAGTGCCACAAACTTCAATTGTCACCGCAACTCCAGCAGCCACCAACGCCCCAACGTCAACTGCCAACAATTCAACGCCTACAGTAGCCATTTCAGCTGATGTTTCCGATACTCAAGATACAAATAGCGACTCTCTTCCCCCTCAAGACAACTTCCGTGTCGTGAGGAACAACGTTTGCCCCAAGACCAGGCACATACCGATTACCGAGTGTCAAAACCGTTTCCAGATATTCGCAGACTCAGATGACGAAGAGGAAATAGAAGAAGTCCGGCTCGTGGGAGACTCGATGATACGTGGTCAGCTCACAGAGTTTTGCGCCAGGGCACCTAAGACCAGGAAGCGTTTTTGTATCCCTGGTGGTGGTGTGGATGACGTAGTTGCAGCAGTTGACGAAGTATCAAAGCTGGCCCCTGCAAATACAATGTACGTCATTCACGTTGGATCCAACGATATACAGCGAACCCGGTCGGAAGATTTGCTTTTAAAGTACCAGCAGCTGATCAAGTCGTTTAAGGAGAAGTCATCAAGGATCATCGTCTCAGGAATCGTCCCCCGGCTCGGTGTAGAGAGCCGATTTTACAACATAGCCACCAGCACAAATCGTTGTCTAGCAAACCTCTGCAGGAAGGAGAACGTGGGATTCGTCGACACCTGGGACAATTTCTACTACGATGACTATTTGTTTTCGGATGATGGAGTTCATCTGAACCAGGTGGGAGCAGCGCGTTTTGGGCGTCTTCTCAACGATGCGGTGAAGGATTTTCGGAGAAGAAATCGACTCAGCACAGGACAACCAGGAAGGAGGACCGAAGACAGCGAGGACGGCAATCTACAAAGGAATTAAATACTAATCCGTCAAGAACCGCGAATTTGGATAAAGCTCCACCAACACGACCCAAATTCAAAACCGTCAGGGATAACGACCGAGGACCGAGGACAGCCATGAATGTAAATGTAGATCCGACCAGAACCAAAAATTCGATGAAAGAACGATCTGCGAGTTCTAAAACCGCAACTTTAAAGGTTTTCTATGCAAACGCTCGTAGCATACGCAATAAATTTTCAGATTTAGAGGAACTAGTGTTTACAGAAAATTATGATGTGATTGGCATAACAGAATCTTGGCTCAATACACAAGATAGAGACTTTTTAGCAGAGTATTCACTTCCCGGTTATGTAATGTTTGAGAATAGCCGAATAAATAAAAATGGAGGTGGCGTTTTATTTTATATCAAAGAAAGTCTTAACCCGACCCTCGTGTCAAAACCTCAAATTGTGAACGTCGACACATCTTTTGTGCTAATAAAGAATAATAAAGGTACAAAAATAATACTTGCGTTAATATACAGACCTCCAGCTCAATCAGTGCAAACTGACCGAGAAATTTACGAACAAATTGCAGATGTAAGTAACTCACAAGATACCGTAATTTTTGGCGACTTTAATTTACCTGTGACCAAGTGGGGCAATACTCTTACTTCACACTCCGGACATGACTTGTATACGAACTTGCAAGAGAGTTCGCTTTATCAATTTGTTCGAATGCCGACCCGTGGTAATAACGTTCTTGACATTGTACTTGCAACAAAAGAAGAATTGATAGAGAATTTGAATGTTGGTGATGAATTCAGTAACAGCGACCATCGTACGATAACTTTCACTTTAAAGTTTACTAGTAACGAACCAAATAGTAGCATCGAAAAAGTCCCTAATTTCAAGAAAGCAAACTTCCATAAACTTAGAGCTATGTTTAAAGAAACTGACTGGAGCTTTTTAATTAACAATAACGACATAAATACATCTTGGAAGTTATTCGAAACCACTTACCTAAAAGCAGTGCAAGACTGCATACCATCGAAAATACGGCGTCCAGGCCATAATAATAAGCCCAAATGGTGGAATAAAGATATTTCAAACTGCCTGCTTGCTAAAAAATGTGCTAATGATAGATTAAAATCCTCACAAAATGACGAAGAACGGGTGAAATTTGTAGAGCTACGACGCAAA
The DNA here is from genome assembly GCA_032716605.1 of Paralithodes platypus. NCBI lineage: Eukaryota > Metazoa > Arthropoda > Malacostraca > Decapoda > Lithodidae > Paralithodes > Paralithodes platypus. The sequence continues at coordinate 42,931,470 of CM064524.1, forward strand.
GCCAAAAAGTTAATTAAGCAAAGTAAAAAGACCTTAGAGTTACATATTGCGAATCAAAGTAAAACAAACCCGAAAGAATTCTATAGTTATATCAGAAAGAAAAAAGTAGTTACTTCAACTGTTGGACCGTTAGTCGATGAAAAAGGAGAATACACCAAAGACGAAGTACAAATGAGTAATGCCCTCAATACCTTCTTTGCATCAGTTTTTACAACAGAAGACCTCAGTGATATCCCTACACCATCGCCGATTCAGATTGATAATTCAGATGTTCTAAGCAATATCACCGTTACAGAGAGAGAAGTATTGAATTGTTTAGATAAACTCAAGGTAAATAAAACGCCAGGACCTGATACAATCTCGCCTAGAGTTCTAAAGGAAGCTAAGAATGAGCTCTCCAAACCACTGACATTACTATTCAATAAATCCTTGCAGTCTGGAACTATGCCTGATCAGTGGAAGCTAGCCAACGTAACACCGATATTCAAAAAAGGCAGCAAATCCCTACCCAGTAACTATCGTCCAATTAGCTTAACCTCAGTTGTATGTAAAATGCTAGAAACGGTCATACGAGACAGACTCGTAAATCACTTGGAGGAAAATAACATACTTAAAGATACTCAACACGGCTTTCGTAAAAAACGTTCCTGTTTAACAAACCTCTTAGACTTCTTCCACGATATCCTCAACCTCTACGATGAGAGTAAAGCTGTAGATATTATATACCTTGATTTTCAAAAGGCCTTTGACAAAGTTCCCCACAAACGTTTACTGCTAAAACTAAAAGCGCATGGAATACAAGACGGTGTGTTGAAATGGATAGAAAATTGGCTCAGCAACAGAAAGCAAAGGGTAGTCATAAACGGTAAGGCATCTAAATGGACCAATGTAAGTAGCGGGGTACCCCAGGGATCGGTACTAGGACCAATTCTCTTTCTAATTTACATCAACGACATAGATGAGGGTCTCACCTGCACAATCTCAAAATTTGCTGACGATACAAAAATTGCAAATAGCGTACTCTCAAAAGAACAAGTTGACGATATGCAACACAATCTAGATAAATTGTCATGTTGGGCCCAAATTTGGCAAATGAGTTTCAATGCGGATAAATGTAAAGTACTACATGTCGGATACCTAAATGAGAAAGCAAACTATTCGATGAATGGCACTCCGCTTAAGAATGTAAACAGAGAAACTGATCTGGGAGTAACAATATCGAGTAACCTAAAACCGAGTCAACAATGTTCAGAAGTTGTTAAGAAGGCAAACAAAATAATTGGCTTTATAGGCAGGTCATTTGAGCATAAATCCAAAGAAGTTATCCTAACCCTTTACAATTCCTTAGTCCGCCCTCTTCTGGAATACTGCGTTCAATCCTGGTGCCCTTATTACCAAAAAGATATAAACAAGCTAGAACGAGTTCAACGTAGAGTTACCAAAATGATACCTAGCCTAAAGAACAAACCATACGAAGAGCGTCTTAGAGAATTAAATCTATTTCCTTTAACCCAGCGCAGATTAAGAGGCGACTTAATTCAAGTGTTCAAAATCATCAAAGGCATCGACAATATGAACTGTAGTAAGTACTTCACTATCGACCAATCTAATTACACGCGGGGAAACGGTTGCAAAATTATTGGTAAATCTTTTAACTCGCACGAATCTAAGAATTTCTTCTTCAATCGAGTTGTCAACTTGTGGAATGGGCTTCCCCGAGACGTTATAGACTGCAGCACCGTTGATTCATTTAAATTCCGCCTAGACAAATATCTCGCATCAAACCCGCGACTGACTGCGTTTGTAAATGAATAACTTTATCCTCCCCTCAGTTACTAACCCATCTGTCCCCTACTAACTTCCTAGTCCTGCCACGTTAGTGGCAGGGCAGTAGTTCCCTTTCCAATGTTCCCTTACCCACTCTAAACCACTGTTTGGACACTTGATCCTCAGTGTTTTGGAGGACAAGCAACCTAGAAGGGTCACTAGATCTGTTGTTGCTTGATTTCCTTTGTACTCCTTTGTACTCCTTTGTACTCCTTTGTAAGAGAACTATACTGTGTAATGTGTTCACTTTAAGGGGAGGTTTTTAGTTAGTTCGCTAGACCTCCATCAAGCTTAACATTACAGCCCCTAGACTCCCTTTCAAGATAAATTTGTACATTTTTCGGTAGAAAAATGTCCAGGCCGAAGGCCAGTACCTCCTAAATTACAGGCTCGCTATCGCTCGCCAGGAAAAAATCGACAAATAAGTGGCACGAAAAGTCTTAAAATTGACAGAAATGCGGCAAACATTCTTAAAATCGCCAAACTAATGGGGCGAACGTCTTAAAATATCAAGAACAATGGGGCTAACCATGAGGGAGAAAGGGGTCAAGAAAAATATCCCTCAAGTGGAAATCCCCTCTTAACCCTTTCAAGCTCCAATCCGCGTTTCTGTTCTGCTGTGTTCGGACTACTATTAGACGCTTTTCTGTGTTCGGGCTACTATTAGACGCTTTTCTGTGTTCGGACTACTATTATTAGACGCTTTTCTGTGTTCGGGCTACTATTAGACGCTTTTCTGTGTTCGGGCTACTATTAGACGCTTTTCTTCAGCTTAGTCACGGTGTATATGGAAGTCAAGAGGGTGGATTGAGATGGTATTTACCCCTTTTTTAATACCCACCGATCCTTCCTAAGCTGCGTAACATGGTCTAATGGTAGCCAACATCAACAGCTCAAACGCGCCAGAGCTTCGAGGGGTTAAGGGGAGATAATTATCCACCTGGAGGATTTTTTTCTGGACCCCCCCCCCTCTCCCTCATGTTTAGCCCCATTGCTTTTGAGATTTTAAGACGTTCGCCCCATTAGTTTGGCGATTTTAAGACCCCTTGCCCCATTTGTCAATTTAAAGACCATGCGTGCCATTTAGGTGTCGATATTTTCCTGGCGAGCGATAGCGAGCCTGTAATTTAAGGGGAACCGGCCTTCGGCCGGGAAATTTTTCTACCGAAAAATGTACAAATTTATCTTGAAAGGGGGTCTAGGGGGAGTATTTTTAAGCTTGATGGAAGTCTAGGGAATCAACTAAAAGCCTCCCCTTAATAAGGCGTATGACCCAGCTTCGTTACAATGTAGGAAAAAATAAAAAAATAAAAAATAAAAAATAAAAAATAAAAATAAAAATAAAATAAAAATAGGAAAAGTGGGGATTGGATTAGGAAAATGTGTATATATGTGTGTGTGTGTGTGTGCTGACGTGGAGATAGATAGAGAGAGAGAGAGGAGATAGATAGATAGATAGATAGAGAGAGAGAGAGAGAGAGAGAGAGGAGATAGATAGATAGAGAGAGAGGAGATAGATAGAGAGAGATAGATAGATAGATAGATAGATAGAGAGATAGAGAGAGAGAGGAGATAGATAGTCAGTCAGTCAGTCATAATTTTATTTCATAAAAAGACATATACATACACTTTTTACAGAGTTATTTACGTAATCTACATTAAGCTAAAAGTCCTTAGCGCATAGTTGGTTCTGTGTTCTGTACATAAACAATTCTTGATCTGATAGCATTGATATCATTTAGAAATAAGTTAGTAAATCCATACTCATGTAGGATTATTTTTTCAACATCCTTTACAAGAAAAGATCTATGTAACATGTAATACATGTTCTTCTCTATAAAACTACATGGCTTTATGAGATTTCTATATACAAATCTTATTTTCATCCAGTTAACCAAATGCCTAAACACCATCAATCCACATTCTCTACAAGCACTGTGGTTGCTCTCCCAGTACTTCATATTCAATATTTGCTTTATTGCCTTGTGGTATCCAATGGAAAACTGCTTAAATGGTATATAACATTTTCTATTATTAAACCAAAGTTCAGCGCCATAAAAATTCAAACAGTAGCTTTGAAATAAATTTAAAAATACTTCAGTACTCGTGTTGCTAAACTTTCTTAAAAGACAATTAAACTCATTGTAAAACTT
>CM064524.1:42940449-43001992 GCA_032716605.1 Paralithodes platypus
ACACCCAGATGTTTAGACACCTTAACCATTACACCACCCAGACGGTATAACAAAGGGTATATACTGCGGACACACGACTATCTGGTCTTTTCTTTAGTAGTGCCAACACGGTCGGGCTTTTACACTAGACGGGTTTATAGTCTCAGTTAAGGGGGGGCACCGGCTTTTTTTCTCTCTCTCCTTTTCTCTCTTTCTCTGGCTTGTATCCATGCGGTTCCATTCACCCAACTTTTTTAAGACGTTTATCCCCATCCAGGTGTCGATATCTTCCTGGTGAGCGATACCGAGCCAGCATTGGATGGAGAAATCCGGCTTCGCCGGAAACATTTTTTTATCGAAAAATGTAAAAATTTAGCTTGCTGTCAAAACAAATATATATATATATATGCTGGCTCGCTACCGTTCGCCAGGAAAATATATATTGACACCTGGATGGGGGTAAACGTCTTAGAATAGTAGGCTGAATGGGGCCGAATGGATACAAGCCAAAGAGAGAGGGAGAGAAAGAGAAAACCAAGCGAGGTGGGCTGCCTTAACGACAGATATGTAGATTATGAGGTCCTCAACATACCTGTTCCTCTTATCTTATCATCTGTTTGTCTTATCATTCTGTCTGTTTCTCATCATTCAGGTTTAACACATTTGGATGAATTTTGGTGTGCAACGAGAGAGAGAGAGAGAGAGAGAGAGAGAGAGAGAGAGACAGACAGACCAAGACAGAGAGAGAGAGAGAGAGAGAAACAGACCAAGAAAGAAAGAGAAAGAGAAAGAGAGCGAGAGAAACAGACCAACACGGAGAGAGAGAAAGAGAGAGAGAGGGAGCGAGAGAAACAGACCAAGACAGAGATAGAGAGAGATTCATGATTAGATATAATGCAGATATTAAAAAGTAAAAATGCGTAACAAAGAATGAAATCCCTCTCCAATTATATCCCTTCAACCAACCAGGATGCCACCAAAAAAAAAAAAAAAAAATCATCACCGCGCTAAAATAAAATCTACAAAATAATCCGTGACGCCAATGCTTCCCACCTGCCAAACGTTGAGCAGGATCCATGACGTCACCAGTCCAGAATCCGCCTTCACCACCCGAACACAGTAAACGGATCATCGGACGGTTCGTTTCCTCGGCCGTTCATCCGTAACTTGCTTGGTCCACAGTACACTATAATTATCAAAGGTATACATATTGTAGATTAAATGAAGTTGGGTACATTGAGAGTGATATACATTTGATTTGATTTAATTTTTGGTCTTTCTCTCCTTTTCTCTCTTTCCCTAGCTTGTATCCATTCGGCCCCATTCACCCAACTGTTTTAAGACGTTGATCCCCATTCAGGTGTTGATATCTTCCTGGCGAGCGATAGCGAGCCAGCATTGTATGGAGAAATCCGGCTTCGCCGGAGAAATGTTTCTATCGAAAAATGTACAAATTTAGTTTGCTGTCAAAACAAAAATATATATATATGCATTATTATTAATATTATTAGTAGATACAGTTTCATATTATCATCAACCCACCAATTAACTTACAAATTAACCTAGTTAAGGGGAGGTACCGGTATTTAGTTTGTTCCCTACGTTTTCATCAAGCTTAAAATTACACACCCGTAGACCCCCTTTCAAGATAAACTTGTACATTTTTCGGTAGAAAAATGTCCCGGCCGGAGGCCGGTTGCTCTTAAATTACAGGCTCGCTATCGCTCACCAGGAAAAAATTGACACCTTAATGGCACGAAAGGTCTTAAAATTGACAGAAATGGGGAAAAATGTCTTAAATGTCCAAATTACTAGGGCGAACGTCTTAAAATCTCACAAGCAATGGGGCTAAATATGAGGGAGAAAGGGGTCCAGAAAAAAAAATCCCTCAAGTGGAAATCTCCCCTTAAATGAAATCGATGAAACTAATGAATACATGTGATAGTCCCCCCCCCCCCCCCTTCCCAGGATAGAATGATAGTGAGGAACCCCATTTAATAATAGTCTATCAAATGAAAATCACATAGCAAAGGAAAGCCCAGGTTGATCGGTTCCGTTAGCTCATATTATATATTATTAGCACGAAAGGTCTACCAAATATCGACGAAGAAATGGGGCGAAAGGTCTTAAAATCGACTAACTAATGGGGCAAACATCTTAACATCTGAACACTAATGGGGTTAAACATGAGGGAGAAAGCGATCCAGAAAACCGGCCCATGTCCCCTTAAAGCGAGAGCCGTTGAGAAGGGGTGTGTGGGGGGTGGGGGGTAGGGGGAGGGGGGGGTGTAAGTTAGTTAGGTATACCAGACTCAAGGGGAAATGTCAAACGTCGCACAACCCAAACACACAAGAGATCTTTATAACAAAGGTGGAGAGGGGAGGGAAGGGGAGTAGGGGGGTAGGGAGAGAGAGAGAGAGCGAGACAGACATACAGAGAGAGAGAGAGACATTGAGAGAGAGAGAGAGAGATAGACATACAGAGAGAGAGAGAGAGAGAGAGATAGACATACAGAGAGAGAGAGCGAGACAGACATACAGAGAGAGAGAGAGCGAGACAGACATACAAAGAGAGATTGAGAGATATACAGAGAGAGAGAGACATACAGAGAGAGAGAGAGCGAGACAGACATACAGAGAGAGAGAGAGAGCGAGACAGACATACAGAGAGAGAGAGAGCGAGACAGACATACAGAGAGAGAGAGAGAGCGAGACAGACATACAGAGAGAGAGAGAGAGCGAGACAGACATACAAAGAGAGAGAGTGAGAGATATACAGAGAGAGAGAGAGAGAGAGACATACAGAGAGAGAGAGAGCGAGACAGACATACAGAGAGAGAGAGAGAGAGAGAGACATACAGAGAGAGAGAGTGAGAGTGAGATATATACAGAGAGAGAGAGAGAGAGAGAGAGAGCGAGACAGACATACAGAGAGAGAGAGAGACATACAGAGAGAGAGAGAGAGTGAGTGAGATACACAGAGAGAGAGAGAGAGACATACACAGAGAGAGAGAGACATACACAGAGAGAGTGAGTGAGAGACACACACATAGAGAGAGAGAGAGAGAGAGAGAGAGAGAGAGAGAGAGAGAGAGACAGACATACACAGAGAGAGAGAGATGGTCTTCAAAATGCACTCAATAACATCTCATGGCCAGATTATCTTATCGGAGATGTTCATCATCAAGTTGAAGCTTTTACCAACATTTTGTGTTCCTTACAGATTAAATTCATCCCTAGCCAGACCTATAAAGCAAAGTCGGGAGACCAGCCATGGTTTGGATTCAACTGCAGATTGCAGCTGATAAGAAAAGTAAATCATGGCTACAATGCAAAAGACGCCCAACTCAAAGGACCAAGCATTTGCATAAACTTGCCTGCAAAAATATGGAACAGGTGCAGATACAAGCCATCAGAAAGTGGAAAGAGGATCTGAAATCAAAGCTTACAGGCAAGAACGTCGGGAGCAAAATATGGTGGACTAGCATTAAACAACAACAAGGTTTTGCTCCTGATGATTGCATCCCACCTTTAAGCAAATGTGATGGATCCATGGCTATCTGCAGTAAGTACAAGGCTGAGATTCTGGCATCTTACTTCTCAAGTAAAATGAATGTACCAGACCCAGACCGCTCACCTCCGGCTGTACCAGCACAGACCAATGCTCAGTTACGAGATTTCACAATTACCATAGATGATGTGAAACGGCAACTAGAGGAAGCTGACCCCAAGAAGGCCACTGGACCAGATAACATCAGTCCAAATATCTTGAAGCGTTGCGCACATCAGCTATGCCAGCCACTCACCATCATTTTTCAGAATTGCCTCAACTCACAACAGTGGCCCAAAATATGGAAAGAAGCAAGAGTTGTGGCGATTCACAAGAAAAGCAGCAGAACAGACCCAAAAAATTACAGACCAATCTCCCTTCTCTCTGTTCTTGGGAAAATTCTGGAGTCAATCTTGGCAACAAAAATTGTAACTTTTCTGGATAAACATCACCTACTCAACTCTAAGCAGTTTGGCTTCAGGAAAGGTAGATCTGCGGCAGACTTGCTACTCCACTTATCTACCACGTGGAACCAGACCCTTGACATGGGAAAAGACACCTACGTAATTGCACTTGACATCGCGGGTGCCTTTGACAGGGTGTGGCATGCGGGCATCACCACCAAACTGAGGAGTCTAGGGTTGTGTGATGCTCTACTTCACCTAATTAATGATTACCTGCAAGACAGAACACTTCACACAGTTGTCAATGGACATAACTCTGCTAACTATGCCATCAAAGCCAGTGTCCCACAGGGCAGCGTTCTAGGACCTTTGTTGTGGAATGTTTATTTCAATGACATTCTGAAGCTCATCCCCTAGGCATTTGCTTATGCTGACGACTGTACTCTAACATTCACTTGTAACAAAGATGAGAGGCAAGCCACCGTCACTCATATCAACAATGCCTTACATAGTATCACCTCTTGGGCAAAACGCTGGCAAGTGAACCTTGCTCCGGAGAAAACTCAAGTAATGCTAATCTCTCGGAGACAAGATATTCCAACATATACACCACCAGATATTCAGCTTGATGGGAGGAAGGTTCAGATGCAGAGTCAAGTGACAATTCTAGGAGTAAAATTTAATGATAATCTGTCTTTCACCAGCCATGTAAAGGACATCACAAAGAATGCTGCATGGAAACTTGGTTGCATTCGACGTGTATCACATCTCCTGGACTCTAAAGGTGTTGCTACTCTGTATAAGTCTCAAGTTCGTCCATTGATGGAATACTCTCCACTTGCATGGTTATCATGTCCCCCCTCATACTTGAAACTTTTGGACCAAATACAGAAAAGAGCTGAACACTTGATCCAACTCAAAGAACAAGAACATCATGCCCCCAGGTTTCAGCCTCTACAACAGCGTCGGGATGTGGCAGGTTTGTGTGTAACATACAAAACCCAAAAAATGCACACTCCACACCTAACAGCCTTACATCTACAACCTGCCCAACCAACATCATATGCAACAAGAGCCGCATCCACAAGGTATCATCAGGTCAGTGTTCCATTTGCTAGGACAGAACACTACCTTCGTTCCTACTTACCAAAGTACGCAAGACTGTGGAATCACCTGGTTCAGCACACTGACCTGCATCACTTAACCTCACTACAACAGTTCAAGTCGGAGGTTAATAACTGGCTCAGGAATATCACAGTTCCGTACTAAATCTTGGTAATATAATTATTAATTATCATACTTCATAAAGAGGGATCTTTGATAAAATATATACTGGTATCTATTATATATAAATATATCAATGCTATATATTTTTTGCATTTTAAATGTGTTTCGCTATAGATAATTCCACGTTTCATCACTGGAATTTTAGCTGTAAGAACACCATATAATGTCGTGAAGTTTAGAGAAAAAAAAAAAAAAAAAAAAGAGAGAGAGAGAGAGCGAGAGCGAGATTACTGATTAGATATAATACATAAATTATATTAACATGTGAATGTCATCAGATGACCTAAATATCAAGAGAGATCAAATGTATTTGATTATTATAATTATCATCAACATTATTAATTTATCTTTGACTTAATTATCTATCTTCTTGGGAATTTCAGACAAAGATGTAAGTCGATACTATTAAATATATGCTTTCATTAATTTCATTGGAGGTGTTTGGTGTTGTGGTGAAATTAATAAAAAAGAAATGGATGGTAATATGCAGGTTAGAAAGACCCAAATGGCAATACAAAATTAATGTCACTTCATAATTTGCGTTTTTTTTTTTTTTTTTTTTTTTCCCAGACACCGTAATTCCCGAGAACCATGCACATTAGGCGTTGGTCACGAATCGCTATATAGGTCAAGTTGTCGGAGCAGGGCATCTATCTACCAATAACATTTTGACAGTGCGGGCTCGATCTGCCGACGCTCTACTGCCTATAATAAAGATGTAAAAGGCCATATAACAGTTTGTTATAGTATATAATATGTGACTTCGATACCTCCACCTGCACTTATGGGGAGGAAGACCGTTTTTCTGGACCCTCTTCTCCCTCATGTTTAGCCCCATTAGTTTTGAGATTTTAAGACGTTCGGCCCATTAGTTTGGCGAATTTTAACACCTTTTGCCCCATTTCGTTGCCAATTTTAAGACCTTTTGTACCATTTAGGTGTCGATTATTTCCTGGCGAGCGATAGCGAACCTGCAATTTTAAGAGGACCCGGCCTTCGGCCGGGAAATTTTTCTACCGAAAAATATACAAATTTATCTTGAAGGGTCTAGGTTTTTTTTGTTTTAAGCTTGATGGAGGTCTAGTGAGGAAACTAAGAAATAAAGGATTGAATGACCAAACAAACGGTCTGCCTGATGTGACACGAGCCCTCTATACTAGCCGGTATAGCGACAGATAACCACAGAGTCAGTGGTGCGTCGGAGTAAATACAAATGTACTAAGACACAAAATAATACTTCACTATTCATTTCCAATATGGCGGTTATTATGAAGGCAGTGTCACACGAGTTCCTTTTTTCCGTCAATTTTTATGGGCAATTGTAGTCTGGCATCTTCAAAATTTATGTTTATCAGAAATCAGCCACCTAGCTTAAGGTGAGGTATTTAGTTTGTTCCCTAGACCTCCATCAAGCTTAAAATTACACCCCCTTGAGTCCCTTTCAAGATAAATTTGTACATTTTTCGGTAGAAAAATGTCCCGGCCAAAGGCCGGTTCCTCTTAAATTACAGGCTCGCTATCGCTCGCCAGGATAAAATCGACACCTGAATTGCACGAAAGGTCTTAATATGGGGTGAAAGTTCTTTAAATCGCTAAACTAACGGGGCAAACGTTTTATAGTATCAAAAGCAATGGGGCTAAACATGAGGGAGAAAGGGGTCAAGAAAAAAAAATCCTCAAGTGGAGATCTCCCCTTAACCCCTTGAAGCTCTGACGCGTTTTAGCAGTTTATTTTGGCTATCATTAGACGATGTTATGAAAATATTACGATAAAATACATGCTCATCGAAAATTGCCAGTAACAGCGCTCGTGTGTGACACCGGCTCGAGTTTTGTATGTAAAAACTCTTGAGACAGGAACCCTTTAAGGGGAGATATCCACTTGAGGGACTTTTTTCTTGACCCATTTCTCCCTCATGTCTAGCCCCGTTGCTTTTGAGATTTTAAGACGTTCGCCCCACTAGTTTGGCAATTTTAAGAACTTTCACCCCATTTCTGTCAATTTTAAGACCTTTCGTGCCACTTAGGTGTCGAATTTTCCCTGGCGAGCGATAGCGAGCCTGTAATTTAAGAGGAACTGGCCTTCGGCCTGGACATTTTTCTACCGAAAAATGTACACATTTATCTTGAAAGGGGGTCAAGGGGGTTTAATTTTAATTTTGATGGAGGTTAAGGTAATAACTAAAAACCTCCCCTTAAAAGACCGGGATAATTAGTAGCGGATACCAGACTCCGATACCATTCCCTGATAAAGTGGCTCGTGTGACACCGGCTGATTTAAGGGGAGAGGGTCAGTTTTTAGGGACACCCTTCTCTCTCTCATGCTTAGCCCCATTAGTTTGGCGATTTTAAGACCTTTCGCCCCTATTTTCTGTCAATATTTAAACTTTACGTGTCATTTAGGTGTTTATTAATTCCTGGCGAGCGATAGCGAGCCTGCAATTTAGGAGGAACTACCGAAAAATTTACAAATATATCTTGAAAGGGGATCCTGGGTTTTTTTTTTTTCAAGTTTGATGGGGGTCTAGGGAGGAAACTAGAAAACTAATAAATACATGACAAAATCGACCAAAAAGTGAACCATTCCCCCCAATCAATAATGAAGGTCGCTCCCAAAGTTGGCCTAACACAGTTAAGGGGAGGTTTTTAGTTGATTCCCGAGACTTCCATCAAGCTTAAAATTACTCCCCCTAGACCCCCTTTCAAGATAAATTTGTACATTTTTCGGTAGAAAAATTTCCCGGCCGAGGGCCGGTTCCCCTTAAATTACAGGCTCGCTATCGCTCGCCAGGAAAAAATCGACACCTAAGTGGGACGAATGGTCTTAAAATTAACAGAAATGGGGCGAGGGTTCTTAAAATCGCCAAACTAATGGGGCGAACGTCTTAAAATCTCAAAAGCAATGGGGCTAAACATGAGGGAGAAAGAGGTCCAGAAAAAAATCCTCCAGGTGGAAATCTCCCCTTAACATTCCTGTAAAACTTTCCAGACACGAACTTCAAAGACAAAGGCTGATTGTACAGTCAGAGTCGATAGTTAGGTTACTGATAACGAATTGTTGTTTTACAATTATGCTATGAACAACCAGACGGATTTTAACCCTCTCCGACATATGACGTGATTGTGATCCTATTGGGGATCCTTTAAAGCCTTTGTTACCATCAGGGGTATTTAGAAACCTTTAGTTTAGTTACTTCAACCTCTGCAGTTGTCTTTGAGTTAGCTGTGTTGAACCTATTGGGGATACTTTAAAACCTTTGTTACCATCAGGGGTATTTAGAAACCTTTAGTTTAGTTACTTCAACCTCCGCAGTTGTCTTTGAGTTAGCTGTGTTGAGCCTATTGGGGATACTTTAAAGCCTTTGTTACCATCAGGGGTATTTAGAAACCTTTACTTTAGTTACTTCAACCTCTGCAGTTGTCTTTGAGTTAGCTGTGTTGAGCCTATTGGGGATACTTTAAAGCCTTTGTTACCATCAGGGGTATTTATAAACCTTTAGTTTAGTTACTTCAACCTCTGCAGTTGTCTTTGAGTTAGCTGTGTTGAGCCTATTGGGGATACTTTAAAGCCTTTGTTACCATCAGGGGTATTTAGAAACCTTTAGTTTAGTTACTTCAACCTCTGCAGTTGTCTTTGAGTTAGCTGTGGGCAGAAAACTAATTTTGGAGAGGTAATTATAAGAGTGAGAGAACTCTATTTATTATTGCTAATCTGGCAACCTCTGCGTCATAAATGCGTGAAAGGGTTAACACACAATACAAATGTACTGTATACCTTATCCGTCGAGTTAATGGTTCCGTGGCCTGAGATTTTTCTAATTTCATCAGAATTCAAAACTCATGATGTAGTGGATATTAATTACTTAAATATTCTCAGATATATTTCCCAAGTTCCATAAAATCCTTTAAGGGAGGTGACCTGTTTTTGTTCTGTCCTTTTCTATCTTTCTCTGGCTTGTATCCATTTGGCCCCATTCAGCCTACTGTTTTAAGACGTTTATCCCCATCCAGGTGTCAATTTTTTACTGGTGAGCGGTAGCGAGCCAGCATGTTTTTTATTTTTGTTTGACAGCAGGCTAAATTTGTACATTTTTCGATAGAAAAATTTCTCCGGCGAAGCCGGATTTCTTCATATAATGCTGGCTCGCTATCGTTCGGCAGGAAGAAATCGACACCTGGATGGGGATAAACGTCTTAAAACAGTTGGCTGAATGGGGCCGAATGGATACAAGCCAGGGAAAGAGAGAAAAGGAGAGAAAGATAAAAAAGCCGGTGACCCCCTTCAGAAAGACACAAACCAATTCCTCCTCTCTCCTTTACTAAGTGTCTAATTAAACCTTCCCCATCATAGGCCAAATATTTTGGCTTCATCCATTCCTTAAGGGGAGATTTCCACTTGGGGGACTTTTTTCTTGACCCCTTTCTCCCTCATGTCTAGCCCCATTGCTTTGGAGATTTTAGGACGTTAGCCCCATTAGTTTGGTGATTTTAAGAATTTCCGCCTCATGCTGTCAATTTTAAGACTTTTCGTGCCATTTAGGTGTCGATTTTAGCCTGTAATATAAGAGTAACCGGCCTTTGGCCGGAATTTTTTTCTACCGAAAAATTTACAAATTTATCTTGAAAGGGGGTCAAGGGGGTGACATTTTAAGATTGCTGGAAGAGTAGGAAACAAACTAGAAACCTCCCCTTAAACAAGTTATAACAAACAATTAAACACCACACCACAAAATCTTTTAGTCATTCCACGTCTTACCTTCTAAACACATTTCCTCCACTGTAATTTATTCTGTCCATATACGGTCATACCATCTGTCCATATACGGTCATACCATCTGTCCATATACGGTCATACCATCTGTGCATATACGGTCATACCATCTGTGCATATACGGTCATACCATCTGTTCATATACGGTCATACCATCTGTCCATATACGGTCATACCATCTGTCCATATACGGTCATACCATCTGTCCATATACGGTCATACCATCTGTGCATATACGGTCATACCATCTGTGCATATACGGTCATACCATCTGTCCATATACGGTCATACCATCTGTCCATATACGGTCATACCATCTGTCCATATACGGTCATACCATCTGTCCATATACGGTCATACCATCTGTGCATATACGGTCATACCATCTGTCCATATACGGTCATACCATCTGTGCATATACGGTCATACCATCTGTCCATATACGGTCATACCATCTGTCCATATACGGTCATACCATCTGTGCATATACGGTCATACCATCTGTCCATATACGGTCATACCATCTGTGCATATACGGTCATACCATCTGTCCATATACGGTCATACCATCTGTGCATATACGGTCATACCATCTGTGCATATACGGTCATACCATCTGTGCATATACGGTCATACCATCTGTGCATATACGGTCATACCATCTGTCCATATACGGTCATACCATCTGTCCATATACGGTCATACCGTCTGTCCATATACGGTCATACCATCTGTCCATATACGGTCATACCATCTGTGCATATACGGTCATACCATCTGTCCATATACGGTCATACCATCTGTGCATATACGGTCATACCATCTGTCCATATACGGTCATACCATCTGTCCATATACGGTCATACCATCTGTCCATATACGGTCATACCATCTGTCCATATACGGTCATACCATCTGTGCATATACGGTCATACCATCTGTCCATATACGGTCATACCATCTGTGCATATACGGTCATACCATCTGTCCATATACGGTCATACCATCTGTGCATATACGGTCATACCATCTGTGCATATACGGTCATACCATCTGTGCATATACGGTCATACCATCTGTGCATATACGGTCATACCATCTGTGCATATACGGTCATACCATCTGTCCATATACGGTCATACCATCTGTCCATATACGGTCATACCGTCTGTCCATATACGGTCATACCATCTGTCCATATACGGTCATACCATCTGTCCATAATACGGTCATACCATCTGTCCATATACGGTCATACCATCTGTTCATATACGGTCATACCATCTGTCCATATACGGTCATACCATCTGTCCATAATACGGTCATACCATCTGTCCATATACGGTCATACCATCTGTTCATATACGGTCATACCATCTGTCCATATACGGTCATACCATCTGTCCATAATACGGTCATACCATCTGTCCATATACGGTCATACCATCTGTTCATATACGGTCATACCATCTGTCCATATACGGTCATACCATCTGTCCATAATACGGTCATACCATCTGTCCATATACGGTCATACCATCTGTTCATATACGGTCATACCATCTGTCCATATACGGTCATACCATCTGTCCATAATACGGTCATACCATCTGTCCGTATACGGTCATACCATCTGTTCATATACGGTCATACCATCTGTGCATATATTTCTTCACCATTTAATTGATGACCAGATGTCCTAACTCCACACCCGCCACCTGTACATTATATATATATATATATATATATATTTTCTTCTATGTGATTGAGGGAGGCAAAAGGCAGAACTGCCTGTAACGAGTGCCTCCCCCATAGTTGAAAGAGTGACAGGGCCAAAATCAAGGGACGTTCGAGCCAATATGCCTGGACACACGAAGTTTAAAGCAATTGAAGTCATAGGAAGAGGGAAAGACTGATTCTGGGAGAGAGTTCCAGAGCTCAGCTGTTGAGTAGAAGAAAGATTGAGAGTAACGTTTCACTCTTGGGTTGGAGAGTTGCACAGACTAGGGGTGGGATTGAGTTGCAAGACGGGTACCACGTGCCCCACTATCCACTATTTACTATAATATTCAAAACAAGCAAGTATTTCTTAAGGGGAGGTTTTTAGTTTGGTCCCTAGATATCCATCAAGCTTAAGATTACACCCCCTTGAGCCCCTTTCAAGATAAATTTGTAAATTTTTCGGTAGAAAAATGTCCCGGCCAAAGGCCGGTTCCTCTTAAATTACAGGCTCGCTATCGGCTCGCTATCGAGGCACCGGCCTTCGGCCGGAACATTTTTCTACCGAAAAATTTACAAATTTATCTTGAAAGGGGTCAAGGGTAATTTTAAGCTTGATGGAAGTCTAGAGCACAAACTAAAAACCTCCCCTTAAGCCGGAGTCACACGAGCCGTTTTTCGAGCAATTTTTATGGACAATTATGGTCTGGAAGCCTAAAAAATTACACTTTATCAGAATTCAGCCGCCTCAACAAAATTGCTCATGGAAAATTGACGTAAAAAGCGCTCGTGTGACAGCGGCTTTATGATTACATTATTGTATTGTGGCATTAAACCCCTATGTACCGGCGACGTCTTTTATGCTTTATTCTGGCTACTATTAGACGATTTAAGGGGGGGGTGACCTGCTTTTTGTTATTTCTGTCCTTTTCTCTCTTTCTCTGGCTTGTATCCATTCGGCCCCATTCAGCCAACTATTTTAAGATGTTTATCCCCATCTAGGTGTCGATTTCTTCCTGGCGAGCGATAGCGAGCCAGCATTATATGAAGAAATCCGGCTTCGCCGGAGAAATTTTTCTATCGAAAAATGTACAAATTTAGCCTGCTGTCAAACAAAAATAAAAAATATGCTGGCTCGCTACCGCTTACCAGTAAAAAATTGACACCTGGATGGAGATAAACGTCTTAAAACAGTAAGCTGAATGGGGCCATATGGATACAAGCCAGAGAAAGATAGAAAAGGACAGAACAAAAACAGCTCACCCGCCCCTTTACATCAGTTTAAAAAGAGTCTCCAGCAAATGACCAGCAGGCTTCAAACTATCTCACTTAACCCTATACACTACCGCATAGCTTTTCTTAAGGGGAGATATCCACTTGAGGGACTTTTTTCTGGACTCCTTTCTCCCTCATGTTTAGCCCCATTGTTTTTCTAATTTTAAGACGTTTGCCCCATTATTTTGACGATTTTAAGAATGTTCAACCCATTTCTGTCAATTTTAAGACCTTTCGTGCTATTTAGGTGTCGATTTTATCCTGGCGAGCGATAGCGAGCCTGTAATTTAAGGGACACCGGCATTCGGCCGGGAAATTTTTCTACCGAAAAATGTAAAAATGTATCTTGAAAGGGGCTCAAGGGGGTGTAATCTTAAGCTTGAAGGATATCTAGGGACCAAACTAAAAACCTCCCCTTAAGGTACACAAAGTCCTCTAAATATGGCTAGAATAGAATCTATAATTGATTAATTTCACTCCCAACACTAAACACTTCCCAATGAAATTAACCCCTTCAGCCTCCAATGACGCAGAGGTTGCCAGATTAGCAATAAGAAATAGAGTTCTCTCACTCTTATAATTACCTCTCCAAAATTTGTTTTCTGCCCACAGCTAACTCAAAGACAACTGCAGAGGTTGAAGTAACTAAATTAAAGGTTTCTAAACACCCCTGATGGTAACAAAGGCTTTAAAGTATCCCCAATAGGCTCAACACAGCTAACTCAAAGACAACTGCAGAGCTTGAAGTAACTAAACTAAAGGTTTCTAAACACCCCTGATGGTAACAAAGGCTTTAAAGTATCCCCAATAGGCTCAACACAGCTAACTCAAAGACAACTGCAGAGGTTCAAGTAACTAAACTAAAGGTTTCTAAATACCCCTGATGGTAACAAAGGCTTTAAAGTATCCCTAATAGGCTCAAAATCGCGTCATATGTCTGAGAGGGTTAATGAAAACGACGCCTCCCCACACCCCATCACTCATACATACCCTGCATTACCTCTTGTTCACACCAATATTGTTTACCGTGTGTGTGGGCGGAAGGGACAGTGTGGGCGGAAGGGACAGTGTGGGCGAAAATAGTGTTAATGTTGTGACCTCCGCCTCCCACACCCCTCCTTCCATTGGCCATTGCATAGTCAATCACGTGACCTTGACCTTTATAGCACCCCACGAAGTTGACCTCAAGGGAAGAGTTTTTGTTTGCTTCCAACACATCTATCAAGCTTAAATAAAATACCCCCAAGATCCCCCTTCAAGATAAATGTACATTTTTCGGTAGAAAAAATTCCGGCCGAAGGCCGGTTCCTCTAAATTACAGGCTCGCTATCACTCGCCAGGAAAAAAATCGACACCTTAATGGCACGAAAGTTCTTAAAATTGACAGAAATGGGTGAAAGTTCTTAAAATCACCAAACTAAACGGGCGAACGACATAAAATCCCAAAAGCAATGGGGTTAAGGGGAGGTATTTAGTTTGTTCCCTAGACCTCCATCAAGCTTAAAATTACACCCCCTTGAGTCCCTTTCAAGATAAATTTGTACATTTTTCGGTAGAAAAATGTCCCGGCCGAAGGCCGGTTCCTCTTAAATTACAGGCTCGCTATCGCTCGCCAGGATAAAATCGACACCTGAATTGCACGAAAGGTCTTAATATGGGGTGAAAGTTCTTAAAATCGCTAAACTAATCGGGCAAACGTTTTATAATATCAAAAGCAATGGGGCTAAACATGAGGGAGAAAGGGGTCAAGAAAAAAATCCCTCAAGTGGAGATCTCCCCTTAAACATGAGGGAGAAGGGGGTCCAGGAAAGACAAAATTAAGTGGAAATCTCCCCATAATTACCAGTGACCTCCACCTCCCACACCCCTCCTATTGGTTAATCCCGTGACCTTGACCTTTGTAGCACCCCACGAAGCTGGTGCTGCTGACCTTTTGAGTGTTTAGAATATGCTAGTGGTATTGACGTAGGTGGGAGGGAGGGAGGGAGGGAGGGAGGGAGGGAGAGAGTGTGAGTGAGTGAGTGAGTGAGTGAGAGAGAGAGAGAGAGTGAGAGTGAGTGAGTGAGTGAGTGAGTGAGAGAGAGAGAGAGAGATATTCACATTGACTTACATAAATACAATGGCCACACAGATCTTACGACCCCTGCGAGGTGGCCAGAGAGAGAGAGAGAGAGAGAGTGAGAGAGAGAGAGAGAGAGATATTCACATTGACTTACATAAATACAATGGCCACACAGATCTTACGACCCCTGCGAGGTGGCCAGAGAGAGAGAGAGAGAGAGAGAGAGAGAGACACATGACAAGTTTCATAGAAGTGATATATTTGTACCACGCAATACAGAATATATGATAATTATATTAAGGGGAGATTTCCACCTGGAGGATTTTTTTCTGGACCTCTTTATCCCTCATGTTTAGCCCCATTGCTTTTGAGATTTTAAGACGTTCGCCCCATTAGTTTGGCGATTTTAAGAACCCTCGCCCCATTTCTGTCAATTTTAAGACCATTCGTGCCATTTAGGTGTCGATTTTTTCCTGGCGAGAGATAGCGAGCATGTAATTTAAGGGGAATCGGCCTTCGGCCAGGACATTTTTCTACCGAAAAATGTACAAATTTATCTTGAAAGGGGGTCTAGGGGGAGTAATTTTAAGTTTGATGGAAGTCTAGGGAATCAACTAAAAACCTCCCCTTAACTTGAATGAACTAATACAAATCTTGCATATTAAATATTAAGTCAAAACCTTTAAGGGGAGATGGGTCGTTTTTCTGCCCACCCCCCCCCCCCCCCCTTCTCCCTCATGCTTAGCCCCTTTAGTTTTCCCATTTTTAAGACGTTCGGCCCATTAGTTTGGCGATTTTAAGACATTTCGCCCCATTTCTTTGTCAATATTGAGACTTTTCGTGTCATTTAGGTGTCGATTCTTTCCTGGCGAGCGATAGCGAGCCTGTAGATTAAGATGTACCGGCCTTCGGCCAGTACATTTTTCTATCGAAAAATGTACAAATTTATCTTGAAGGAGGTCTTGAGGGTGTTTTATTTTAAGCTTGATGGAGGTCTAGGGAGGAAACTAAAACAGATAATATAAAGATAATATAAAGATAATATAAAGATAATATAAAGATAATATAAAGATAATATGAAGATAATATAAAGATAATATGAAGATAATATAAAGATAATATAAAGATAATATAAAGATAATATGAAGATAATATAAAGATAATATAAAGATAAAATAAAGATAATATGAAGATAATATAAAGATAATATAAAGATAAAATAAAGATAATATAAAGATAATATAAAGATAATATGAAGATAATATAAAGATAATATAAAGCTAATATAAAGATAATATGAAGATAATATAAAGATAATATAAAGATAAAATAAAGATAATATGAAGATAATATAAAGATAATATAAAGATAAAATAAAGATAATATAAAGATACATAAATTAGCAAATAAATAGGCCCCACCCCCCTTAACTCTTGCTCAAACCAGAGTTAGCAGACTATTGCCCACAGCTTAGGAAGGCCCTCTGTGGAACTAAAGGGGGTAGGTGAGCTTATAACTATCCCTTTGACACCCATACTGTGGGCCATACACCCTCTCTCAACCAAATGCCCCCCTCATATCACCTGCACCCCAATGTGTCTCCACCTCCCCACACCATATCTACCACATCACTCCCCCCAACATACCCCCCCCACCCTCACATCACCACTTCCCCACGCCACGTCTACCACATCACTTCCCCCAATATCCCCCTCCCCTCACATCACCACCTCCCCACACCACATCTACCACATCACTCCCCCCCCAACATACCCCTCCCCTCACATCACCACCTCCCCACACCACATCTACCACATCACTCCCCCCCAACATACCCCTCCCCTCACATCACCTGCACCCAATGTGTCTCCACCTCCCCACACCACATCTACCACATCACTTCCCCCAACATAGCCCCACCCCCCACATCACCTAAACCCAATATGGCTCCACCCCCCCACACCACACAACCCCCAAATCCCCCCCCCCCCCCCCCCCCCCGGTCATATCACCTGCACCCAATACAGTATGTCTCCACCTCCTCTTACCACACCACCCCTCCAACATACACCCCACCCCCTCACATCACCCACACTCAATGTCACTACCTACCCTTACCACACCACCCACCAAATTACCCCACAAATTCTCCCCCCCCACCCCCTCCTCGCATCACCTACACTCAGTGACTTCACCTCCCCATGCCAACCACCACATCATCCGACCCGACATCCCCCCCCCGACGCCCTCCCTTCATATTACATGCACCCAATGTCACCCCCACCATATCACCCGATCCCTCCCCTCCCACCACATCACCTGCACCCAATGTCACCCCCACCATATCACCCGATCCCTCCCCTCCCACCACATCACCTGCACCCAATGTCAACACCTCCCTACGCCCCCCACCATATCACCCGATCCCTCCCACGCCTCCCCCTCACATGACCCGCACCCAATACCCCCCCCCCCCCCCCCCCTTGCCCAACATCACCCGTCCCCTCACAGGGTCACCCACTCCCCCAGATACCCAGCCTTCACACTTCTCCCCAGCACCCTTCCCATCACCCGCCACCTACAGTATATAACTCATGTCTTCCGCTGCCCCCACATCTCCCATGGGTGGGTGGGTCTGGCGGCGGAGATATTCATGATTCACTGGGTTTGTTACAGCATTGGGTAGTAGTATTCCTTCAGGCAGCTCGGCCACCCAAACTGAGGTCACTGGGAGAATTAAGGGGAGGTTTTTAGTTTGGTCTCTAGATATCCATCAAGCTTAAGATTACACCCCCTTGAGCCCCTTTCAAGATAAATTTGTACATTTTTCGGTAGAAAAATGTCCCGGCTGAAAGCCGGTTCATCTTAAATTACAGGCTCGCTATCGCTCGCCAGGATAAAATCGACACCTAAATTGCACGAAAGGTCTTAAAATTGACAGAAATGCGTTGAAAGTTCTTAAAATCATCAAAATAATGGGGCGAACGTCTTAAAATTAGACAAGCAATAATGGGGCTAAACATGAGGGAGAAAGGAGTCAAGAAAAAACTCCCTCAAGTGGAAATCTCCCCTTAAGCCGTTGTCACACGAGCGATGTTTCCGGCAATTTTCGATGGGCCAGTGTTTTCTCGTGATGTTTTGAGTCTTTTTTCACATTGGAATCGGAAACTAGACTGCAGGCAGATTATGCTTGGTGGCTGATTTCTTATATAACTTGAATTTTGAAGCTGCCAGACTACAATTGCCCGTAAAAATTGACGGAAAAAGAGCTCGTGTGACACCGCCTTAAGATTTGCTTAAGGGGAGGTATTTAGTTGATTCCCCAGACTTCCATCAAGCTTTAAATTACTCCCCCTTGAACCCCTTTCAAGATAAATTTGTACATTTTTCGGTAGAAAAATGTCCCGGACGAAGGCCGGTTCCCCTTAAATTACAGGCTCGCTATTGCTCGCCAGGAAAAAACCGACACCTAAATGGCACGAATGGCCTTAAAATTGACAGAAATGGGGCGAGGGTTCTTAAAATCGCCAAACTAATGGGGCAAGCGTCTTAAATTTCAAAAGCAATGGGGCTAAACATGAGGGAGAAAGAGGTTCAGAAAAAAATCCTCCAGGGTGGAGATCTCCCCTTAATTCTCCCAGTGACCTCAGATCACTGGTGGGCTTTATTACTGCTGGTTTCTGTTTATCGGCTATAAATACCAATGAGGACCAAGGCATCTATTAAACCTTCCTAGAACACTGCTCTATATTTACCAGACTGACACCTTAACCCTCTCCGACATGTGACGCAATTTTGAGCCTATTAGGGATATTTTAAAGCCTTTGTTACCATCAGGGGTATTTAGAAACCTTTAGTTTAGTTACTTCAACCTCTGCAGTTGTCTTTGAGTTAGCTGTGTTGAGCCTATTGGGGATATTTTAAAGCCTTTGTTACCATCAGGGGTATTTAGAAACCTTTAGTTTAGTTACTTCAACCTCTGCAGTTGTCTTTGAGTTAGCTGTGGGCAGAAAACGAATTTTTAAGAGGTAATTATAAGAGTGAGAGAACTCTATTTCTTATTGCTAATCTGGCAACCTCTGCGTCATATGAGCATGAAAGGGTTAAAGGTGGGGGCTCATGGGTTGAGATAAACATGGAATGATAATCGCCAAGCTGTACATAATTATCTTGCAAAATGCAATGGTACTGAAATAATTATTAACAATGGTATAAAGAATTTTGTGGAAGTCCACCATCCAGTCTAGGCTAAGGATGCTGGTGTGACGTCACTATAACGTCACAGGCCCGGTATAGACGATCCGCAAAATCCTTTATACCATTGTTAATAATTATTTCAGTGCCATTGCATTTTACAAGATAATTATATGCAGGTTGGCGATTATTTGTCCATGTTTACCTCAACCCATGAGCCCCCACCTTTAAGGGGAGATATCCACTTGAGGGATTCTTTTCTTGACCCCTTTCTCCCTCATGTTTAGCCTCATTGCTTTTGATACTATAAAATGTTTGCCCCATTAGTTTAGCAATTTTAAGAACTTTCACCCCATATTAAGATCTTTCATGCCATTCAGGTGTCGATTTTATCCTGGCGAGCGATAGCGAGCCTGTAATTTAAGAGGAACCGGCCTTCGGCCGGGACATTTTTCTACCGAAAAATGTACAAATTTATCTTGAAAGGGACTCAAGGGGGTGTAATTTTAAGCTTGATGGAGGTCTAGGGAACAAACTAAATACTTCCCGTATTTATTTGCTCATTTGTGTATATTTTGATTAACTGTTTAGTTTCCTCCCTAGACCTCCACCAAACTTTAAGGGGAGATTTCCACTTGAGGGATTTTTTTCTGGACCCCTTTCTCTCATGTTTAGCCCCATTGCTTTTTAGATTTTAAAACGCTCGCCCCCTTTAGTTTGGCGATTTTAAGAACTTTCGCCCCATTTTTGTCAATTTTAAGAACTTTCGTGCCATTTAGGTGTCGATTTTTTCCTGGCGAGCAATAGCGAGCCTGTAATTTGAGAGGAACCGGCCTTTGGCCGGGAAATTTTTCTACCGAAAAATGTACAAATTTATCTTGAAAGGGGGTCTAGGGGGTGTAATTTTAAGCTTGATGGAGTTCTAGGGAAGAAACTAAATACCTCCCCTTAAAAACACTCACCCAAAACGTGTACATCTTTCAGTAGAAAAATGGCACGGTTCCTCTTAAATTATAGGCTCGGTACTGCTCGCTATGAAAACAACATCGACACCTGAATAACACGAAAAGTCTTAATATTGAAAACAAAAATGGGGCAAACGGTCGTAAAATGGGCAAAGTAATGCGCCGAACGTCTTGAAATCTGAAAACTAATGGGGCTAAACATGGGAAAGAAGGAGGGGGGGGGGGGTTACCAGAAAAACGACCCACCTCCCCTTAAGCCTCGCCCCCACCGCCTGTTTACCGTTGCGGGAAGAGATTAAGGTGAGGTATTTAGTTTGTTCCCTAGACTTCCATCAAGCTTAAAATTACACCCCCTAGACTCCCTTTCAAGATAAATTTGTACATTTTTCGGTAGAAAAATGTCCAGGCCGGAGGCCGGTTGCTCTTAAATTACAGGCTCGCTATCGCTCGCCAGGAAAAAATCGACACCTTAACGGCACGAAAGGTCTTAAAATTGACAGAAATGGGGCAAATGTCTTAAAATATCCAAACTACTAGGGCGAAGGTCTTAAAATCTCAAAAGCAATGGGGCTAAACATGAGGGAGAAAGGGGTCCAGAAAAAAATCCCTCAAGTGGACATCTCCCCTTATTACCAACACCTGACACCGTTGAATATACAAAACCATACCAGGTGAACGAACTCGGGACAGTTTTTCAGTTACTGTGGCAGAACAGAGGTGGCAGACGCGGGGCAAGCTTCACCTGGGAGAGTTAAGGGGAGGTTTTTAGTTTGTTTCCTACTCCTCCAGCTATCTTAAAATTTCACCCCCTTGACCCCCTTTCAAGATAAATTTGTACAAAAATGTCCCGGCCGAAGGCCGTTTACTCTTAAATTACAGGCTCGCTATCGCTCGCCAGGATAAAATCGACACCTAAATGGCACGAAAGGTCTTAAAATTGACAGAATGGGGCGAAAATTCTTAAAATCACCAAACTAATGGGGCAAACGTCTTAAAATCTCAAAAGCAATGGGGCTAGACATGAGGGAGAAAGGGGTAAATAAAAAAAATCCTCAAGTGGAAATCTCCCCTTGAGTATGGGGATAATTTCGTAGACTAAGAAATAAGGCCAATCGAACTAGTAAAGAGAAAAATCAGATTATTATACAAATAAACTTTGAACACTGATCTGGCAGCTTATGAGGTCAGCATGCATACTATCTCGGTTACCCAAATTCATCTATCATCAGTCTAGTTTCCGATACCAGTGCCAAATATTCCGAAAATGTTGATGATCGAATGTTGACTATAAAAGCTCTCGTGTGATACCGGCTTTATTTAGAGTGCATAGCTATATTTACTATAATAGAGTAACATCTTGCCAGAAATTATAAGGAAGTTGGAGCTGTATCGATATTTAGCAGAATTACTAGCTAAAATACAGTTGTTGTACAGTCGCGCTAATAAGTCATGTATCGGCACCAAGTATGTTTTGATCAATAATTGGCAACAGCAATATCTAAGCTTTATTTCTTCATATCGAGTGAAATATACAAACATGTTCCTACACTTACCTACCCTATTCAACATCTGACAGACATTAATACAGCACAGAACAAGTCAAACATAATGCCAGCTGGGACATGACTTATTAGCGCGACTGTACCTACTGTATATAAATACATAAAACCCAATTCAACATACTCTTTAGCCGTCAGCAACCAACATTATAATTGTATTTAGATTTACTATCGATGTCTACAGCTCCAACTTCCTTATAGCCTGAAACTCGCCAGTGGTCAATTTCCCCAGTCCCAATCTCTGTATATCGGTCTATGTAGCCAAATACAGCTTAAGGGGAGGTTTTTAGTTTGTTCCCTAGACTTCCATCAAGCTTAAAATTACACCCCCTTGACCCCCTTTCAAGATAAATGTTTACATTTTTCGGTAGAAAAACTTCCCGGCCGATGGCCGGTTCCCCCTAAACTACAGGCTCGCTGTCGCTCGCCAGGAAAAATTCGACACCTAAATCGCACGAACGGTCTTAAAATTGACAGAAATGGGGCGAAAGTTCTTGAAATTACCTAATTAACGGGGCCAACGTCTTAAAATTTAAAAATCAATGGGACTAAACATGAGGGAGAAAGTGGTCAAGAAAAAAATCCCTCAAGTGGAAATCTCCCCTCAACCCTGTCATTACCGGTGACGTCATCTTTATTATTGATCTTCGCTTACATGCGTGTGAATGTGTGTATTTCTATCTGTGTGTTTCTATCTGTGTGTGTTTCTATCTGTGTGTGCGTGTGTTTCTATCTGTGTGTGTGTTTCTATCTGTGTGTGTTTCTATCTGTGTGTGTATTTCCATCTGTGTGTGTTTCTATCTGTGTGTGTGTGTTGGTTGTTTTAGGTTGTGCTTGTGTTGTCCCTGTTCTGGCTCTGTCTTGAGTCGGCCACCCCCAAGAAAAAAGGAAAAAAAAACAGAAATAATAAAATAGAATAAAATAGAAAATACAACTAAAAATAGAAACAGTGGGGATTGGGCCTGAGCATATAGATAGATAGATAGATAGATAGATAGATAGCTGTTTTTTAGACTATGTTATTCGGCTTAGGACGGTAGTGTGGCCATTAAGGGGAGGTTTTTAGTGTGTTTCCTATAAATTCCCCTTTAATTCCCCTTAAATTACAGGCTCGCTATCGCTCGCCAGGAAAAAATCGATACCTAAGTGGGACGAATGGTCTTAAAATTGACAGAAATGGGGCGAGGGTTCTTAAAATCGCCAAACTAATGGGGCGAACGTCTTAACATCTCAAAAGCAATGGGGCTAGACATGAGGGAGAAAGGGGTCAAGAAAAAAATCCCTCGTGGAAATCTCCCCTTAATGGAGAACAATACATAACGAAGCAACCACCAGTATTACAGGCACTAAAAAGGGTTGAAAATATAATGTGTCCAATAAATATAGCCAGGTACAGAAAATACAAATATAAATAGAAAACATGGGGATTGGGCCTGAGCATATAGATAGATAGATAGATAGATAAATACAGATTGACGGAGAGTAACACATAAGGAAGCACCAACCAGTAGCCTATTACATGCACTAAAAAGGGTTGATAATATTGATAATAAAAGTGTAAATCAATGGAGCTTCTTGGAATATAGCGACAGTAGGAGACAAGATGGCAGCCACATGTCAAGTTGGCCCTACCCTGTTCTATTAAACACCCTATAATTATAATGTAGGTGGCTGTGTGTACGAGTGTATGTGTGTACGAGTGTGTGTGTGTGTACGAGTGTGTGTGTGTGTACGAGTGTGTGTGTGTGTACGAGTGTGTGTGTGTGTGTGTGTACGAGTGTGTGTGTGTCTGTGTGTACGAGTGTGTGTGTGTGTGTGTATGAGTGTGTATGTATGTATGTACATGTGTGTGTGTATATACTGTATATGTGTGCCTGGCCCCTTGCCAAACCCAGCTCGCCACTCCAACACTATATTAGGAACATTATTCATATCTATTTCTAGCGGGGGTGTGAGTCTCTCTCTAGCCTGGGAGTTTATAGAATTACTGTATGTTAGTATGCTGGGAAATACCTTCAGGGGATATTGGGTCATTTTTATGGCACCCATTCTCCCTCATGTTTAGCACCCT
The DNA here is from genome assembly GCA_032716605.1 of Paralithodes platypus. Taxonomy (NCBI): domain Eukaryota; kingdom Metazoa; phylum Arthropoda; class Malacostraca; order Decapoda; family Lithodidae; genus Paralithodes; species Paralithodes platypus. Next base: position 42,964,285 of record CM064524.1, read on the forward strand.
TAGTTTTCAGATTTTAAGACGTTCACCCCATTAGTTTAGTAATGTTAAGACCTTTCACCCCATTTTGTTGTCAATTTTAAGACTTTTCGTGCCATTTAGGTGTCGACTTTTTCCTGGTGAACGATAGCGATCCTGTAATTCTACCGAAAACTTTACACATTTATCTTGAAGGGGGTCTAGTCTAGGGGGTGTTTTTTTAAGCTTGATGGAGGTCTAACGAGGAAACTAAAACGTGAATGAATAAATACGCAAATTGAAAAAAAAACAAAAAAAAACACTACCCCCTTAATTTAACTCTTCTTTGGGTAACCTGACACAATATAATATTATAGTTAAATGGTGACTTTCCTTACTGAATGTCTTTCCATCTCATTGAGTCTGTTCCTATCTGTATATCTATTAAGTCATCTGCCTAGTTACCTAATAATTATACAGTACATATATTCATTATGTATCTCATATGTGTAATTGTTATGCTAGACAAAACCAATTGTGTGGGTTCACTAAACAGGGAGAAATCAGTGGTTCAATATACAAGCACAGTATAAACACAAGGCGAGTTATACGAATCAGTAGCCTACAAGACAACGTTTAATTTATACACAACAATGAAGATTAAAACTTACGCTGCAGGCATATTTCCGCTATATTAGGGCTCATTCAGGCACTCCTGAATGATTGAGCAAGTGTATGCATGAAATGAAATGTATTCAGCCAAAAACTAGAAGAAAATAGCTTCAAAATGACACCAGAACGAGGTTAATCAGCAGCACTACCATAGACATTCACTAATTTGAGCGAATATCGCTAATGTCGCGCTACATTTGCTTTTGGCAGCACTGCAGAGTCTAGCAGGATATACCTAATACCTCCTCAGTGTCACGGCTGCCTGACTAGGGAGTGGACGGGGGCCTGCCACGCTCCCGTTCACTCGGACTTGTCTGCACAGGATTTAAAAGCCTGTAAACTGCTATAAATTGCCATGTGCGTTCCGGTAAGTCTCCCGCAGCCAATGGGTTAAATATATCTTGACTCAAAGATGTTGCATAAACATAATTCAGTTGAATAATAGGAGTAGATTAAATAACATACCTGTACAAGTATTTGTTGAAAGAAATAGTTATGCAAGTTCTTAGACTCAAACTAATATCTACAGTATACTGAAAGAACGATACAATTACTACAAAGATATACAATCATAGGTAATGGAATTGGTCTCGCAAGTAAACAGTAAAACCATTCATGAGAGTAAGCGCTGTAGTAAAATAAAAGAACCCCTGCCGAAGGAGGAGTCAGAAATCGAGAAATTTGAGTGCGTAGTGTGCAAGGGCGAGCTTGTGTTAAATTATGATCCTTTGGCTGTGAATTTTGGAAATGAGTCTTTGGAGCTGGTGGACAAGTTTTGTTACCTAGGAGATACCATCTCTGCCGGTGGTGGGGCCGAGGCTGCCACTGTCGCTAGAATTAGAATGTGGCCGGGGGAAGTTCAGAGAACTGCTGCCAATTCTGACCATGAAAAGAATGCCTCTCCCCCTGAAGGGAAAGGTGTATGCCTCATGTGTTAGAAGTACAATGGCGTATGCCTCAGAAACATGGTCCGTTAAAGTAGAGGATGTCAACAGAATGGAACTTAATGAGATGAGATGGATGTGTGGGGCCAAACTGCAGGATAGAATAACTAATGATGAGCTGAGGAGACGCTTAGGTATAAAGAGTTTTAGCGAGGAGATGCGTACAAGTAGACTGGGATGGTATGGGCATGTGGAGAGAATGAATGAACAAAATTGGGTGAAAAGATGCAGGTATGTGATTGTAGAGGGAGCTGCACAAAGGGGTGGACCGAGGAAGACCTGGGATCGGACTATACGTGCCGATCTCGAATCCAAAAACTAGACAAGTGAAGCAGCCCTTAACAGGGTTGCCTGGAATTCCGCCATTAGGACACGAGACAAACTGCATGTACAGTATGTGTGGAGCACTCAGTCTTAAAATTTTGTTTGTATGTACAGTATGTAAACTGAATATTTACACACATAACGTAGTGTGCACACACGCCTAAATCACAGAAGGGAATTAGCTCGTTATCTTATACAGGACGCCCGAGTTACGTTGTCGACTGCGTAGGAAGGTAACTTATTTAATAATCACTTTAAACCCAATCAGTGCGGGCTTATTCGTGCTATAATAGGGTTCATTCAGGCACTCCTGATTGCGTAAGCAAGAGCCTGAATTAAACAAATGTTTGCAGCAAAAAACTAGAAGAAAATAGCTTTAAAATGACTCCAGAACAAGCTTCCTAGCACGCAGGGTTTACCCGTAGAGCTACCCAAGACATCTGCAATATTCGCTAATTATTATGTGCAATGTCGCACTATACAACACCCCTTCTCTGCTATCTACACTTTCCCAGCCGTATGGTCTTAGTGTACTGTCTGATAATAATAATAATAGTTCTTAAAGCTAGCGCATGCTAAGCTAGCTAAGGATAGCTCAATAAGGCCGATTAGGCGTATTTCCATTGGGGTCCTGTACTACTACCCCATCCCTTTGCTCATGAGGGATGGTAACGACTCAGTGCTTGTGAAAAATCTTTAATGCGCCGAGCGTGGGCGCGAACCCGGGCCTTCTGGGTGGAAGTCCGAGACGCTAGTCACTACACCAAGCGAGCCGCTTTATGATGGCATAATGGGATTCCAAATGTAAGAAGTGAACTGAACTCCAAGAAACTGCAATTGTCAAGGTTTTTGAGTGAATCAGGTGAATCCAACGATCGGAGCGTCACTTGCACAAGTTTCGGCCGCCATCTTTAATGTTGTCAAGACTAGGCAGACGCTCTAAGTCCACCCGCCTTTTACTTGCTTATTTGTGCCTGAACCTTGTATCTCTCGCATTTATTATGGTATTCAGTGATAGTGACGGTGGGCCTGGTGGTAATGATGAAGGAATTGAATGCCCAGGACCATCAACACAGAGCCAAGTAAAGTGCCGTGTCTGACGAAAGCAGCGGAAACATGACAATGAGTTAGGCTATGCTAAATATGACTATGGTTTCAAATAAAGTATATGTGGTAAGTAACATCCTCATAATATGATGATATCTGGTGCCACGCGAAATGATGGGTGTCTACGCGTTATTAAGTAAAAAGGGTGGATTTGGCCACTTTTGGGCTCCCGAAACGCTTATTGAGAATTTTGGAGTTTTTCTGACCCCCAGGCGCGTATTAGGGTTTTCGCGAATTAGGCGAGCTGACTGTATTTGCATACGAATGTTTTTTATACCTGCTTCTGGTCGGCTGTGGTAGTGTCTCTTTTGGTTGCTACTTTCGCGTTGGTGTTTGTGAGAGCAAGAAGGGCTCGCTCGGTGCTGGCTTTTTTCTGAGGTCCGGTGATAGGTGTCTCAATGGTGAGGTCATCGTGTTGGAGGCTGCTCCGGGCGAGAAGGCCTCGCTGGAGCTCTGGTGCTGGTATACTTATGTCATTGTTTCAGGCAAGCTGGCATGGTGGTGATACTGGCTATTGTTAGACTGCATATTACTTCCCCCATTCATATTAAAGTCACATCCCCGTGGCTAGAGGTTGTAAGTTTTCTATGTTGAAGTGTTGCAAACTGGCTTGAGGTGATGGAGGCCATAATAGCCAGTTAATCTTGCATCTGGCTTTCTCGGTGGGTCTCTTACCAGGACAAGCGATGATGGAGACAACTCGTTTTGCAGGCGTTTTCTAAACACTCAACCTGCCTGAAATTAGCTTCATTCCCTGTAAACTCAGTATAACCTGATTGGTTACGATCCTGCCACTGCGCAAAGCTAATTACTTTTGTCTAATGGTAGCCAGAAAAGAAGAAAATCATGTCATCAATTTGAATGGGTTATTTTATCAGTCCTATAGTAGGTATTATCCCAGCTGATGGCAAATTGATTCCCTAACCAACTTATACCTCGATAATTAAGTGGTAATATAATACTACTAGTGGGGATAATACCATGTCTCTGCATCCTACTTACAACAAGCTTTCATAATAAATAACATTTCGCTACAAAAATCTTCCTAAAAAACGAATAATGAAGATACAAACATGGCAGTTTACCATCACTGGAAAAAAAACAGCCTTATAGTAAAGTATTTTGTTAAGCAAGTAATAAATATTCTGCCAATGTTTCAATTACTTTATTTATCTATGACTCCTTAAAAGATAACAGCCTCCTTATCTCTGTAAGACACTTCAAACAACCTGCATAGCACTCCTGAATCATTATAGTACACTAATCACCATATTTATACTGTTAATTATACACATTTAGTACCAGCAATTATGACAAACAGAAACAATGATAGGCCTATTGTAAGTATATCAATTATTCAGTATATGGAACACTATACATGTGGAGAAGCTATTTACTGCTGCATGCATTAATAAGTATACCCTCAGTGGTCTGGTTAATCTGCTCTACATAACCAACTATACAATCACAAGCTATAACAAGCATACACTCATTTGAATCTATATCGAACCCAAATGAGATATAAACTACAGTATTACAAAAAAATGCTATACATTATCTAAAATGCTTCGGAGTCTGACTTCAAAAGTTTACAGATGCAAATGAGGGTAAATTTATTAATGCATGCAACAGTACAAATTAATATTATACCACTAAATAGCTTCTCCAAAGTTGATATAGATACATTCCAAAATATATAGGAACCGATTGACACTAACCTATAATGATACTCTTTGTCTTTTATATAACCAAAACCCACTTAATGCTAGTTAAGCTTCACAAATAATGCTTGCATAGCTGATAGTCAGATTAAAAAAACACCCACTAGAAATCTAGTACATACCGTACTGTATTCAATATTTTTTATAGTGCAAAATTGTTCTGTGACCTCTGGTGTTTCAGAAATATCAGTTAATTGTTCTCGTTTAAACCCTTCTGTATTGCCAACATCTTTTTAATCTTATTCTAGCTACTATTAGACTATTTTATTCAGTTAAACAAGGGCCTCCAGTAATCAATAGACTTTGTACTATCTCAGTTAACCATTTTTGCTACCACAGATCCTTCTAAAGCTGCTCAAAATCATCTAAATATAGCTAGAATATAAATAAAAAGATGTCGCCGGAACAAAAGAGGTTAAAAAGTCTTGTCTATTTGATTTAACCTGGCGAAAGTTTACACTTGGTTTCTTTGAGCTAGAGAACTCTACTTCGAGGTGATTGGCAGAATAACAGTAGCAAATACTGAAATATACTGCACAGTTCTGTCGACTCTAAGTATAGTTCTTTAGCTCAGAAGGATCAACTGGAAAAAAAAAAACAAAAAAAACAAAAAAAAATATAATATATATATATATATATATATATTGTAATAAGGTGGATGTATGCAAGAGCCTATTTTGGCACCTTTTGATTCTGAACTGTATTCTGGTAACATTTTGAGACTATTCTACACTGGCATTGGAATTAAACTGTAAATTCTAAAAGTATATTTCAGTAGCAGCCAGATCAGAGCCGAGGAAAAGGAGCTTGTATAAATATACCTTTACAGTGATGCATTGTAGTATTGTACTGTCAAAATCAACAGCTCACTGATAACTTTGCTCATAAACTGTAAGAGGTTACAAACACTCTTCCTTGACAGTTTTCATGTTCTGTACAGTATTTCTAATAGGCCGTAACCAGGACTATTTCGTTGAAGAAGTGTCGCTTTCATGTTCCTCTAGATTTCACACAAATTATCATTAACCTTATAAGTGCGGGCAATTTCCCGCTATAATAGGGCTCATTCAGGCACTCCTGACTGCTTAACCCCTTCTGTACAAGCGATGGCAGGGAGCCGTTAGTTACGGTTAGTAGGTAAATCACTCCCCAGTCCCAGCGACGGCAGGGAGCCGTCAGTAATGTACTTTCCTTGTAACTGCCAGTATCAGGCAGTGCCTGGTACCACAACCGTTTCAACACTGCTCTACTGTAGAGTTGGCAACACTTCTTAGCTTATATCCAAGCCTCTGAAGGCTGGGAGAGCCAGTATTCCTTCATCTTTTGAGGTGGGAGGTTGTTCTATCTCGCCATTTTGGCCACATTGCTTGGGACTGGGGGGGACTTTTATTACTGTACCCTACGGTACAGTAGGGGTCAAGCAATTGCCTGAATGAAATGAAATGTTTGCAGCAAAAAACTAGAAGAATAGAACTTTCAAATGACACCAGAACAAGCTCTCAAGGGCTTACTGACTATTCCGCCCTCAAACCATTCCGACTAGAAGATCCCACCCGCTTAGCTAGGTCCTCCCCGCCCGAATGTTGTGGGCGGGAAGAGCCAAACATCAATCCTTCCTTGGCTGATTCCGCCTTCTAAGATTAGACCGTCCCGCCCGTTTGTAAGGTTCGCGTATACCTTAAACTGTGCTTGCCTAAATGTGCAATGAAAAAGCCTGTAGCCTTGAAATTTGTAATTGTATCTAACCTTGTGTAGCCTATATACTGTATATATGACGATCAGACTAAAACACGCCCATTAATAGGAAAAATCACAACCAATTAATTTGCCAATTGTCCATTTTCAGCCGATGGTGATTAGCATATTTCCCATGTTTATAGAAATCAGTTTCTTTGCAAATAGAGTAGCGAATAATGGAGTGATCATGAAAACGTGACATTACCCCTTGAGGTTTATGTCACCTTTTTATTAATTCCGGCTGTCATTAGACGATCTCATACAGCTTAGGAAGGATCTGTGATAGTTGAAATGCTTAAGACTGTCTCGAATAACCTTCCTAATCTGAATAAAATTGCCTCATAATAGACAAAATATATAATGCAATCACAAATTTCAAGGTTACAGGCTATTGCATCACACATTTAGGCAAGATCAGCTGAGGTTGTGTGAACCATACAAATGGGCGGGACGGTCTAATCTTGGAGGGCGGAATCAGCCAAGGAAAGATTGATTGCTTGGCTCTTCCCGCCCACAACATTCGGGCAGGAAGAACCTAGCTAAGCGGGCGGGATCTTCTAGTCTGAATGGTCTGAGGGCGGGAAAGACCTGCTCCCCTCTCAAGCTAGTGGGGTTCACCCACAGCAATACTACAGATATTGACAATATTCGCTAGTAATTAGCAATGTTCCGCTATATTTGCCTTTGTCAACACTGAATATATCTCGCAAGACCACCCCACAGAGCCTCAGTGCCACAGCAGACTTGCTGCAGAGTGGACTGGGGCCTGTTGCGGTCCAGATCACTAACACTCGTCTCCACAGGTTTTAATGAGCTAATATTCCAGAATTTTTACAGGACGTACTAATATGGTTCCCGCATTGAAAGGGTTAAAAGTTGTCAGTAAGCAATTGATTTTAATCATACAGGTACTTGTTTGTCTTCACAGGTTAGATAAATTTCAAATTTAACTAAGTTGATGTATAAGCAGTCTTTGGATACCAGTAATATGACCTAGTACATACAGTAAACAGTAAAGCTTCACTATTAATGACATTTGAGCCTGTGGATCATTATATCCAGATATTATTTTTGTATTTTTATGTGTTTAATATTAGTTTAACCAGACCACTGAGCTTCACAAAAGAACTCTCACAGGGCTGGCCCGAAGGATTCGATCAAGATAATTAAACAAGTCAAGATAGAGAGGGAAGGGCGGTAGGGGAACAAATCGAGGAAGGTGAAGACATGCAGACATTTCACCAGTTCAGCCGGACCACATGAGCTCCAAATTAGAGCTCTTATAGGGCAGGGCCGAAGGATGAGGCAAGAACTGCTACACCGCAACACCAACCAAGAAGTGATCAGGGCGAAGAATGAGAGATCAGGTCGAAGGTAGAACAAAATCACATCGAGAAGCAAAAAATGCATTACCGAAGGGAATCAAGTCAGTTCGGCCACATCAGCAACCAAAGAGACAAAACGGGTCAGGAGTCAAATACCTAGCCAGGCCAGGGAGACATGAAATATAGGCTGCCCGAGGACAGCCAAATGGGACAGAATAAGAATAGAAGGGGAAAAACATAGAAAGAGGAATAAAAAACTACTCAAAATTAGTCAAGCTGAGGACGAAAGCTCAAGGGGAGAGGGAGGGAAACAACCACATCACTCCCCCATCAAGCCCCAGTCGCCGACCCCGAAGCCCCCCAACCGCGACAAGGAGAGTAATACCAGAGGGGCAGATATTATTCAATGTGAGGATGTGCTGTGAAAATGATTTGAACAGTTCATACGGTAGCTTTTGTTGGCCAGCATACCCCAACCTCAGATACCAAATACCATCTCTCCATAAATTATATAGTGGTACGTTAAAGTAATGTTTCATAACTTATTTGCTTGACCTTGGGTATGTAAGTGGGGCATATATTATAACATTTCTGATGGGTCCATTAAGGTTATCAATTAACCTTTTACCAACAAGTTTAATACTTTAATTATTGTGGATCTAGGTTCAGAAAGAAAAAAAAATCTATAATTGTGTCGCACAATACAGTAGGCCTAATCGATGTCTTATTTATTGTATAAACACTTTTCACGTACTGGAGGCTCAAACTATCATTAACTTCTACATAATGTTATGGTCTTATTTCACTACAAGTACAGTACAGTACTGTAATATTGTGCAAATTGCGGGTTTGACAACCCGAAAAGAAGAGAGGAAAAAACTAATATTTAGTAGTGCCGCTGTAGCCTATGACGTAATACCTTAATGTAATAATGGCTCTGCTCAGCCTTGGCCAAGCAGATATCCTGGTATCACTAACCAGCATTAATAACCATCTTCTTTGGTGATGCTATAACAATTCCTATGGTATGTCATTTTTAAAGCTGGTTAGTGATACCAGTAAATCCGCTTGGCCAAAGCTAAATAGAGCCATAATTACAATATGGCATTACATTATAGATGTAAGGGTCATTAATAAACTATAATCTTATTGTTGTTGTTGTTGTTGGTTATGGCCTTGGCCTTGCTCGGGGCCTTGGGGCTGTTCGGCCAGGCAGCTTGGGGAACAACAACAACAACAACAACAACAACAACAACAACAACAACAACAACAACATAAACTATAATCTAACATGCACAACAGCAATATATATTTGAATATGAATAGCTTATGCATTATAATGAATATATTACTATAATGAAACTAGAATAATGTATATATGATGACATATAGATAGATACAGATATATAAAAACACACTGCCAGTTAAAGAACACATTTTAACATGGACATATATCTTGTGGTTGGTACCAAATTAATATATGTTAAACATCCATTTACCAAAGAATTATATGAGGGATCCTATATAATTCAATGCTATTAAATGGAGATACACCGTTTTTCTGGTCCCCTTTCTCCCTCATGTTAAGCCCAATTTGTTTTGAGATTAAGACGTTCGGCCCATTAGTTTGGCAATTTTAACACATTTCGCCCCATTTCATTGTCAATTTCAAGACCTTTCGTGCCATTTAGGTGTCAATTTTTTCCTGTCGAGCCATAGTGAGCCTGAAATTTTTATAGAGGAACCAGCCTTTGGCCGGGAAATTTTTCTACTGAAAAATTTACAAATTTATCTTGAAGAGGGGTCTAGGGTTTTTTTCTAAGCTTGATGGAGGTCTAGCGAGGAAACTAAGAAATAAAGGATAACATTAATTAATAGACCAAAGAAACGGCCATCTCCCCTTAATTATTCCCATACACATTAACCCCTTCAGTACACTCAGACATAACTTGTGGCTTTAAATTTTTAAAGCTATAAATAATTAAAGTGAATCTTCTAATTAATTCATTACCTAGTAAAAGTATTTTGTTGCTAGTTTAAGCAGTTCGAGGAGTCAAAAATGGATTCTACACATGTTCCTGAGTGTACCACGGTGTCCTTTCAATAATACTAAAATGGACAAATGGTTAAAAGAAAAAACAAAAATATCTGCTATCGTTTTGACACTGTAGGGTCCCTCCTAAAAGGGTAAACAATTACACATAATTATATAGAATATACATGTAATCAATAATCATATTACTGGCTCAAATTAATTTATATTAGATCAGTCCAAACTGATGTGCAAATCAAAAGAACCTGACTTATTGTATAATTTGTGTGACCCACTTTCATTACAATAGTACTGTAATTCACTACAGTATTTCATGACACTGCATGTATCATTGGGGAAATTGCAGGCACCAATTGAGCAGGGCACAGTACCCAGGGGAGGCCACATACACATATTATAAGGAGTTGTTGGAACTCCTGTTTCATTTGCCTGGCTTCCTCCAGTGTTTCCATGTGTGCCTCACCTACACACTAACACCTCCTCCTCCTCCTATTCATTTCACAACACTGAACAAGCACACCAGACATCTTTCCAAAACCTCTAAATTACCTATAATGTACAGTACCTTGATTTTAGCTCTGTCACTCTTTCAATCTTTGGGGAAGACACTTATTACAGGCAGCTTTGCCTTCGTCTCCTTCATACACAAAGAAAAAAAAAAAAAAAAAAATGTGTGAGGCGAGCTCAGTAGCGCCCATTGGCAACCTGGAAGCCCCAGCAGTATCACCCCCCGACACCCCGAGAGTCAGGAGTGAAGCCCACCTACCCCAAGGTTCACAGTTGCACCAGGCAATTCTCCCTACCAAGGTTATGACACGAGTGGCCGCTATAGCAGATTGGTGCTATTTTCCCACCCTCGGGACATCTAAATGGCGATACTCTGGCTAAAGCCATCACTGAGTAACCTTCCAAACAGGAAGCATATACTGAATGTTGACATTTTTATGGCTACCATACATTCCAGGCATTGAATGTAGTTCCATACTATAAATTTAAGTTATTGATAACTGTAGAAAACGCATATTTATAGTTTTAATGGGGTTCTTAACGTCGGCAAGAGGAGAGTGGCTGATTTACGATATTTCAGACTTTTGAGAATAGTAAACTGCACATCTGCTGTATATGGACATTTACTGTATTTGACTACCAAACAATATAGGTATTGGATATACATTAGTTACATATTATAATACGCACAATGCTAATTATAGAAAACCTTAACACATTTTAGAGGTGTAATTATTGTGATAATGGGTGTCACATGAATGAGAAGACCCATATATTTTCTTGGTCGCTTACACCTACTTTACAATTCAACAACACAGGATCTCGCTGTATCCTTGGTAAGGAGAATTGCAGAATACATGAGGGAAGACGACTGCCGCCCCTAACCCAGTGCCCTCCCTGTCTCTGCGACTGGATCGTCCAACCTTCACCAACTCTCCCTGGGTTCCTGTCACCCAACCACAGACCAATCAGCAACAGTAACACAGGACAGCAGCAAGAGGGATAAAGGAGAAGGCTGATTGGTTGGCCCCCTCATCCTCTTTCTATGGCCAAAACAACCCACAATCTTCACTCTCCTGACAGATCAGAGGAAAACTCTACCAACTTGTCCCAGTCTGTGATTGGTCCAGTCAAGAGGGCCAGACAGGCTCCTTGATCCAGGCCATTCAACCTCTACTTCTCTATCTCACTTCCATCCACTTTTCATTTACTCTTTCTTTGTACTCCCTCTCTTTTGTACTCTTCTCTAACTCACTAAATTTTATTACCTCTCTTACTTCACGCTTGTCTCGCATTTTCCTGTAACTCCTAACTCTTAGCTTTCCCTCCACCAGGTTATGATCCGACATACCCTTCGCCTTACCTCTCAGCACATTCACATCCAGCAGTCTACACAATCTTTCCCTTGTCACCAGCACATAATCCATCAATACCTTCTCTACAATCTCTACCCTCGCAAATCAATGCCACGTGTACTTGTGTACTGTATATGCCTTTTTTGAAGAAAGTATTACCTACACTCATTCTGCACTCTCCACATACATTTATCAGTCTTTCTCTCATAATAGTAATGAATGTGTATACTCAGGCACATACCCCATAGCTAGAGGTGGCTGACTCGAGACATACACATCCCCCCCCCCCCCCCCAAAAAAAAATAAAAATATATATATATATCTAGGTCACTCAGAAGACCTACAGACCAAGGACCATGATAGGGTCCCCAGCAAGATTCCCAGGTCCCAGACCTCCTTATTTATTCAGCAACCATACTTTACTTCTTGCGCATAGGATCTCAGCTTACCCCTTTCATGCACAGGATGCGAATTGCTCCCTTTCTGGGCTACTTAACCCTTTCTCTGCAGGGTGTTTTGGGCTATTTAGGGCATATTCAGGCACTCCTGAATGATAAATCAAGCATCTGCATTAAATTAACTGTATTCTGCCGAAAACTAGGCAAAAATAGCTTCAAAATGAGACCAGAACGGGCCTCGTAGGTGGCCTGGTTCACCCACAGCGGTGCCATAGAAACGCGGGAAACCCGCTATTTGTTAGCACTCGCTCGCTTGGCAACACTGTTGTGAGAAGCAGTGAGAGACCCGCGCGAGACACAGTCTACCTCAGTGGGCCGCTGGCTGCTCTGAGGATCGGAGGTGGGCCCCTCACGCTCCCGCCCACTGACACTCGATTTTTACAGTTTTTACAGGCTTTTAAAGCCTGGAAATTGCTGCAAATTGCCAGCACGTTCCAGAACGTCACCCGCAGCGAAAGTAGTAGTAGTAAAATAGGGATTCGCACCAAGCCTAAAAAGACTATGTGGCACCAAAATAAACTTTGTGGAAAAAAAAAACATCGGAGTTGTTGTGGGGCTGGGCGCAATACGGAGTAGAGGATAAGAAGACTAGGAAACACTAATTAAAGAAGCTGAAGGAGACAGGTATGGAGGAGAAACCGCATAAGATGTGGGAGGGAGAAAGTGGGGGACTCTCCAAGCATATCGGCTAAGACAAGGGGGCGATTAAGGGAGGATATGAAGGGGAATGCCTACCGCCGGGCATTGGAGAAACGCGGACAGTCCATTAGGAGATGCTGGACAGACACTGGAATATGGCAACAAGGACAGAGCGTGGGGATATCACAGGACATCAAATGACCATGCGTGAGCCTGGTGTGGCCGAGCCGAAGATGGGCTAGAGCGGTCTCCCATCGACGATTGCGATGAGAGGAAGACTTCCAAGGTAGGACGGAAGGTTTGACAGAACGCAGTTTGACATCAGACACCCTCATGGAGGTCCACTCGACCTGCCAGCGCTGACGTAGTAATTGAGTAACATGCGGGAAGTAATCAGATGCAGGAATAAACCGTCACGAATCCCGCAGCGAAAGGGTTAAAAGCCTTTGTGACCATCAGGGGTGTATAAAAACCTTTAGTGTAGTTATTTTAACCTATGCAGTCATCTTTTAGTGAGGTGTGGGCAGAAAACTAATTTTGGAGAGGTAATTACGAGATTGGGAGAATTCTATCTACGAATGCTAAACGGCAACCCCTGCGTCCACACGTGCGTGAAAGGGTTAAGTTCAAGACACACACTAGGAGCTTATGTTGGGAGATACATTATTCACTCAGGATGACCTTTTATATACCAAACCCACTTCCTGTCTTTCCTATTCACCAAGAAGTAATCTATCTGCTTACTGGTGCCCCAAGAACTGTATGTGATAAGATGATTCAATCTTTTCTTGAAGTTAGTCAAACACAACCGTGTTGAGTGCAACACAATTTTTTTTTTTTTTTAGTCAAACACAACCATGTTGAATGCATTTTTTTTTTTTTTTTTTTTTTATATTAGTTGAACCAGACCACTGAGCTCCATAAAAGAACTCTCATAGGTCTGGCCCGAAGGATTCGATCAAGATATATAATTAAACGAGTCAAGATAGAGAGGGAAGGGCAGTAGGGGAACAAATCGAGGAAGGCGAAGACACGCAGACATTTCTCGCCAATTCACCAGTTCAGCCGGACCACATGAGCTCCACATCAGAGCTCTTATAGGGCAGGGCCGAAGGATGAGGCAAGAACTGCTACACCGCAACACCAACCAAGAAGTGATCAGGGCGAAGAATGAGAGATCAGGTCGAAGGTAGAAAAAATCACATCGAGAAGCAATATATGCATTACCGAAGGGAATCAAGTCAGTCCGGCCACAACAGCAACCGAGGAGACAAATCAGGTCAGGAGTCTGCTACCTAGCCAGGCCAGGGAGACATGAGATATAGGTTGCCCAAGGACAACTGAGTGGGACAGAATAAGAATAGAAGGGAAAAAACATAGAAAGAGAAATGGAAAACTACTCAAAATTAGTCAAGCTGACGACGAAAGCTCGAGGGGAGATAGGAAGGGAAATGACCACAACCATCCCCCAGTCGCCGGCCCCGCAGCCCCCCCAACCGCGCCAAGGAGAGTAGTAACTGGGGGGAGTGCAACATAAATACTCAACAATTCACATGATAACAGTTTGGCTAAACAGATCTGCCATTCTCAGAAGATGGGAAAGATAAATATTAAATAGTAAGACATCAACATAGTAACATGTACACAACAAAAAATCTAATACAGTACACGAATATACCATAGATACATACACCACAGTACACACATAAATCAACAGACACTCTATCATACAAACACAGATTCACACATTCATATTCAATATAAAATTCACAAGGTAGCATCATTAACCCAAAACTTCCTAGCATATTTAGGTTTGTCATACTAACCAAATTTTTCTCTCTAATAGAAAGGAAAAGGGAACAAAAATAAGTAGCTTATGATGAAGCATAGTATCCATACTTCAATTACTGTACATATATACAAAAAATAACCTCTTCAGCCTTCTTCACCTTCCTATGGTAGTGAAATTAATATATGGTTTTGTGCTTCTTTGTGTGTTGAAAATTATAACAAAAAATAAGGGCTGCTTGGTGAGCAAAAAGGCTGGAAGAAATGTAGTTGTTATTTAATTCCACATGTCATTCAAAAGTTTAAAAAGTCACACTACTATAAGTAGTTTCATTTGAGCATTTGTTTATGCACCTTTTAATCTACATCCTGATACTGGCAACATTTTGGGACTATTTTCCATTGGTATTGGCAACTAGACTAGACACTATAAAATTTATACTGTATCCCATCCGGGTGGATGGGAGTCGTTAGCCTTGGTCGGCAACCCAACATAATCCGGGTAGACAGGACTCGACAACCTGTCTAGGGGAGCAAACCCCACACAAACCGCTACACCTGCTGCCTTGCAGGTTAAGCCCCTTTGGGCAAAGGCTCGGCCCACAGCCAACAACTGTGGTTGCAGGCTAGTTAGAGCAGGCACTCCACGTAGTCGATTCCGAATCAATAAGGGAGTTTGAAAGTAATCTTGATAAAGCATGGGGAAGACAAGATTTGAAGTTTGATTATAAAGCAAAAATACAGAATAGTAAAAATGTTGCGTCTGCCACCGCCAACACCGTGAACGACCGCAGCAGTGCAAGTACTGGTACTGAGCTGGATACACAGGCCTAGTTTGCCTTTTTCCAGATGATCTACTGTAAGAAACTGTAAGTAATATATGCCTCAAACTCACCTAATGGCGGCTCGCTGACGTGGATGGACCTACCTCAGGCCCAGCTCTGGCACCCTGGGGGTGCATCCTATGCAGGAGGACCTAGAGGGTACGGTACAGGGCATAGTGTCTTTACAGACTGGCACTTTCCGCCTAGTAATACAACAGCCTGAATCCGGAGGTAGCGCACCGGGTGGCTGCCCTATCAGTAGGCGCATAATACCGGGCCAGCTGTAGTGCCGTGCGCGCGCACGGATTGCGTCCCTGCGGTTGGTTCTGGTGGGTCCCCTAAGTCCCACCCCTATTAAGATCTTGGGAAGGCCTCTGGGTGACAACCACCCGGGGCAGCCTGGAGCTGGATACCTGGGGATAGTGACCTCCAACATTGGCAACCTATACCGATCATGACTAGGAGCCATCGCAAGTCTGTTGACACAAAATCGTAAAAGGACACTACCGCAGATTCAACCCGTTCACCTTCCTGAAATTCTCCCATATACGGAATGAGAAGAGAATGGTGAGATGGATATGTGGGGTTAAACTCAGGGACGGGGTATCGAGCAAGGAATTAAGAAGGCGTCTGGGCATTAGGAGAGTCAGTGAAGAAATGCGCATGATCCGACTTGGTTGGTTGACACGTGGAGAGAATGGATTAACAGTGTTCGGTGTAGAAATGCTGGACTGTGTGAACTTGGGAGGAGCTGTGCGTAGGGGTAGACCTAGAATGACATGGGATCAGGTACTCTGGTCCGATCTCAAAATAAAGAACTTGACAACAGAGGCAGCCCTTGACAGTGTCGCCTGGAAAGCCGCCATTTAGGACGTGAGACTGTAACCACATTCTCTGAGGACAAAACGGTCTTTAAACTTGTATGTATGTACTTTGAAGACAGAGATCCATAAGAGATATGGTTTCAGCCTCATGTCTTGTATTGCAGTTTCCTTGAGGGGGGATGGTTCACTTTTTGGGCAATTTTTGCATGTATTCATAATTTTTCTAGTTTCTTCCCTAGATTCCATCAAATTTAAAAAAAAAAAAAATCCATTAGAACCCCCTTCTAGATTAATTTGTAAATTTCCCGGCCGAAGGCCGATTCTTCAAACATTACAGGCTCACTATCGTTCGCCAGGGAAAAAAATCGACACCTAAATAGCATGAAAGGTCTAAATATTGACGAAGAAATGGGGTGAAAGGTCTTAAAATTGACTAACTAATGGGGCAAACATCTTAACATCTGAAAACTAATGGGGCTACACATGAGGGAGAAAGTGGTCTAGAAAACCGGCCCATCCCCCCTTAACTAAAAAATACTCAGCATCAAATGCTTGTGCATACATACAGTACATAACACACTAACTTTTGTAGTTACCGGTATAAACATTGAATGAAGAATACACAGAATACTGTACAAAAGATCACCGTAGAATCACAAGTTAATCACAACATTATATTAACAAACTAACTTTAGTAGTTACCGGTATAAACATTGAATGAAGAATATATACAGTACAAAAAATCACCGTAGAATCACAAGTTAATCACAACATTAAATTAACAAACTAACTTTAGTAGTTACCGGTATAAACATTGAATGAAGAATACTGTACAAAAAATCACCGTAGAATCACATTATATTATATTATGTATTATATTAAATATTATATTATGTATAAGTAATAGAATAAGAGGAAGGACTAAGTAGAGCAAAATAATGTGCAGCATGACTATAGGTAGTGCCAACGAACTTGACAATAATCTTGACCCTTTAATTTCTTATAACTCAAAATGAATTAAGGCAATCGGGCTGACGTTTCTATCATTTGGGAGGAGCCCACCAGGAAATAGGTGTGGATATTTACAAGTTACAAAGAGGTCAGGGATCAAGATTTTTGTCAAGTTGGTTGGCGCTACCTATACCATTTAGCTGTACTGTATATGGAATGCATATTTACACCTTACAGTTTAGATTCAACCCATTCAGCACCATGACGCCTTATTACCTTGTATTCTGGCCGACATTAGACGATTCTAGGCAGTTTAAGGGGAGACTGGCCGTTTGTTTGGTCTATTAATTCATTTATTCATATATTTTCTTAGTTTCCTCCCTAGATCTCCATCAAGCTTAGAAAAACACCCCCTAGACCCCCCTTCAAGATAGATTTGTAAATTTTTCGGTAGAAAAATGTTCCGGCCGAAGGCCACTTCCTCTTAAAATTGCAGGCTTGCTATCGCTCGCCAGGAAATAATCGACACCTAAATGGCACGAAAGGTCTTAAAATTGATAACGAAATGGGGCGAAAGGTGTTAAAATCGCCAAACTAATGAGCCGAACGTCTTATAATCTTAAAACTAGTGGGGCTAAACATTAGGGAGAAGGGGGTCCAGAAAAACGGCCTGCCTCCCCTTAAGAAGGACCTACTGTATGTTATTCAAACAATTTAATGCGATCGTATTTATCCCTTTGGATCTTAAGAGGTGGATTATAAGCCAGAGAAAATCATCTAATGGTAACCAGAATATGACGAAAATTACGTCATCGGGCTACATCAGGCTATAGTCTATTCGCTGTAAGTAGGCGAGAGATCATGACCTCTATCCTCTGTAACTCAAAAAGGGCTGGAGCAAATGGGCTGTACATTTCCACACCTATTTCCTGGTAGAAATATTAGCTCGATTACTCTAGTCGTTATTGAGTTACAGAGGTTATAGGTCATGAATTCTGGCCTACTTAAAGTGAATAGACTACAGCATGTGAGAGTCTGAGCCTGTATGTATTATATTTACAGCTTGTGGTGAACATACAGCAATGGCTGCAACAGATGTGGGAATTAAGACACAAATGCACAGCAGGGACCCAGTTTATTCAAAGTTTTGCCAGTAAGGCTTATTCCTGAAGAAGCCTTACTGGCGAAACGTTGAATAAACTGGGTACCTGCTCTGCATTTGTGTCTTAATTCCCATACTAACAGCTGTAGTTACATATCAATAAAACTAATTTTAAATAGTTATTGCTTGATCTTAAGGGGGCCCACCTCGGTTTTTTTCTCTCTCTCTCTCTGGGTTGTATCTATTCGGCCCCATTCAGCCTGCTGTTTTAAGACATATATCTAGCATTTAAAAACAAATATACAGTACCGGTACAGTATATATGTTTTTGACAGCGGGCTAAATTTGTAAATTTTTTATAGATGTTTTTTTCCGGTGAAGCCGGATTTCTCCATTCAATGCTGGCTCGCTATCGCTCACCAAGAAGAAATCGACTCCTGGATGGAGATAAACGTCTTAAAACAGTAGGCTGAATGGGGCCGAATGGATACAAGCCAGAGAAAGAGAGAAAAAAAGCAGATCACCCCCCTTAACAGATGAAGTCATGAGATATTTGGATAATCTGAATGACAACCCATCTATCAATAAACAATGTCAATATGAAATACCCAAACCTTATTGGTGATGCAGTAATCCTAAAAGCAGCTGGTAAAAATATACTATCCAGGAATATAAATCATAGGGAACATTACAGATTAACTTGCTCATGTAGTAATGTACAATCGCGCTAATAAGTCATGTCTCGGCACCAAGTATGTTTTGATCAATAATTGGTATCAGCAATATCTAAGCTTCATTTCTTCATATCGAGTGAAATATACAAACATGTCCCTACACTTACCCCCCCTATTCAACATCTGACAGACATTAATACAGCACAGAGCGAGCCAAACGTAATGACAGCTGGGACATGACTTATTAGCGCGACCGTACACCTTATGTGGTGGATTGTGTTCTTTTATTTATACATTTTTATTTTACTTAAGCGTTGTTTCCCACATAGCGATTTTGATTAGTTATTTTGTCTTTTTACTGTGTTCGTATAAGTTTTGGTTTGTTTGTTTTGCAAGTTTTACATTATAATTTCTTAACATAACAAGCTAACCTAATTTTAGGAAGATTATGATAGGCAAGTTAGTTTCTGGGAGCTTGGGAAAAAACATAGCCACTGGTTAAAATATACACTACCGTAAAGTATAATATACGTATCACAGCAGTTTTCCTGAGAGGATCAACAACATTTGCTGCGGTTGTTTTTTCCATGAAGAGTAAATGTATCATCTTTCAAATTAGCCATAAATTCAGAATTGTTGTCGGCAAAATCTTCCACAATATGTGTAAACATAATTTCAATGTTTTCTCCTGTTTTGCTGGAAGTTTCATACAGTTTACCACCAACCTGAAAAATTAAAACTATAAGCATATTGCTTGATAAAGAGGACGATTAAGTCTCTCTAGAAATGTAAAATAAAAAAAATAATAATAAAAATAATAATAATCTGTACACTATATATATATACTGTAGTTGGGTCTGAGTACAATGATTAGATTGATATCCATAATTCGAAAATGGATATTAATCGTGATCGTGAACTCAACCTTTAACTGTGTTGGTGGTGTAATGGTTTTAATGTTTATGTTCAGGGTGTGGTGTCCCGAGTTCGAATCCCGGGAGGGTCATATGCTTTCATTAGTTTATTCAGGTACATTGGGGTTTGTAATGGATGATTAATGTTAATAACGGGGTGTTACTTATTATTATCTATCTATTGCCGGACATTGTGATCCCCGAAGGGGTGGCCATGCACCTCTGTCCCCAGTCAGTCGATGCCCCTCCTCCCATCCAGCACCGCTTTCACTCATATACTTCTTAACTCCATCCTTCCACCTCTCACTCAGTTTATCAGCCCTTGCAACTCCCATTCACTATCGCTCATCAAAAATGTATCATCAGCAAACAGCAGTACAGGCAACTTCCACTCGATTTCCTCCCTTATCAGAGGTACACCAACATTCACTGCTCTTCCTTGCATTTCTTTCATGACTCCATCCATATACAGTATATATATATATTGAACAGCCATGGGGACATCACACACAACCTTGCTTTAACCCAACATTCAGATCAAAGAACTCGCTATGCTCATTCTCCACACGTACTTTGCACCCTCATACATGCTAATAATAATAATAATAATAATAATAATAATGCCAAATAGGAAAAACTATTATCCTGGTATTTTCCTGATACTTTTATGATACTTTTATGACCTCGTAAATGTCTATTTCTGCGTATTTTATTGTTTTTAAAAGCTTACATAAATTTGTCTTATATATACTGTACAGCATTTTTGGGACAGTATACAGTTGTAGTAAAGTGTTTCATACAGTACCTACAATTGTTGGCTTAGTACCTGGTTCATAGTAATACTACATGCTTAACTACCACAGAGCTCTCAAGGAGTGTAGATTGTGTTGTTGGCGTAA
Source organism: Paralithodes platypus (assembly GCA_032716605.1). NCBI lineage: Eukaryota > Metazoa > Arthropoda > Malacostraca > Decapoda > Lithodidae > Paralithodes > Paralithodes platypus. The sequence goes on from CM064524.1 coordinate 42,985,058, forward strand.
GTGGTTGTGTGAAATGCAGTCTTCTATGATGTGTTTAATAGTATGGGGTGCTGTGTTACAACCTGGGCAGGAGTCGACAACGGAGTCATCCAGTCTCTTCTGATAGCTCAGAAGGGCTGGATGGTGTCCGCATCTCAGCCTGGCCAGGTGGACTCTGTCCTCGCGAGAAAGAGAGGATTCAGAGAAAGAGAGGATTCAGAAGGATGGATTTCGGAAGGTCGTGCCTGCAGCTGCGTGTTGTTTAGGAGCGAATGGATGGAAAGTAGGAGAGATATGAGCATGGATGTGCTTCTGGAAGCTGGTTTGGGGTGGGCAGGAAGGGAGAGAAGATAGTATTTGTGTGTGATAACGTGTGCTGGGTGTTGTTTTAAAATTTCTTGGTGTCTGTGGATGTGTTGCCATGTAGTGTAGTTATAAGTTACATACTGTACAGTGGTGCACCGATCTTCGCAGCTGATTGGTGCCGAAAACAAAGCGCGAAGGTTGCTTTCACAAAGATTGGGGCATTGTTCTTTTGGGAAAAATGGTAATCGGTTCCAAGCTCATCCTAACACTCACTCCTAAGTACACTTTTCCCCCCAATTACATCCAATAAATACATATTATGAGGATAATACAAATATATACATATTATGAGGAGATTACACAGAGTTTATTATATATCAATGTCATATTTAGCCTAGCCTAATTCATCGTCACATTTTCGCGGTTTTAGTCCGACACGGTAGTCTCACTTGACTAGCTTTTACTCTGTTTTGATGATCCCGGGCATTCATTTCCTTCATCGCTACCACCATGCCTGCCATCCCTATCACCAGATGCATTAGAGGCCATAATAAATGCGAGGGATACAAGATTCGGGCATAAAAATGCATGTAAACAAGTGGTTTTCCAACAAAATGCCGGGTGGACTGTGAGCAGCTGGCTATTGTTGACGTAAAAAAAGATGGCGGCAGCAATTTTCGCAAGTGACGCTCGGATGTCGGATTTCATATCCAAGCAGCATACACTTTGACAATGGCAGATTCTTGGAGTTCAGTTCACTTGCTTGTTTTTGTTTTCTAGTTTGATGTCGAGTCTTTCATTATTTTTGCTCTCTTTTTCAGATTGCGACTGGAATTTTTGTGTCAAGATTTAATATTTTTGCGCGATCATGGCATTTGGGAATATTTGGGGTATGGCGCGAAGTTTTATTTTGTGAACTTAAGTGGTGCGAAGGTCAGTGCTCCACTTTATTCTATACGAAATACAAGATTTTTATTTTGTTTTTATTTTTATCTTAACCCTTCGTTCCCGGAAGGGCTCTTGAACGCCCATAAAAAAGCATACCAGAGCTGCCCGGAAGGGCTCTTTAACGCCCAGTGGTTGAAAGCCTGTGAGCTTGGTGTGCGAGGCATTGGTCCGACGCATGGAAACAACAGCCGGCTGGACCGACGCCCCGCATCTCCGGCCACAAGAAGGAGAGCGTCGCTTGTTCGTGTGTGCCTGTATGTTGTTGTTAAGTATCGAAAAGTAGTGTAAAGTGGCTGTTTTTGCCATAAAGTTATCTCCAATGAAATCATCATCACAACTGAACCAGTTGACTTAGAGAGCTCTACTTAACGCCATTCTACAGGTAAGAAACACAGCTACGCTTGGGGATGCGCGGGAATGCGGAAGCAGTCAGAATAACAAAGATACGGTAGCCTAGGCTAGACGTTTTAGGCTAAAACACCCGGATTTCGGGGAATATATATATAATACATAGCCGGGGCTGGAGGGTTAATGGTTTTTTTCCGGGGGTGGGGGTGGGGGTATTCCCACCAGAAAAAACATTGACAATCAGTCATGCTCTCGGTGACACGCTCTTAGTAGCTCCCGGGGAATCAACGACGAACTGCCTATATTCATATTTGGCACCATTGCTTCCATAGCAAGCCCTTCTTAGGAAACATCTCGCTGGTCCACAACACAGTAGTCTACCAACATAGGTGACACCGTTAAAATATCTAAGGAACGTCATTTGAATCTGATACTGCTATGATGAAATAAAATAATATATATATATAAAATAAAAATAATTACAGTAGGCTTCTGCGGCATACGCATGTCATTCACCACTTGTCGTATAGCGAGTTAAAGGGAAGCGGTCACACGCTGTGTGCACGCGTAACTACAAACACGTTACTGAATGGTGCGTTACACCAGGCCTGACTGTATAAAGTAATACCAAAAAACAAAAGAGTTACCTCATCAGCATAATTGGACATATCATGGAAGTCCACCTGTCGAGCATGATCATCTTGTGTGGTCAGGTCCAGTTTGGAGCCACACAGGAATATCCTACAATTCTCTTCATTCATTTGGACTTCGTTCACCCAGAATTTTGCTCGGTTAACGCTGGGGAAAAAAGAAAGAAAAATATATAAATATCCATATTGATAAAAGAGAGATATCTTTAGTTTGGGCCTGAGTATATACATACATACTGTATACATCTTTAGTTATAAAATGGGGTTAGAGGCTCCCACCTCCCATTGGATTCATACTATCATCTATCAAATATGTGAGTGAAACACTCAGGTCAGTGAGTAACCCGGAAGCACTACACTGAATATTTTCAACAGGAGAAAACTCTACCACTACATCTATATATATATATATATATATATATACAGTATATAATTGGCAGACTCAGCAGAAAGTCTTTCTAAACAGTAGCCTGACCAATAGATCATTTTAGCTTCATCCCAGTTCACATTATGATCATGTCTATTTTTGTGTATAAAAATACCATTAGATTCTTGTTCTGGATATTACTGATTATCGGTGTTGCTTAACTCCTTTAATATTTTTCCAGTTTGTCCTATATATATATATATATATGATTGCACACTTTACACAGCATGAAATATACACCACCTGCATCATTGTTAGGGCTGTTATCAATCAAAGCAGTCCTGACAGTGTTTTCATAATTGAATACAGTACTACATTTATGTTCAAATACTTACGAGATGTTGCAAGTAGTGTTAATTGATCGTGATAGGGCAACACTAATACATTAATACACTAATACAAGCTATATTACCTACATTATAGAAGTTTTGTTTTGGCTTTGGTTAAGCTTTGATCAACAAGACTTTCAGGGTAGCATAGGGTTTTGGCTAGATTATATATTTGTTCGTATTCATTGTCAATAAATTCTGGGTTACATATCCTTAATGCTCTTAGAAACATACATGAGAAAATGGAAATTTTGACCTTAATATGATGGTTGGAGAAAAAATGAATGTACAAGTCTAATATATCTTCGTGGTGCGATGCATAAGGTGTTGATATTCGGTGTGAGCGTCCTGGGTTCGAATCCACGGACTGCCACATGTGTTTGTAAATTTCATTAATCGATTTTAGGAGTATAGTTGGTTGTTGGAAGGAACATAATAATAGTTGGTTTTCTATACAGTACTGTACTGTATACCTTAAACTTCAAATGACCATTATTATTTATTATCAAAGTATCAAGGAAAGGTAGCTGACTATTTACTTCTTCAGCCAGCCCTATGAGAGTCTCTTGTTGTGACTCACAGTGGTCTGGTAAAATTAATGTACAAACAAAAATACAAAATTTACTTCTTCAATTTTGAATGTAATCGAGGGGACAAGTTCATTAAGTTTATTCAACAAAGAATGTTGATTTTGATTGGTAGGCCAAAGACACAAAATATCGCCTACATATCTGTATATCTATCTATTCGTCGAGAAGACGGATTAAGTGATGTAGACGGATAATGTCGTACGTCAGATAATTGAGAGATTACTGCATTATATCTACTGTGAACTCAAGACTGGATTTTAAGGAGCACGTAAATCAGATTGTCAAAAGTTGCTACCTACACATCAGAAATCTCTACTCGGTGAAGCAGTTTATACCTAAGACGTTGCCTTCTGACACTGGTCCACTCATAGACATTCTCTCGTGTTGATTATTGCAATGCCTTATTTGTGGGTCTTCCAAATTACATATTAAAGAAAGTACAATCTGTTCTGAACAGAGCTGCAAGACTCATTTTTGGAATTCCACCAGGAACCCCTACCACTTCTTATCACATCGAACTGCACTGGTTACCAATAAAAGCTAGAATAGAATTAAAGTTGTGTCTGGTAACTTTCAAGGTCCTCAAATTTGATGAGCTCGGGTATCTTGCAGAGCTGCTCGGGCGTCCCCCGGCACGCCATGATGATGACCCCCTGCGTCTTGATGAGCCGTGGGCTTTCCGGCAGTCATCTTTCTTTGAGAGGTCATTCTCTTACATGGCTACAAGGTTATATAACAGACTGCCACTGACCATGAGACAACTAAGTTCTGTTGAGTGCTTCAAGAGACAACTTAAGACTTTTCTCTTTGAAAGAAGCTATGATCTCAAGAGGGGTGTCATCATGGAGGGCTATAGGGTGTAGGCTATTTGTCATTGCTAGAGGCTGGGTGATGCGTATAGGTTTTGTGTTGCATTAATTTGAGCGATTTGGTTTTTGGTTTTTGGGTTTTGAGCGTCAGTGAATTCTGCGGAAAAATTGGCGCTTGTGAGAAATAAGTAACATGCTTATTATTGTATTACAGTATTTGTATTTATTTTATGTCTCAAACTAGCACTTGGAAGAGCAAAAATAGGTGAAAAATAGCAACTCGGTCGAGATCTTAGCACCAATTACCATTTTCCCCATAAATTCATGTATTCACATCTAACGAATTTGCATCTAACAAGTTTTTTTTGGCACATATTACTCGTTAGATGTGAGACTGTAATGTACAATGTTTTGTCTGAATCCATTAATTTGTTCATAAGGTACCATATTTTACATACATAGGAATGACCACTATCATGCTGGCAAATGACGAGAGGTTATTCAAAACCAGTCCTAAAATTTAAAGTCGGCTGAAATAAACCGGACAAGTCTTCAACCCCCACCCCCGTGGGTACTGGGGCCTTCATCCATGGTGGTTGAAAATAAGAATATGCACCACGCATCGCACTGAGTGTTATTAGAGGCGATTAATAGGGAGGATAGCGCTAGAATTGTGGACCAAGAGCCGTCACTATACAGTGAAGCCTTTGCTATTTGGCATTGCAGAGGCTGGTGAGGAGCAGATAAGGTGGCGAAGGGGACTCTTACTAATCCTACCTGGGCGCTGTTCACATGTTGGGGCACCGTTGTGGCAGGACTATATTATTCTTTAGTCAAAGTTGCTAATGGCGGTACACTGACATTGTATGTTAAGCACTCAGACCTGTATCTGGCGCCTTGGGGTCAACCCGGCAGAAGGGATACAGAGGGTGGAGTGCATACTGTAGTGCTCCCCCAGACTGGCACTCTCTGCCTAACAGCATAGGGGCCTGAACCTGGTGGTAGCACTCCAGGAAGCTGCCCTGTAATTAGGTGAATACAGTAATAAGCTGTAGTGCCCTTTTTTTTTTTTTTTTTTTTTTTTTCCTGTGATTGAGGGAGGCAAAAGGTACGGGGTGCATCCCTGCGGCTGGTTCTGATGGGGTGCCCCGGGGCCACTGGATCCTACTCCTTGGTAACCCTTGGGTTAAGGTGCTGGGACCTGCCTCCGGAGCAGTCTGGAGCCGGTGTCCTGGGGATGGTAATTTTTCCTTGCCAACTGAAATGTAAAAAAAAAAAAAAAAAAAAAAAAAAAAAAAAAAAAAAATATATATATATATATATATATATATATATATATAATACTTTAAAATGTTATAGTTATAATACCATGGAATTTACTGTAGATGAAGAATATACAATTCTTGAGTTTTAAGTAGTTATGTAATATTGAATCGGTTGCTGTGGAAAACTGGTGCTTATGACAGTAAAAATCACCAACTTTTATTACGGTATACCTGTGTAGAACATTGCCTTTGAAACAGACCATGTAAGGATTATATACCGGTACTGTATATTTATGGCTGGGATTGTATTATAATTAACAAAGTTATTAACTTGGGTAAAGAAATTCAGTGCTGTGAATGCTTGCATGGAGTATTAAAGCCACATGACAGACAAATGTTTTGTTATAAAGACACAGCAAGTTTTGACTCTCTAGAGCCCTCTCCAGGAGACGAAGACTCTAGAGTGAGTAAAACAAATTTTGTATTTATAACAATAAAATATTTTTCTGTCATGTGGGTTTAATATTCCAGATAATAATTTGCTTTAATAAATGTTATGTACATATAGCTAGAGCCCATTGCCTTACGTTTCTGCACAGGTGATGTCATAGCATATGATAGCAGCCTTGGCATCTCTGTAGTAAATACGGCTCATTGCTTCATACCGTTCACTTCCCGCAGTGTCCCACAACCCAACACAGATTTGCTTTCCACTTATTGTTAAATGTCGAGCACCAAATGCAGCACCTGAAATAAACCCATAATTGTTATAATAATGTATGCAATTTCTTCCAAGTCTTAGAATTTGTTTTGGATACTTTGGGCATAGGTAAAGAACATTTTGATTGGGTTCTGTTCTCTGTGAGGATAATTTTATGAGGAGGGTGATTTACTTTCACTTAGAGTGACCCTCTTGATTGTCCCCGACTGACTTCATCTTTTGGACAAAACTTTTGGACTGCGTTGTTAAGATGCTGTTGGTGTAGTAGCCCCAAGATTCCCTTTTATGGGAATCCTGCGGCATTCAGGTAGTTCGCCATTTCCCCTGGGTTCGTCTAGAGATCTGAGTGAAGTGATGTTGAAGTTATGTCTGTGATGGGCAGTGGAGCATTAAGTGTTCTGTGTTGTCAGAGGGATGTTGACAGCGAACACAAGAAGGGTCTAGAGTTGGATCTATTCTGTGTTTGTAATCTAGCAATGATGGGTGGTGACCGAACCTGAGGCATGCAAGTGTGATACGGGTTTCTCTGGGAAGCGTGTTTTCTTGGGGTGGAGAATTTAGGTGGAGAGTAGCATGGGTGAAATGGGTCATGGGCTGAAGAGTAGGACTGTGTTCCTATCATGTCTAAATGGGTCTTCAGGGGGAGGATCTGTGTGTCTGCATATATGTGATTTGTGTTTGTAGTTTGTGTGCATCCTGGTATGATTGTGAGGGCTTTATTCTGAGCGGTTTGTAGTTTCTTCATGTTTGTGGTTGAGGTGCAGGGTGACCAGAATTGGGAAGCATAGTGCATGGTTGTGCGAATGTACTGTTTGTAAAGTATGGACAGTGTTTCTTTTTGTTGGCCAAAGTCCTTGCCCGTGACGGTTCTGAAGGCATTTAGTTTTTGTAGGGCTCCAGTACAGTAGGGTCTCACATAAAACGAGTATATGATCGATAAACGAGGGCGTTTTATGCGATTTCGTTTTATGTGAACACAGCATTTTGGTGGCCCAATATCGTCAATGTTCACTGGAAGCGTAAATTTCCGTCAGGAGCGTACGATATTTTGGCGCTCTATATGAAAACTCCTCGGATTTGCCCCACTTTGGCGGCGGACTCGTTTTATGTGATCACATTCGTTCTGATCGAAAATTAAATATTAATATTTTAGGTCGGTCGTTTTAATCGAGACTCGTTTTATGCGAACACGTTTTATGCGGGACCTTACTGTATTTGAGTGTTCCATGTACATACATACATACATAAAATTTTAAGACTGAGTGCTCCACACATACGTGCAGTTTCAGTCTCTTGTCCTAATGGCGGCGTTCCAGGCAACCCTGTTAAGGGCTGCTTCACTTGTCAAGTTCTTGGATTTGAGATCGGCACGTATAGTCCGATCCCCGGTCTTCCTCGGTCCACCCCTTGGTGCAGCTCCCTCCACAATCACAAACCTGCATTTTTTCACACAATTTTGTTCATCCATTCTATCCACATGTCCATACCATCCCAGTCTACTTGTACGCATCACCTCGCTAATACTCTTTATACCTAAACGTCTCCTCAGCTCAACATTTGTTGATTTGTTGTGTGGGATAAATGTCATGTGTGTGTCATAAGTTATGCCAAGTAGTATAGGGGTTCAGTTGAGGGGAAGTGGCTTGTTGAGTAGTATGACATGTGGGTGAAATCGTTACTTGTGTCTGTCTGGGGTAAGCAAAGTGATGAAGGATTTTGGGAGATTGGGGTGATACTGTCATGCAGTTTTGTAGGAGCCATTGTTCCAGTTGTCAGAGGTATTGTTGTAGGTGGCTTGTTGCTTGTTCACTTTTGGGGTGTTGTGATGGGGCGGTGAGGTTGTCTGCATATGAGAGGATGTGTGTTTCTTGTGCTGGGTATGGTTGTGGGAGATCTTGGAGGAAATGGTTAAAAAGTGTTGGTGATTGAAGGTAGTGCATGTGTTTTGGATGTGGGGTTGTTGTAGGTGGCGTGTCCATGTCAGCCAGCGAGGAAGTTTGTGAGCCATTTCTTGTCATTGTTTGTGTAGTGTGGTGTTTAATATTTGTTTTTGTGAGTGTATGTCGGGGTATTGCGTCGAAGGCCTTGCTGATGTCAATGGCTGCCATTACTGTGCGGAAGGGTGGGCGAGCTTGGTTGAAGCCGTCTAATGTGTTATGTTAATGTGGTGTGTACTGTTGTCGTGGGGTGTTTGGGCCGAAGACCATTGGGAAGTTGAGAGGGGGATTTCTGGGTTGGTTCTATGGAGGATGAGTCTTTCTAGTACAGTACTTTGGAGATGGGTCTATAGGAGGATGACTGGCTTAGAGGTTTATCTGGTTTGAGGATGGGGATGATTGTGGCTTAAGCCTGGCGTCATTAAGTATCCTGCTGAAACAAGCGGCTCCCACAGGATTTAGGTAGAGACTGTCTATAGCAAACAGATAAGGTTGTCTGTAATAGCGAAGTAATAGTGACATAGTCTGTAAATTATGTAATGATTAAGAAAGCCAATTAATAATGTTTTATCTACTGGTACTGTTCTGTATCTTAAGTACGGTACAGATACCTGTAGGCCTACCATGCTTTACCTGAAGCTACTACGTTTTTTCCCGATCCTTTTCCTTTGGAGGGAAAAATTTAATAAACATGACAAAAAACATTAAAATGGCTTGGATTTGGGCATTTAAAGCTTCAAAGATCAAATGGGTGCATACAGTAGTGTACTTATTATGCCTCAGAAGACTATATTACTAATTGAATTCTAGAATATGCTTACCTATAGTTGTCTGGTAGTTAGTATTGAAGCGGTTATACATGAACCTTTCAACAATACTTGTCTTGCCACAGGAAACTTGACCAAGCATCACTACCTTCATATCAACCTTTCCAGTCATTATGACAAGCTGCAAAATAAATAAAAATACAGTAAATAAATATGCTACACCATCTTGTTTACTTAACTTCATATTTTATGCCATATAATAACTTTTTTTTTAACATATTCTGTATCCGACGGCAAACGGCTATGGCCAAATACTGTACAGTTATTGGCGATGGGCTGGTCTATCAGAGTGAGACCTGAGCGATCTCTGCCATACCCATAGCTTACTCTGACTGTTCCTTTTACTTATATATTTTCTAAATCTCAAGTGACGGCGTCTCTTCCGTGGATTGACCTCCCAATCTACCAAGATTGGAAGCTAAAGCGTCACATTATTCCTTTGCCCCTCAACTTTCTCTTCATAATTGCTGAGGGGCACAGGGCCCTGGGTGGGGCTTTGGTTTCCCGGGCGTTTACGCACCCTCTCAGCTCCCCGCCATGGAGTGGCTTCGGTCACCCAGGCTTTATTGTGGTCGGCAGGGAGGGTTCTGTGGGGGCGCTCGTTTATGGCCTTGGCCTTACTCGGGGCCTTGGGGCTGTTCGGCCAGGCAGCTTGGGGAACAACAACAACAACAACTGTACAGTTATTTTTCGTTAGTGGGGGGCGTGTTTTTAGAATATTTGGATTGTTGTTTAATGGGTAAATATGCATTTCCTACTATTATCACACATCAAAACACCCTTACACAACTCTAAAATAGATAAAAAAAAAAAAATTTTTTTTAGCAATTTAATTAGGCTACATAAACTTTATAGGCCTATTGACCCTAATTATTTATCAATATTTGAAGGCTATTATGAAGGATGCTGCAAAGATCATATTATACATGTTTTCAACCACCAGAAAGGTAAATCTACAGTTATACTACCCCTCCCCCACCGCCCCCCTTTAAAACACGCCTTTTAGCGTGTTTTTGGATGGTTCAGCAGACGCGGAAACTGAAAAAAAACATATTTTGAAACAAATTTATCACCAACCAGATAAGAGTTTTTCAGGTAATTTGTTGTTTTATATTTGATATGCAGTGTTGTTTAATACAGAGGACCGTCGCATTTTAGTATTTTTAACATTAGCCTAACCTAACTTAACCTAACCTAAAACTATCCTGTCTCGCCGACGGTCTAAACCCAGCTCACGTTCCCTGTTTATAGGTGCGTGACGGTCTAAACCCAGCTCACGTTTCCTGTTTATGGGTTCGCGAAGATTTGTAATACTTCAATGTATCTATTTCAAGTCAAATATACATTTCCGCGCATCATTAAACCATACTAAGTCTACTACTAATAATATTAACCCATTAGTACCAACAGAATAGCGACAAAATAGGGGTAGTATAACTGTAGATTTATCAAACTCTTATTATGCCCCTTACTGGCAAAATAAATGCTGATTTCAATAAGTCATGGGGGGTGAGAGGGGGCAAATCCCCCTGCATATTCAAAATATGCTACAGGGGGACAATGCCTAGTCAGTTCATTGCTCAATATGTGGCATTCTGAGACAGTGAAGCACTGAAATGTAGCAGCTTCAGAGATGTGGCTGCTTCGAGCCGTGGGTTGGCAACGCATCTTGCGAAGGCAAGATATCAGGGGCTGGTTGTATCCTAAAGGGTAGCATTCAAGGAGACTACAGCAGGACTCTTCTTCTTCTTCTTACCTCTGACCAGGTATAGGCTATCCTAGTGTTTACTAGCCTAGCCTTTACCCCTTTGAAAGGACATTAGCCTAACCTAACAACCTTACCCAATGCTAGACTACTCGGCCCACGGGACAGCTCGGCCCACAGTGAGACAGCTCGGCCCTGTGTTAATTACGAGACAACTCTTAATTAACCTAACCTAACCTAACCTACACATTATGAATCGAGAGAACTAGCCTATGACATAATTAGGCCTATACAATAAACGAACATTTCGCCCACATTACACACACGCCATAAACCTTCCACTTAGCTCTCCCCATCCTATATCCTGACTGGTCTCATCAAATTCAAATTGCCCCATAGCAAAACATGGGGCCGAGCTGTCTCAAATAATGGGCCGAGTTGTCTCGCCGTCGTGGTCGAGTTGTCCAAAAGTGGGCCGAGCTGTCCGAGCCGAGTCGTCCAGTCATCACCTTACCTAACCTATCCTAGTATTATGGGTGGGGGCTGCCGCCCCCAGCCCCCCACACCCCGCTATTTGACATCTTTGACAGATTTTTGGTGTATTTTTCTGTGAAATCGGGTTTTTTCAAGTGTCGATAACGAAATTCCTCCATGCGGACTATAATGAGAAAAATATGGCGAGTCTATTGGTCCCTATTTTACCAAATAAATTGTTTCTAATAAGGCAGATGTAGTGTCCTTGAAAGATTATCCTATTATAATCAGTACCGTATGTACAGTTTAGGCCTAGGCTATGTCAGCCATGACGCTTAGGCTAATATTTGACTGCAAATCACAGTGGAAAACACGACTCAGGAAACTGTACATAAGTCATACTCACATACCAATACGCTTCTGCAACAAAAATGAGACTGAATCACTGTGACAGTGAGAATGTGTGAGGCTGTGAGTGTGTGACTTGACCTGGATTTAAAGGGCTGTGTGGCCAGGCCCAATTAACCATGTCATGGTGTCAGTCAGACCGCACCGGCCTACAGGGTTAAAGTGAGACTATACTAATTGTTACCTAAACATGCTCACATTCAGTCCGACATGAATTGTGTACTAAATGTGAGCCAATTTAGGTAACATAATGAAGTCTCAATTTAAGATCGTACTAAATCTTGCTCACAAAACTTAGCTGAATGTGGGCTCTCAGAGAAATGCTCTACAAGATGTCCAGATTGGCCATAGAAAATATTAATAACTTTGGTTCAAGTATCACTGAGAGCCACCATTCAGCTAAGAAAAGTGAGCAGGGTTTAGTCCAAGGTTAAAGTGAGACTATACTTTGTTACCTAAACATGCTCACATTCAGTCCGACAAAAATTGTGTACTAAATGTGAGCTCATTTAGGTAACATAATGAAGTCTCACTTTAAGCAGGGAGTAAACCTTGCTCACCAAAAAAAAATGCTCACATTCAGTCCGATATGAATTGTGTACTAAATGTGAGCACATTTAGGTAACATGATGAAGTCTCAATTTAAAATCGTACTAAACCTTGCTAAAAAAACGTAGCTTAATTATCCAGCACCTGGGAGTAAAAATATAAAGGCAGGGAAGGTAGTTACTGCATTTTTTTTTTTTTCGGGATTGTTGTGTGAAAGTTTGTGTTTGTGTGTGTGTGTGTGTGTATGTGAAAGTTTGTGTTTGTGCGTATATGTGAAAGTACCACGTGCCCTACGTAAAGGAGGTGGTGTACTAAATCAAGAGGGAGCTGAAATAGCTATTACTACTCCTAAAGATAAGGTAGATATAAATATTATATTCCTGGGAAAGCTCTGAGGAACACTGATTATTATAGTAGCAATAGAATGGCGAGAGAGATGCAACATTGCGGCGGAGAGAGAGAGATTGCAGAGAGTTGGTGAGTGGACGGGAGTTAATGATACGAAAGGCCTTCCTTTCATCTTTGTTGAGCAAGTTTAGGTAACAAAGTATAGTCTCCCTTTAACCTTGGACTAAACCCTGCTCACTTTTCTTAGCTGAATGGGGGCTGTCAGTGATACTTTAACAATAGTGTGCATAGATGGCTTAAAGTAATATCTTCTTAACCAATTTAAAAGGAACCTAAGTTGATTTCTAACTTTGAAATTGTTTAAGATATTACTTTAAGCCATATAGGCACACTTTTGTTAAAGTAGCCTATCACCGACAGCCCCCATTCAGCTAAGAAAAGTGAGCAGGGTTTAGTCCGAAGTAAAAGTGAGACTAAACTTTGTTACCTAAACATGATCACATTCAGTCCGACAAAAATTGCGTACTAAATGTGAGCTCATTTAGGTAACATAATGACGTCTCAATTTAAGCAGGGACTAAACCTTGCTCACCAAAAAAATAATAGTGAGCAGGATTTAGTCCGAGGTATAAGTGAGACTAAACTTTGTTACTTAAACATACTCACATTCAGTCCGACATAAATTGTGTACTAAATGTGAGCACATAATTATAGGTAACATAATGAAGTGTCAATTTAAGATCGTACTAAACCTTGCTCACAAAACTTAGCTGAATGTGGGCTCTCAGAGAAATGTTCTACAAGATGTCCAGATTGGCCTTAGCAAATATTAATCATGTGTATTTTGAGCTGGGAATTCCAAAAAAATCATTATTAATTGTCTAACTTCTTAATTAGTTAAAATAGAGGAAAATTCATTATTTAACCTCTGAAGTGCGCATGGGGGGTATGAGACACCTCTGCCTGTGCGCATGTATTTGAGCTGTTTCCATCACTAAAATATTTATTTTACCATAAATAGCATTAATACTTCTCCATATGCGCCTATTATAGGTTGATTATAAAGGTATTAACCTGTTACAACAATAAAACAAGTGGAAACAGCGTTTGGATGGTCAAAATCGGCGATACAGGCCGGGAGTTACATAATGTATGGCTGAGGCAACCTCCTTTCCCGCCACTTTTCCCCAAGTCTGGAGAGAGACTGTCGATCGATACTCTCTCTCTCTCTCTTGCACTCGCTTGCTAACAGTGATGACAATGCCCTGCTTGCAACTCGCTAATGTTAGCACGAAAATATACCACAGAATAAGGGAATAACAGGGAAAATAGGTCATAACTGAAGGAGGGGAGGTAGAGGAGTGATATTTTGCATGGCCCAGGGGCAAAACAAAAAAATAAAAACATTTTTTTGTTTTGTTTTCGGTGTTTTAAATTGATTTTTTTTTCCCTGACTCTTAAGAGTCTTCCCGCAGTCCGCCGGGGGAACTCTTAAGAGTCTTCCCGCAGTTCCCGGGTTAAGAATATGACATTTTTCTGTAGGTCACTTAATTTAAAAGTTAGAAAACAACATGTTCTTCTTAAATTGGTTAAGATATTACTTTAAGCCATCTATGCACACTTTGGTTCAAGTATTACTGACAGCCACCATTCAGCTTAGAAAAGTGAGCAGGGTTTAGTCCAAGGTTAAAGTGAGACTATACTTTGTTACCTGAAACTGCTCATAGCTAGTCCGACATGAATTATGTACTAAATGTGAGATCATTTAGGCAACATAATGAAGTCTCACTTTAAGTAGTGACTAAACTTTACTCACCAAAAAAAAAAAAAAAAAAAGTGAGCAGGGTCCGAAGTAAAAGTGAAACTAAACTTTGTTACCTAAACATGCTCACATTCACCAACGTTGGCATATAGAAGAGCCAGAGGGGAAATGATAGAAACTTACAAAATCTTACAAGGGGTGTATGAGGAGGAGGCGAGTAGGGGACTCTTCACGCTGCAGGAGGATGGTCGTACCAGGGGACACAACAAGAAATTGTTTAAGAGGAGATCAAGACTCAACGTCAGGAAGAACTTTTTTAGTAATATAGTGGTGGAGAACTGGAATGACCTTCCTGAAGAAGTGATAAGTGTGAACAGTGTGTTAAAATTTGAAAAAACATTAGATATAGTTTGGGGTGACCAAGAGCTAAAGTTTAATTATTTTAAAGCCAAAATTAAGAAATTAAGACACGTCCACCCAAGCCACACACCAAATAATGAAATAAATGATGAGCCGGGTCTCATAGGCTGAACAGCCTCCTACCCGGGTATCTTCTGTGAGTATCTGTGAGTATATATTTATTGTGCATTTACGTAAGACTCGATCCAGGCCCCAATCTGCAAGGCAGGTAGCGTATAATAAGGGACTGCTGTATTTATTACCCTTCCGTACTATTGCGGAGCTGTCCAATCTGCAAGGCAGGTAGTGTCAGAAAGGACCTCTCTGTTTAGTACCCTTCAGTACCCGACTGAGGTACAGAGCTGTACTAACCTGCTACTACTGAGTGGTACATACTGACCGCATAGGTGAGGAGACGTCCAGATCCCCTGAAGGGCACTAAATACAGAGGTCCTTTCTTGTACGCTACCTGCTTGCAGATTGGACCGCTCTGCAATAGCACGGAAGGGTAATATATACAGCAGTCCTTTATTATACGCTACCTGCCTTGCAGATTGGAGCCTGGATACTTAATGCACGTAAATGCACAATAAATATATGGTTATAGCCTTGTAATTCGTGATTGTATCTAACTTTGTGTGGAAGGGTGACGATTAAAATAAGGCATAAGAACATAAGAAAATGTGGGTCTGCAGAAAGCCGATTGGCCCACACAAGGCAGATCCCTCTCACACCCAACCCTAATTATAAGGCTTAATTATAGGCCCAGCTTACTAACACCGTGAGGACCGACCTCACCAAAACGGTCAGAGGTCAGAAAGCAGGGTCTGCAGAGCGCCCATTGGCTCACACCTGACAGCAGATCCCCTTCACTCAACCCAACTCGTCCATATGCCCATCTAATTTTATCTTAAAACTCTCTATCGTTCTTAATCACACTATAGCACTTGGTAGCCTATTCCACCTATCTACAACTCTGTTACCAATGTCCACTTTATTAATCTCACTAACCCACTTGAACACCTCTATCATATCCCCTCTAACTCTGCGTCTCTCTAACGAATGTAAGCCTAATTTCTTCAACCTTTCTTCATATGGGAGATTTCTAATAAATCCCGGTGGATCATATATACTTTAATTAATTTCATTGGGGGTGTTTGGTGTTGTGGTGAAATTAATAAAATATAGATTATGGATAATTTGTTTCATTCTACGTTGTACTCTCTATAAGGAATCTACAGTATGTCCATTCTGTAATAAGGACACCAACATTGAACAGCATAATCCATATGGGGTCTCACTAATGACAAGTAAAGTTTTAAGATAACATCTGCAGTTCTGTTACTCACACTCCTAGAGATGAACCCAAAAATCCTGTTTGCCTTGTTACGAACGCTTATACACTGTGTTCTAGGTTTCAAATCATTGCTAACAAATACACCTAGATCTTTCTCACAGTCTGAGTTTTCTAATTCAGGCTTGTCAGTTAATTAGAAAAATAACCTAGAGTAAATCATTTATGTCAAGCCTAACTTAAATAACTTAGAGTAAATAATTTATGTCAAGCCTAACTTAAAAAACCTAGAGTAAATAATTTATGTCAAGCCTAACTTAAAAAACCTAGAGTAAATAATTTATGTCAAGCCTAACTTAAATAACCTAGAGTAAATAATTTATGTCAAGCCTAACTTAAATAACCTAGAGTAAATAATTTATGTCAAGCCTAACTTAAATAACCTAGCGTAAATTGTCTAGCCTATTTTTATCAGACTCATATAGTCTAATTAAGGCTATCCACATCTTATCATAATTTACAAACTACTTTTCTTCAAATGATGAGGACAAAGTATGTAATTAAGCTACGGTATGTATAAGCTAAGTTAAAATAGAACACTTAATTGAAACTACTTATCTCATTAAATTAAACTATAGCTTATATTTATCAAACGTATTTTATAATAATCGACAACGTAGGTCTATTTGGCTACAGAATCTTCACGGTAGCTGAGTAATCAAAATGAAGACTACCTGATTTCAAAAACAACCTAAACACCACGGCCAATTTAGGTGCCAAGACCACTGCAACCTTTTTAAAAAAGAGAGGGAAAAACCCATCCGGGTCTGTGCCACCATGGGTATCAAGATCCAGCAAGT
>CM064524.1:43002092-43097444 GCA_032716605.1 Paralithodes platypus
AGGTAGAGGACTGAGATTTTTGCCATTGCCCATGGGCCACAAAAAAAAAATAAATAAAAAACAAAAATATAAATTTTTTTTTTTTTTTTTTCGATTTCAAAGGTTGATTTTTATTTTCTCTGACTCTTAAGAGTCTCCCCGCAGTGCGCCGGGGGAACTCTTCAGAGTCTCCCCGCAGCTCCCGGGTTAAGAGTCTTCCCGCAGTCCGCCGGGGGAACTCTTAAGAGTCTTCCTGCAGTTCCCGGGTTAAGAATATGAAAATTTTCTGTTGGTCGCTTAATTTAAAAGTTAGAAAACAACATGTTCTTCTTAAATTGGTTAAGATATTACTTTAAGCCATCTATGCACACTTTGGTTCAAGTATTACTGACAGCCACCATTCAGCTAAGAAAAGTGAGCAGGGTTTAGTCCAAGGTTAAAGTGAGACTATACTTTGTTACCTGAAACTGCTCATATTTAGTCCGACATGAATTATGTACTAAATGTGAGCTCATTTAGGCAACATAATGAAGTCTCACTTTAAGTAGTGACTAAACTTTACTCACCAAAAAAAAAAAAAAAAAAAAAAAAAAAAAAAATAGCAGGGTTTAGCCTAGTCCGAAGTAAAAGTGAAACTAAACTTTGTTACCTAAACATGCTCACATTCACCAACGTTGGCATATAGAAGAGCCAGAGGGGAAATGATAGAAACTTACAAAATCTTACAAGGGGTGTATGAGGAGGAGGCGAGTAGGGGACTCTTCACGCTGCAGGAGGATGGTCGTACCAGGGGACACAGCAAGAAATTGTTTAAGAGGAGATCAAGACTCAACATCAGGAAGAACTTTTTTAGTAATATAGTGGTGGAGAACTGGAATGACCTTCCTGAAGAAGTGATAAGTGTGAACAGTGTGTTAAAATTTGAAAAAAAAACATTAGATATAGTTTGGGGTGACCAAGAGCTAAAGTTTAATTATTTTAAAGCCAAAATTAAGAAATTAAGACACGTCCACCCAAGCCACACACCAAGTAATGAAATAAATGATGAGCCGGGTCTCATAGGTTGAACAGCCTCCTACCCGGGTATCTTCTGTGAGTATCTGTGAGTATATATTTATTGTGCATTTACGTAAGACTCGATCCAGGCCCCAATCTGCAAGGCAGGTAGCGTATAATAAGGGACTGCTGTATTTATTACCCTTCCGTACTATTGCGGAGCTGTCCAATCTGCAAGGCAGGTAGTGTCAGAAAGGACCTCTCTGTTTAGTACCCTTCAGTACCCGACTGAGGTACAGAGCTGTACTAACCCGCTACTACTGAGTGGTACATACTGACCGCATAGGTGAGGAGACGTCCAGATCCCCTGAAGGGCACTAAATACAGAGGTCCTTTCTTGTACACTACCTGCTTGCAGATTGGACCGCTCTGCAATAGCACGGAAGGGTAATATATACAGCAGTCCTTTATTATACGCTACCTGCCTTGCAGATTGGAGCCTGGATACTTAATGCACGTAAATGCACAATAAATATATGGTTATAGCCTTGTAATTCGTGATTGTCTCGAACTTTGTGTGGAAGGGTGACGATTAAAATAAGGCATAAGAACATAAGAAAATGTGGGTCTGCAGAAAGCCGATTGGCCCACACAAGGCAGATCCCTCTCACACCCAACCCTAATTATAAGGCTTAATTATAGGCCCAGCTCACTAACACCGTGAGGACCGACCTCACCAAAACGGTCAGAGGTCAGAAAGCAGGGTCTGCAGAGCGCCCATTGGCTCACACCTGACAGCAGATCCCCTTCACTCAACCCAACTCGTCCATATGCCATCTAATTTTATCTTAAAACTCTCTATCGTTCTTAATCACACTATAGCACTTGGTAGCCTATTCCACCTATCTACAACTCTGTTACCAATGTCCACTTTATTAATCTCACTAACCCACTTGAACACCTCTTCATATCCCCTCTAACTCTGCGTCTCTCTAACGAATGTAAGCCTAATTTCTTCAACCTTTCTTCATATGGGAGATTTCTAATAAATCCCGGTGGATCATATATACTTTAATTAATTTCATTGGGGTGTTTGGTGTTGTGGTGAAATTAATAAAATATAGATTATGGATAATTTGTTTCATTCTACGTTGTACTCTCTATAAGGAATCTACAGTATGTCCATTCTGTAATAAGGACACCAACATTGAACAGCATAATCCATATGGGGTCTCACTAATGACAAGTAAAGTTTTAAGATAACATCTGCAGTTCTGTTACTCACACTCCTAGAGATGAACCCAAAAATCCTGTTTGCCTTGTTACGAACGCTTATACAATGTGTTCTAGGTTTCAAATCATTGCTAACAAATACACCTAGATCTTTCTCACAGTCTGAGTTTTCTAATTCAGGCTTGTCAGTTAATTAGCAAAATAACCTAGAGTAAATAATTTATGTCAAGCCTAACTTAAATAACCTAGAGTAAATAATTTATGTCAAGCCTAACTTAAAAAACCTAGAGTAAATAATTTATGTCAAGCCTAACTTAAATAACCTAGAGTAAATAATTTATGTCAAACCTAACTTAAATAACCTAGAGTAAATAATTTATGTCAAGCCTAACTTAAATAACCTAGCGTAAATTGTCTAGCCTATTTTTATCAGACTCATATAGTCTAATTAAGGCTATCCACATCTTATCATAATTTACAAACTACTTTTCTTCAAATGATGAGGACAAAGTATGTAATTAAGCTACGGTATGTATAAGCTAAGTTAAAATAGCACACTTAATTGAAACTACTTATCACATTAAATTAAACTATAGCTTATATTTATCAAACGTATTTTATAATAATCGACAACGTAGGTCTATTTGGCTACATCATCTTCACGGTAGCTGAGTAATCAAAATGAAGACTACCTGATTTCAAAAGCAACCTAAACACCACGGCAATTTAGGTGCCAAGACCACTGCAACCTTTTTAAAAAAAGAGAGGGAAAAACCCATCCGGGTCTGTGCCACCATGGGTATCAAGATCCAGCAAGTACCTTTTCAGTTCAGCTGATTTGAATGCCATTGAATTGAGGATGGGTCTAGGGAAACATGTCAATGGCAAAGACAATTCATGATTACTCTGCTTATTAATACAAATATTAGATAGAATATTGGCCTTCGATAATGGATCAAAAGAGATGGAGCCATCAGAATCACAAAGAGGAGGCATGGAGGAATCTATTCCAAATAAAGAGGACTTCAAAGCGGACCACCATTTATGAGGTTGTGTAACTCCTGCCAGAACATCCTGAAGATGGGAGTTATAATCCCTCTCAGCACTATCATAAACTCTCTGCGCAGCTGCCCTTTTAAAAACATAATTTTCCCAATGCAAGGGGGTTTGATTACGCCTCCATAGACGATATGCAGCCTGTTTGTCATCAAATGCACGGTTGCAGGCATAATTAAACCATGCTTTTATATATATATATATATCTGTGTGTGATAACCCGGGTTCGAATCCTGGTGGATCACATATATACTGTAATTGATTTTATTAGGGTTGTTTGGTGTTGTGGTGAACTTAAAATATAGAAGGTATATATATATATATATATATATATATATACTGTATACAGAGTGATTCAGAATTGCATGAAATAAATTGGAGGAAAACCTCCTTGGATAATTCTAAACAACAATGTATCTATGGTAAAATGTCGAATTATACATAGTTTGGCTGTTACAGTACATTTACGATGTTGTATTAGCCCTTTCACGCATTTATGATGCAGAGGTTGCCAGATTAGCAATAAGAAATAGAGTTCTCTCACTCTTATAATTACCTCTCCAAAATTAGTTTTCTGCCCACAGTTAACTCAAAGACAACTGCAGAGGTTGAAGTAACTAAAGTAAAGGTTTCTAAATACCCCTGATGGTAACAAAGGCTTTAAAGTATCCCCAATAGGCTCAAAATCGCGTCATATGTCGGAGAGTGTTAATGAGGGTGGAAAGTGAAGGGAAACCCGCGTAGATTTCTGAATCTTGTTTCACACGTCTTGAGTATAGGAGTACAGTGCGTTGCAGGGTCATGGGGGCCACTTTGAAAAATTTCTTTATCCTTTAGCAAAGAGGAACACACTATCGAGATCTGTGAATAAATGTGTACACAAATCTATGCGGGTTTCCCTTCACTTTCCACCCTCATTAATAAAACATCGTAAATGTACTGAGCCAAACTATGTATATTTCGACATTTTACCATAGCTACATTGTTGATTAAAATTACAAGGAGTTCGTCTTTCAATTTAATGCATGCAGTTCTGAATCACCCTGTATATATATATATACAGTATATTATATACAGTATATATATACAGGGTGTTTCAAAAATAAATTTCAGGTTGAATAGACCTAGCAATAATATTCATACCGGTACTTTACTATGTAACAGTTTTGGAAATATCTCATATATACCAGGATATTGCACATTTTAGTGTATATAGGAAAGTCTAAGAGATGAAAACGTTTCATTCCTGGCCATCCCCTCACGGATCAAGACGTTTGCCAAACGATAGAAATACAGTATACAGTATAATTATGTATTTACAAGTTGAGGTATACCCAGCGCTACCAGGGGAAAAAGTCGAAGTATGAGTTGTCTAACTTGGAGGGGGGGGGGGGAATGACAAAATCAATGCCG
This sequence comes from Paralithodes platypus, assembly GCA_032716605.1. NCBI lineage: Eukaryota > Metazoa > Arthropoda > Malacostraca > Decapoda > Lithodidae > Paralithodes > Paralithodes platypus. The sequence goes on from CM064524.1 coordinate 43,006,770, forward strand.
CTTAAAACCTATTCTGGCACCCCCTTAGTATGCATGGAGGGGGGGGGGGGAGGACAAAACCAATGCCGCTTAAAACCTATTCTGGCACCCCCTTAGTATGCATGGAGGGGGGGGGGGACAAAACCAATACCGCTTAAAACCTGTTCTGGCACCCCCTTAGTATGCATGGAGGGGGGGGGGGGACAAAACCAATGCCGCTTAAAACCTATTCTGGCACCCCCTTAGTATGCATGGAGGGGGGAGGGGGGGACAAAACCAATGCCGCTTAAAACCTATTCTGGCACCCCCTTAGTATGCATGGAGGGGGGGGGGGAGGGGGGGGAGGACAAAACCAATGCCGCTTAAAACCTATTCTGGCACCCCCTTAGTATGCATGCCAAATATGTCCATTTTGAAAACTGAGGGAGTTGAGGGGGGTTCCCCGCTCCCCCACTTTAAACCTATGCTGGCACCCCCTTAGTATGCATGCCAAGTATGGGCTCTCCATCTTGAAAACTGAGGGAGTTATTGGGGGCTCCGCCTCCACCCCCCCCCCCCCCCCCCCCCCCCCCCCCCCCCCCCACACCCCCCCCCCCTTAAAACCTGTTCTGGTAACCCCTTAGTATGCATGTCAAGTATGGGCTCTTCATCTTGAAAACTGATGGGGGAGTAGTTTGTGAGCAAACAGATAGGCAGACAAAATACTCACATAAAGTAATTTTTATTAGTAGATATCTATCTATCTATCTGTCTATCTATCCATCTCTCTCTCTCTCTCTCTCTCTCTCTCTCTCTCTCAAAAATTACCAGAGAAAATTGTACAATGCAATGCAATTGACACATTCAAAAGGAGGATAGACATTAATTTCGAAGAGGCTTTGCATATTTTAGGTACACAAAAGGAAATAATAGCAATAATAAAATGTTGGGTTAAGGGTCAATAGTATACAATATTTCTCAACTTTCTTCAATTTCCCAGTAGAAATGTTCTCATTCTGCTGGGGGCCTTGTTCACCCAACTATATTTCATGAGGGTGTGGTGGGTGGGGAGAGAGTTCTTCTTTTCTGCCTTTACCATCCACTTTGTAGCAACTATCATCTTATAATTAAATATGGACGGCCTAGTAGGGAATGCAAGGTCTGTGCAGTCTGTGTACTTATGTAACACTATGTAACTATAATAATTAAATAATATACTGTATACGTTACATAATGATGTTAAAGACGATTGCAAGAATGAAACTATATAATATCGCATAGGCCCTATAGCTAATATATACAGTAGGTCTATGTTAAAGAAAAATGTATACAGGAATAGTTATACGTAGCCTATATGTAATAAGTATAAATATATTCAAATAATTATTATATAACACAATCACAGGCATTTCGTGATCACAAACAGAACAATAATAATTACCAGAGAGAGAGAGAGATAATATTTATAATGTAAATAATAATAATAGCAATGATAATACTAACAATAATGATAACTATATAGATAATAATAATAATAATAATAATAATAATAATAATAATAATTATATTAATAAGTAAATATTAATTATAATATAATAATAGCAACAATAATAATAATAAAATTATAATACAAAAAAATAAAGTAAATATATGAATTTAATATCTGAAATATCGAATCTCAGAACCAAGTCGGCAAATCCTTCCAAATCAAAATTTTTAGTCGGCACCTGCCAAATAGTGAGTCGCGGTATTAAACCTGTCAGACCGAGCAGCCCTCTCCTAATATAAACAAGATACATAGTCATGTATCTTGCTCCTAAGAAGCTCTGAACCTGAAAATCTCGCGGGGAACTACTTGACTTTGTCTTAGGTTCTGGACTCACTCTATCTCTCTCTCTTTGTGTATCTATCTATCTATCTTTATATTTATCTACTTATCTATCTATCAATTGTTATATCTGTTTATCTATCTATTTATCTACCTATCTATCTATCTATCTATCTTTCTATCTATCTATTTATCTATACAATATATCTATCAATCTATCTATCTGTTTATCTATCTATCTAAGTCTTAGACTGTTTTAACATTTGTGTCCAGGCATTTTGACCCCAACGTCCTTTGATTTCGGTTCTCTGTCACTTTTTGGCTTTGGGTGAGACACTCGTTACAGGCAGCCTGCCTCTTGTCTCCTTCATACACATTGGACAAATAATGTATCAATCTATATTATACTCTGTCTGTCTGTCTGTCTCTCTCTCTGTATATATATATATGTAACTGGATCTATCCTAACATAACATAACCTGACGTTCAAAATGTTCGAGGTCATAATCCTTTCCCTGCCTCTTTGACAGTCTCTGTATTCTATAGGGTCTCTCTCACCGGTCTCTGTATTCTATAGGGTCTCTCTCCCAGTCTCTGTATTCTATAGGATCTCTCTCCCAGTCTCTGTATTCTATAGGGTCTCTCTGCCCGCCTGGCTGTGTGTTCGTACGTGCGTTTGACTAGACGCATGTGTGTTTGTTCGTACGTACGCTATAGTTAACTCTTTCAGTATACGAAGGAGCATTTCTTCATTATATTCCGGCTACTATTAGACGATCAAGCAGATTAGGAAATATCTGTGGGACTCAGAGGGTTAATGGAGTTAGTTTTTACCTCTTGCATTCATATATATATATATATATATATATATATATATATATATATATATATATATATATATATACTGTATTATATATATAATATATATCTTATTAAATATATATATATATATATACAGGGTGTTTCAAAAATACCTTTCATTAATTCCAGATTGAATATACCTAGCAATAATATTCATACTGGTACTTTACTATGTGACTATATATATATATATATATATATATATATATATATATATATATATATATATATATATATATATATATATATATATATATATAGAGAGAGAGAGAGGGTAAAAAGCTAAATAATTTCACATTTAGCTAAACTATATGCTAAAGAACAACTCATACAGGTATAGTTATATATGTAATAAGTATAAATATATTCTAATAATGATTATATAATAAAATCACAGGCATTTCCTGATCACAAACAAATAGAACAATCAAAATAATCAGAGAGAGAGAGAGAGAGAGAGAGAGAGAGAGAGAGAGAGAGAGAGAGAATAATACAATAATTATAATAATAATAATAACAATGCCAAATATAATAATAATTCAATAATAATAAACCCAAATAATAAAACTAATAATATTAACAACAACAAAAACAACAACATCAACAATAATACTATTACTAATATGAAAAAAACAAATATCAATAATAATAAAAATAATGATAATAACAATAATAATAAACGATATCAATAATAAAATAATTATAACAAATAAAAAACACAAAATATAAATATAAAATCTGAAATATCAATTCTCAAAACCAAGACGGCAAATCACGCCAAATCGACCTTTTTATTCCGAACCTGCCAAATAGTGAGTCGCGGCATTAAACCTCTCAGACCGAGCAGCCCTCTCCTATGAAGCTCTGTACCTAAAAATCGCGGGGGGAACTATTTGGCTTTGTCTTAGGTCTGGACTTACTCACTCACTCTCACTCTCTCTCTCTTAATATGAAGATACATTTTTGGGACATAGCTAATATTTGTCTATCTATCTATCTATCTTTTTATACGTGTATCTCTCACTCACTCTGTTCTCTCTCTCTCACTCTCTCTCTCTTAATATGAAGATACATTTTTTAGGACAGCTAATATTTGTTTATCTATCTATCTATCTATCCATCTATCTATCTATCTATCTATCTATCAGTCTATTAATCTATCTAAATACCGGTATGTATCTATCTATCTATCTATCTATATATACATAAATAATATTTATATATATTTATATATTTATTTATGTATATTGTATACATATATATATAAATATATAAATATATATAAATATCTATATATATACAATATATACATGTATATTATATATATATATATATATATATATATATATATATATATATATATACCGTATATATATATATATAATTGTAGGGAAAAGGCTAATGTTTTTCCTTCAGATTTTGAGAAGTGAGTGCGTTTTTTCTAGTAATATCGAGCATTAAAAATGTGATAACAATTATTCTCCCACAGTGGATTATACATGAGTACAGTATAAGGATTCCATAGACCCACATTGTCCCTAATAAATTATTTATAATAAGGCGGCGATCCTTTTCTGAATAATAATTATATATATATATACAGTATAATTATACAGTATATAATTATACAGTATATAATCTATTCTGGCACCCCCTTAGTATGCATGCCAAATATGGGTCTCCATCTTGAAAACTGAGGCAGTAGTTCGTAAGCAAACAGACAGAAAACTCACAGAAAGACAGGAAACTCACATACATTGCCCTTTATTAGTAGATATGTATATATTTCTATCTATCTATCTATCTATATATCCATCTCTCTCTCTCTCTCATAAATTGCCGGAGAAAGTGTACAATGCAATACAATTGACACATTGGAAAGGAGGGTAGACATCCATTTCAAGGGGTGTTTTGAGTATCTGAGGTAAAAAAACAAAAAACAAAAAACAAAAAAAGTAATAAAATGTTGGGTTTAGCGTCAGTAATATAAAATATTTCTCCACCACCTTTACTATGAGTTTCCCAGTAGAAATGTTCTCATTCTGCTGGGGGGCCTGTATGCCCAACTAAATTGCTTGCCGACTCTAGGCCGGAGGGTGTGGTGGGTGGGGAGAGAGCCCTATGGTTTTCTGTCTTTACCATCCACTTTGTAGCAAATCCCATTTTAGGATTAAGTACAGACTGTCTAGTAGGGACCGCAAGGTCTGTGCAGACTGTGTACTGACGTAACTCTATGTAAGTCCACTAATATACTGTATACGTTACATAAGGATTTGAAAGAGTGAAAGCTATAATAATTTCGCAGATAGCTAAACTATATGCTAAAGAACAACTCATACAGGTATAGTTATATATGTAATAAGTATAAATATATTCTAATAATGATTATATAATAAAATCACATGGCATTTCCTGATCACAAACAAATAGAACAATCAAAATAATCAGAGAGAGAGAGAGAGAGAGAGAGAGAGAGAATAATACAATAATAATAATAATAATAATAACAATGCCAAATATAATAATAATTCAATAATAATAAACCCAAATAATAAAACTAATAATATTAACAACAACAAAAACAACATCAACAATAATACTATTACTAATATGAAAAAAACAAATATCAATAATAATAAAAAAAATTATAATAACAATAATAATAAACGATATCAATAATAAAATAATTATAACAAATAAAAACCACAAAATATAAATATAAAATCTGAAATATCAATTCCCAAAACCAAGACGGCAAATCACGCCAAATCGACCTTTTTATTCCGAACCTACCAAATAGTGAGTCACGGCATTAAACCTCTCAGACCGAGCAGCCCTCTCCTATGAAGCTCTGAACCTAAAAATCGCGCGGGGAACTATTTGGCTTTGTCTTAGGTTCTGGACTTACTCACTCACTCTCACTCTCTCTCTCTTAATATGAAGATACATTTTTGTTACATAGCTAATATTTGTCTATCTATCTATTTATCTATCTATCTATCTATTTATACGTGTATCTCTCACTCACTCTGTTCTCTCTCTCTCTCTCACTCTCTCTCTCTCTTAATATGAAGATACATTTTTTAGGACAGCTAATATTTGTTTATCTATCTGCCTATCTATCTATCTGTCTATCTGTCTATCTATCTATCTATCTATCTGTCTATTTATCTACCTATCTATCTATCTATTTATCTATCTATCTATATATACATATATATACATATATATATATATATATATATATATATATATATATATATATATATATATATATACGGTATATATATATATATATTATATATATATATTAATTAATTAAGCATCTTGAGAATAATAAATTAAATGTCGATCAACTGCAGACATGCTTTGCCTTCTTACGCATCAAATCAACCAAGCTACAGACCAACATGGTGAAACACATACAATAGCACTGGATATATCAAAGGCATTTGATAGAGTCTGGCATCAATCCTTATTGTCGAAGATGTTACACTACGGCCTTGCATCATTAGTTCCACTAATTTCTTCTTATCTTCATAACAGCAAAATACGTGTAATGGTAGATGGCCTTTATTCTCAATTTCACTCAATAAATGCTGGTGTTCCCCAGGGATCAGTTTTGGCCCCAATTCTGTTCCTCATTCATATCAATGATCTCATATCTACCACTCATAATCCAATACATTCCTACGCAGATGACTCAACACTCCACAGTTCCTTCACATTTACCAATTCTTTCACCCAACCCGATCTTATAAATTCAAAAATAAACTCTGCAATTTCTCTGAACCAGGACCTTTCTAGAATTAATGGATGGGGACAAAATAATCTAGTTTCCGTTAATACACAGAAAACCAAGTACACTCAATTTTCTAACCGACAGAATCTCACTGACTCCCATATATTTTTTAATGATGTAAATATTCCCACTTCCCCTAGTATTGACATTCTCGGTGTAACATTAACTACTAACTTGAGCTGGACACATTATGTTAGAAGCATTGCTAAGAATGCCTCTAAAAAACTGGGACTCCTGTACAGAGTTCGAGAATTCTTCACTGACGAGCAGTTGGCCGTGATATATAAAAGTCATGTGCGTTCTCAGATGGATTACTGTTCACCTCTGTGGGGTGGAAGTGGAGTGGTTGCATTGAGGCAGTTGGACAAAATTCAAAATAAAGCTATTAGATTAATCAATAACCCTGCAATCACACAGGACCTTCCTACATTATCCATACGAAGAAACGTTGCATCCCTTGCATTATTCTACAGATATTTTCACAGCAATTGTTCCGAGGAACTTGCTTCAATTGTGCCGCCTCTCCACATCTTTCCCCGTAGAACTAGGGCAGCTGAGAGCGCCCATGAATTTACACTTTCTCCTCCACAATGCAGAACTTCTGCTTATCAGAATTCATTTATCCCCAGAGCTACTATTTGGAATTCACTTCCCTCGAATTGCTTTCCACAAACTTACAATCTACAAATGTTTAAATCCAGTTGTTACAAACATTTTATGAATGGAGGATGCCTTTAGGCACATGGACCTTTTTGTTTTATCTGTGTTTTTCCTTCCTCCGTTCATTGTCTCAAAAAAAAAAAAAAAAAAATATATATATATATATATATATATATATATATATATATATATATATATATATAATTGTAGGGAAAAGGCTAATGTTTTTCCTTCAGATTTTGAGAAGTGAGTTTGCATTTTTTCTAGTAATATCGAGCATTAAAAATGTGATAAAAATTATTCTCCCACAGTGGATTATACATGAGTACAGTATAAAGATTCCATAGACCCACATTGTCCCTAATAAATTATTTATAATAAGGCGGCGATCCTTTTCTGAATAATAATTATATATATATACAGTATAATTATACAGTATATATACAGTATATAATCTATTCTGGCACCCCCTTAGTATGCATGCCAAATATGGGTCTCCATCTTGAAAACTGAGGCAGTAGTTCGTAAGCAAACAGACAGAAAACTCACAGAAAGACAGGAAACTCACATACATTGCCCTTTATTAGTAGATATGTATATATTTCTATCTATCTATCTAGCTATATATCCATCTCTCTCTCTCTCTCTCTCATAAATTGCCGGAGAAAGTGTACAACGCAATACAATTGACACATTGGAAAGGAGGGTAGACATCCATTTCAAGGGGTGTTTTGAGTATCTGAGGTAAAAAAAAAAAAAAATGGGTTTAGCGTCAGTAATATAAAATATTTCTCCACCACCTTTACTATGTATTTCCCAGTAGAAATGTTCTAATTCTGCTGGGGGGCCTGTATGCCCAACTAAATTTCTTGCCGACTCAAGGCCGGAGGGTGTGGTGGGTGGGGAGAGAGCCTTCTGGTTTTCTGCCTTTACCATCCACTTTGTAGCAAATCCCATTTTAGGATGAAGTACAGACTGCCTAGTAGGGACCGCAAGGTCTGTGCAGACTGTGTACTGACGTAACTCTATGTAACTCTCCACTAATATACAATATACGTTACATAAGGATGTGAAAGACAATTGAAAGAGTGAAAGCTATATATTTCGCAGATAGCTAAACTATATGCTAAAGAACAACTCATACAGGTATAGTTATATATGTAATAAATATACATATATTCTAATAATGATTATATAATAAAATCACAGGCATTTCCTGATCACAAACAAATAGAACAATCAAAATAATCAGAGAGAGAGAGAGAGAGAGAGAGAGAGAATGATATAATAATAATAATAACAATGCCAAATAAAATATTAATTCAACAATAATAAAACAAATAATAAAACTAACAACAACAATAAAACTAATGCTAATAATAAAAAAAAAAAAAAAAAAAAAAAAAAAAAAAATAATAATAATAATAATAATAATAATAATAATAATAATAATAACACTAATAATAAACGATACCAATAATAAAATAATTATAACAAATACAAAACAAAATATAAATCTAAAATCTGAAATATCAATTCTCAAAACCAAGACGGCAAATCACGCCAAATCGACCTTTTTATTCCGAACCTGCCAAATAGTGAGTCGCGGCATTAAACCTCTCAGACCGAGCAGCCCTCTCCTATGAAGCTCTGAACCTAAAAATCGCGGAGGGAACTATTTGGCTTTGTCTTAGGTTCTGGACTTACTCACTCACTCTCACTCTCTCTTAAGAAGATACATTTTTGGGACATAACTAATATTTGTCTATCTATCTATCTATCTATTTATCTATCTATCTATCTATCTATCTATATATATATATATATATATATATATATATATATATATATATATATATATATATATATATATATATATATATATATATGTAAATACAAATATATTCTAATAATGATTATATAATAAAATCACAGGCATTTCCTGATCACAAACAAATAGGACAATCAAAATAATCAGAGAGAGAAAGAGAGAGAATGATATAATAATAATAATAAAAATAATAATAATAGCAATGCCAAATATAATATTAATTCAACAATAATAAACCCAATAATATAACTAATAATAATAACAACAACAACAGCAACAATAAAACTAATAATAATAATAATAATAATAATAATAATAATAATAATAATAATAATAATAATAATAATGATAGTAACACTAATAATAAACGATACCAATAATAAAATAATTATAACAAATAAAAAACAAAATATAAATCTAAAATCTGAAATATCAATTCTCAAAACCAAGACGGCAAATCACGCCAAATCGACCTTTTTATTCCGAACCTGCCAAATAGTGAGTCGCGGCATTAAACCTCTCAGACCGAGCAGCCCTCTCCTATGAAGCTCTGAACCTAAAAATCGCGGGGGGAACTATTTGGCTTTCAGTCTTGGTTCTGGACTTACTCTCTCTCTCTCTCTCTGTAGTTATATTATTAGGGTTAGTATACTATTTAGGTTAATACTCTCCAGTACATATTGTATATATTTTAATAACCCCATTAATATAACCATCTCATATAACGATACAGAGGTAATTCACTATCATTATATCCAAAGATTTTATGAATATATGACTAGAAAGGCATATCACCATTAATATATCCAATGATTTTATATACCAATTCTATACCCTTTAATGTTTTTACGCTTACTTTTTTTATGACCTTGATTTCTAGCAGTGCATGGTTAGCTCTGTGAATTCCAACCCAGCTGATTCGGTATCATGATTCGGAAAGTCTGTACTCTATAGGGGGCATTCACATGCCATTCAGTTGTCTGTGTGCCTCGAAGGTGGATACTACGTATTTTTGTGCTCTGTGCTGTAACTATTTTGTGTGCAATCTGTAACGTGTAGGCCTACGCTGATATTTTCAGGTATTTTGCATGTTTTGTTTGCATCATTATTATTGGTCTATTAGCATGTGTATTTTTCTTTCCTATTTTCATTTTCGTCTTTGCTTTTCTCTCACACACTCACTCTCTCATTCACTCTTACTCTCTCTCTCTCTCTCTTGGGTTTGCCTAGTAGTATTGGCCATTTTATATATATTTTTTTATTTTTGTCATCTCCTTGTCTTTCACCCCCCCTTTTCCCACACGAACAACATACCTATCATCATCACTAGAACACAAGTTATACATATTCTTCAGGCGTATATGTTCATTCTGTCAATTTTTCAAAGTTATTTCAACATTTTCATTTTATCCCAAACCCGAAGTATGAAACGTTTAGTATTATAAAACATTGTAAATACCCTCGTGTTTACCTGTTAATCGTGTTTACCTGTTAATCGTGTTTACCTATTAATTGTGTTTACCTGTTAATCGTGGTTACCTGTTGATCGTGTTTACCTGTTAATCGTGTTTACCTGTCATTCGTGTTTACCTGTTAATCGTGTTTACCTGTTAATCGTGTTTACCTGTTATTTGTGTTTACCTGTTAATTGTGTGTGGTATCCGAGTGACCAGAGCCTACGTGCCCTGGTGATGACCTAGGATGACTCACCAACAGGTCATATGATGGTTCGTGCTTTGACCCTCGCTAACCATGACCAATAGTAGTAATAGGTCACTGTAATTACCATACACAGTACCTCAAGTCACCGTAACCCGGCCTCTGTTTTGGACCCTGAACATACGGAGGTGACTGTACTACGCTATATTATCATGGTCGACTTGCGCCATTACCACTGCCATCATTCGAAGTCTGGTAGATCAATGGTCGGATCCTGGTGCACTGTTAACCCTGGCCTGGGTACCACACACGATATTGATCTTTTTAAGTCAATTAATGTTTTTTTAAATTTTGTTTTTGTATTTATATTTTGTTTTTGCCATAGATAGAAGAAATACTTAGGCCTACAGCCATACAACTTATATAATATTTATATAACATTATGACAAAGACGATTGGATGTTCTTTACCATACCGAACCTAAGCATTGAGATACTTTGATTAAATTTAGCATGAAATGGACGATTCTAGAAAGAACATACCCATTCTCGTGAATATCATTAAGTGAATGTATCTCAATACTATCACCATAGTCATAGATAGTATGAACACCCTAATCATCATTACTAATACAGTATCATAGACATTATCTCTAAATCATCCTTTTCATTATTCAATCATTATGTCACCATAATCAGCTTTACTAACAGCATACTCATTATATCAATCATCAGTCATCATCACCTTCTATTTAGAGTTACTTTCCTAACACTGTTGTTAGCATTAGGTCTTGCTGTTGGTGTTGTCATCTTTTAGTGGTTGTCCTTTTTTGTTAATAGCTTTCCTCTTTATTCGGAGTTGTAATCGTTTTATTATTTGAAGTTGCTGTCCTATTGCTGTTATTGAGATTGTTTTAAACTGCTATATATTTGGATTTTTTTTATTTGGTATACTGTAGCCTATCATTCATCTCAATATGTGGAGTACATTGGCCTGATGAAGCTATATGCGAACCGTTGTCAACAATGTGCTCCTCCTCATATGGTGTTTGTTTTTATAAGTATACAGCGTTTTTATCAGGTTCCCAATGTTTATTATGTAGATTTTTTCCTTCTTTTGTTGGGGTGTGACTAATGTTTTCCTTTTTCACAGGAGAAGGAGGAGGAGAAGGAGGAGGAGGATACATGACGAAGAAGAGGAAGAGTACAAAGGAGACATAAAGGAAAAGCAGGAAGAGTATGAAAAGGAAGAAACGAATAGCTAAAAACATGATATTAGGAGAAATGCCACGTAAAATAAATGTATGCTATATAAATAAATGGATAATCAATAGTCTGTTCATTGTGACACCCTACCTAGTCCCTTGTAAATTAGGAAGGGCTGGAGCAAATGGGCTGTAAACGTCCACACCTATTTATTGAGTATAATTATCAGCTCCATTGTGCAGGTAGTTGGTCTGTGTGTGTGTGTGAGAGAGAGAGAGAGTTGAGATACATAGATAGATTTACACTTGGATATATAGATAGATAGATAGATTGAAAGAGAGGGAGAGAGAGAGTAATGAGTAGTTTGTGATAGAGATAGATAAATAGATGCGTACATAGATAGATAGATAGATAGACAGATAGATAGTGAGAGCGAGAATAATTAGCTAGAGATAGATTGCTAGATAGATAAATAGATAGATAGATAGTGTGAGAGAGAGAATACTGAGTAGGACTTACGATGACAATTAGACTGCAAAACTTTTGTTTGACAAGAATATAGAAAAAGAGGAAGTTAAATATATAATATATACAATAAAACAGAAAAGGGGAGGCCGTTGCAAAATGCTATCTCCCCGACCAGCAACCAAACCGGACCAAAACAAAGACCCCGTGTTCTCGCCAGTTTTCAATAATTCGCTATTTATGCTAGTAATACAGTGCCAGTTGCTATAGACTTGCGTGTGCGTGTACTTGAATATCGTGTGCCTTTGTTGAAGCTACCGTGGAAGCGGAAATAAGAAGAGAAAGGCGAGAACTAAGTGGAAATATTGTGGGCCTGCTTGAAGCTGCCATATGCAGGTTTTGTGGTAAGTAGCCTAGGCTAGGCCTACTGCATATTTGTTTTAATCAACTACTGTATTTGGTGAACTCATTACGTTCTTAAGCTGATGTAAGAGTTATGGCCGTGGTTTTAATCAATGTTTACAAAGTAGGCTAGGCCTATAGGCTACGATTGTAGCTTGTTGTTTTTGTTGTTTAGAAAACGGGACCCTCTTGGGTCAATATAAAGGAGTCGTACCACAGCTAGGCCCTATTTCAAAGTTTATTTTTTGTTTGTTTTGTTATCGTTTAGGTTTAGGCCTATCAGTATTTAACAATAATGATTATTACCGGATTAGTATTTACCCATTAGCCTATCCAACAATCTAAAATAAAGTAGACGTGCCGTTTCGCCCAAAATCAAAACGGCATAGGCTAGGCCTATCTAAGGCCTACCCAACCCTGCGAAGGGTTACCATCATCATTCATCACTAATATTACCACTATTATTACTACTACTATCATCATCACTACAATTGTCACCATCATCACTATTCACTAATACTACCAGTACCATCATCACTAATATTACCACCGTCATCACTACTGCTATCATCATCACTACAATTGTCACCTTCTAAGGCTTCTAATGTCAGCTAAACTAACTTAACCTAACAAATGCGGGCGAGTTTTTTTGGGAAGGATAAAGGAAACCGGGTGTACCACTACCGACATACAACATAAATCATCTATAAATACTTATAGGCTAATAAAATAAATACTATTAAATCTATAATACTAGGTTAGGTTAGGTTAGGTTGTTTGGTTAGGGTAATGTATTTTTTGTATCCAAAGGCAGTCAAAATAGACGGGAACATGATGGTGAGCGTCCGCGTAGTGTTACACCCGGTAACTACATTCTTGGATTGGGTTCTAGTCATGTGGTGATGGGCTGGTCTATCAGAGTGAGAGCTGAGCGATCTCTGCCATACCCATAGCTTACTCTGACTGTTCCTTTTACCTATATATCTTCTAGATCTCAAGTGACGGCGTCTTTTCCGTGGATCGACCTCCTTACTGCCAACCTAAAAGTTGGCAGATTGGGAGCCAAAGCGTCACATTTTTTCCCTTGCCCCTCAACTTTCCCTTCATAATTGCTGAGGGGCACAGGGCCTTGGGTGGGGCTTTGGTTTCCCGGGCGTTTCCGCGCCCTCCTCAGCTCCCTGCCTTAGAGTGGCTTCGGTCACCTGGGTTTTGTTAGTGGTAAGCAGGGAGGGTTTTGTGGGGGCGCTCTATGGCCTTGGCCTTGCTCGGGACCTTGGGGCTGTTCGGCCAGGCAGCCTGGGGAACAACAAAAACTACATTCTTGACGGTTTTTTTGCCCCCTGAATGATGGCGTTCTGTGTGAGTGTGCCCCTATGGGGCACACACACACAGAACGCCATCATCATTGCTTGGGAATAGGTACAGGCTGGGGGCAAAACCATATTATGGACCTAAAATCATAACTCTTGCACAAATTATTATTTTTTTATTTTATTATTATCGTCGCATTCACGCACCGAATGTTCGTGTGAAGTTTGGTAAAAATCCGTCGAACGGTCTAGGAGTTATCGGACAGACAGACAGACACACATTTCGGCCGGCATGTACCGGTACCACTATACCGGGGGGCGATACCACTCTGCTTACGCAGAGTTGAATATGGCCCCCACTAGTGGGGAAGGCTATGAAGTTGAGGGATAATGAGGGGTTAAAGGAAATAGCATTATTTTTTAACCATTTGCCGTTGGATACAGAATATATGTAGAGGGGGGAAACCCCCCCCCCTCACCCCCCCAGGACTTATAGAAATCCTCGTCTATGTGGCCAGCAGCCAACAAAAAACCCTATTTACCCTATCTGACCCTATTGTTGGATACTCATTTCCAGTGTTTTGTAAACCTCTACATCAATGTTTATACCAGCGGGGTTCTGGGGGCAGCAGCCCCCAGGTTAGGTTAGGTTGTTAGGTTAGGTTAATGACAAAATAGGGTTGTTTGGGTGAGGATTTCTATAAGTCCTGGGCGGTGGTCCCCTGGAACTTCCCCCCCCCCCCCCCCCCTACTTATTATGTATTACACGGCAAAGTTTTATGGCCAAATAGAGCTAGGCCTATTTCTCTTCTTTAGCCCCTCATTTTCCCTAATCTTCATACTTCATAGCCCTCCCCACTAGTGGGGGCCGTTTTTTAGATTATTGGATAATGGGTAAATACTAATTTCCGGTAATAATAATTAATATTAAACACTGATAAACCTAAAAAAAAAAAAAAAAAAAAATTGGGTCCAGCTTCTTTATATTGACCCTTTTTACTGGACTTGGTAAGAAAGGGTGCTACTAGTTTAATCCATAATAGGCTACATTGTGTGGTAATATGTGACGTGTTGGCATGATTTTGTGGGTTGATGAGAGAGAGAGAGAGAGAGAGAGAGAGAGAGAGAGAGAGAGAGAGATTTGATTTGATTTGATTGTTTTATTGAGAAAAGTACAAATGTTACACAAGTATCATAGTTACATTATCTCAAAAGGGCGAAGGTGCATACGCAATCTTCACCCTATTTCTGGCTTAAACTATGTCATTACATATATAGTTAGATGAGTAATACATTGATATTGAAGATTAATTTTAACACTACCTAAGTTTAGTATATACAGTATTATAATAAAGACATATCTAAAATATATGAGTCCCCGTTATAGACCTTGATCAGATTGTGTTAGAGAGTAGTTTACCTCCCACCCCCTCCCCACCTACCAAAGGAGAGAGCTCGGAGAGCGAACTATGAATAATGGAGGGCTGGGCGCGGGGGTGGGTGGGAAAGAGGGGAGGGGGGAGATTACTCTCCTCCACCACCCCTCCCTTAGTTCCGACCTCGCATGGGGGCAATTAATAACTGGTATCAAACTCGGATATATTTATGCGACACACACACACATAGGCCTACATGTTTTTTCGGTCAATATGCATTTTAGGTCACATAATATGTGTTTTTTGTATTATTATCCTTTTTCGCATCAGTTCCTTCATTGATTAGTGTGTTGTAAGGTATTTTTCCTTCTGCAAATGCATTTTACCCATTATATAGCAATATTCAAACATGCCCCACCGTTAATCATATTTTGTCATTACCCTAACCTAACCTGGGTGCTGCCGCCCCCAGGCCCCTGCTGGGTTAGCATTGATATAGAAGATGACAAAATACTAAAAAATACGGTGGCTAAGTGAAAAATATTATTCTCCACTGATCTAAGATAGCCGCCATTTTCCTTCCACCCTTATTTAACCCACAAAGTCTAAGGAAAAATAATTTAATTTGCAGCGGTAAATACATATAGTGCAGTGACTAATACTGTAAGAGAAAGCTAAAGAAAACACCTAGATAATTATATCCCCTACGCAGTGTCAAACCGGAGCAATTTTGTGTGTTGAATGAAAAGGAATACGAGAAAATTGACAAGAAATAGCCTTGTTTTGGCATGCATTTTATCACGTTTTATAACCTAATTTGAACCATTTACCATAATTTCATCTTTATATAAGCAATGATAAAGACTAAAGAGAATGGACTCGGCTTTCGTTTGACACCCTGCCGTGACCTAAAATGCATATTGTCCGTTTTTTCTTTCATATACCATGGTTTTATATACAAAGTACCGGTACCGTCTCATTTTAGTTTTACCGGTACCTTAGTTTTTACCCATTTTCCAGCAATCTTTGGATTGGGGTTTGTATTGGAAGTCACTAATATACTTTAATACGAACAGGACTAGGCTTATGAGCAGTCTCCTCACACCAACTGCCTCTGTTCACCTACAACTAAATAGGAACTTAGAGGAAAGGGATGTCCAGCTGGTAAACATCTAGGACCTGCCTGATTCGAGTGTTATTTTCGTTTTGTTCATATTTTTTCACATACCGGTACTGTACCATGGTTTTATATACTAAGGACGGTTGCATTTAACTTTTAACCATTATCCTGCGATCTTAAACCCCCCCCCCCCCCTCCCTTCCTTCCCCACTAGTGGGGAGATATCTAATTATGGTTGTTGTGGGATACAGTATGGGATGAGGGGGCTCTGCTCCCTTCACTCCCCGTGACTTATTTAAATCAGCATCTATTTTGCCAGTAGGAGGCATAATTAGTGTTATCCTACAATTTTGGCATCACCGCAGTCGATACGGATAATTATAGGGAGAGTTTTTTTTTTACAGTGCTTTTATATAGCTTAGTGCCGATATAATGCATTTCCGACGTATATATAGCAATGAATTATGGGTTATGACAAACCTATATCTCACAGAAAAAAATCGATTGGTCCCATATCGGGTCGGTCCGGGATATTTGTGGTAAACTGTGGTGTTGGTAACATAATATGATGTAGCAGTGTGAAGCCTATTAGTCTCCAAAGGGTATATTCACGGAAATGAGCACTGGTACAAAGTTCAGCCGACTGTACATGCCTAGGCCTCCAATTACCTCCATAAGATATCAAGTTGGGTATTTTACACCACAACTGTTCCTCGGTTACGGGATTCCTATCTTCATAATTCTAGATTTGATTTTATCTTTAGTAAAGTAAATGTCATTAGCATAATTATATACAAGTACATGACCAACTCATGTGTATTCATATTTATTTTGTTATTGTAAATATACAGTGCTTGTCAAGAAATACCGTTTAAATTGAAAGTGAAACCAAATTATTGAATCTATGTGTACATTATAACAAGATGTGTATATTTAATTATAATGACTAAACAGAAGGGATTGTCTATGATTAGTCTCGTCCGGAACCAATATTTATGTTTTGTAACCCCTTGAGAATCAGGTCGCGTTGTGACAGTTTATTTTGGCTTGTTATTGGACGATGTTATGCAGCTTAGGAAGGATCTGTGGGAATTAATATGGCAAACACTATTTCGATTCATCCTCTGAATAAAATCGTGTAATAATAGCCAGAAAAAATGCGTCATTGTGTCTTGGAATGTGGTGGATTGTGTTCTTTTATTTCATAAATTATATTTTGGTAAGCGTTGTTTCCACATAGCGATTTTGATTAGTTATTTTGCCTTTATATTGTCTTTGTCCGAATTTTGGTTTGTTTAGTTTGCAAGTTTTACATTTTAATTTATAGTTTTGTGAGTATATGGGTCCCCCTGTTGGATTCAGGATATCGCCAGGCAATTTTATTCAACTCGCATACGGCTTCTCGAAAGAAGCCAATAACAAAGAGGGACTTGATTAGACTCAATAATCTTTATTTACCGCCCGTGTGGGCGGAAATTTTTTCAGTTTGTGATACAATATTTAGTGATACAATTGTTATTGATACCATTATTAGTGATACAATAATTCGAACAGCTTGAATTGAGAGAGAGAGAGAGAGAGAGAGAGAGAGAGAGAGAGAGAGAGAGAGAGAGAGAGAGAGAGAGAGAGAACGAGAGAGAGAAGAAGAGCGAGAACAAGAGAGAGAGAGAGATTTCCGATCTGCAGTTCCCCCCAACCCTTGTTTCCCAGTATCTTTATATGAATCTCGAACAACTGTTTAACTATCAAATACTGAATATGTGAGTTAACTCTATCTTCATTCGGAGGTGGACTTCTTAACCTCCCCACCCCTGATTTGCCCCAATAGTTTGACAATTTTAAGACAATTCACCCCCTCATCTTGACGATTGTAAGACGTTTTGCCTCGTTCAGGTGTCGATTAGTTCTAGTCGAGAGACGGTGATCCTGCAATTTAGGAAAAGTTGGCAAAAATGTTGCTGCCAAAAATGTACAGTAGCTACGAAGTTAAGCTTGGAGGGGCCTGGGTTTTTTTTTTGGGGGGGGGGGGGGGGGGTGCGGTGCGGGGGAGGGAGCTTGAAGGGGTCTGATAGGTGTGGTAGTAAGGTGCCGGTACCGTAATTATTATATTATAAGGTATCAAATGCGTTATTAATATGACACTTTCATTGTTATATATTTTACCACCAGAACAAATGTGGTTATACATGGTGTTTCATAAATACCTTTCATAAATTTCAGAATGAATAGACCTAGCAATAATAAATATACTTTAATATGTGACGGTTCTGGAAATTTCTCCTATTTACCGGGATATTACACATTTTAGTTAAAATAGGAAAATCTAGGGGATGAAAACGATCAGTAGATTACCATCACCTCAATTACTTTATTTTGCCATAAATGTTTGAACATCAATGTATTTTACAGTATTTACAATAGTTGCTCGAAGTTTCTCCCACCCTCGTTGATACAGGCTTGGGCTCGGCGCATAAGAGACTGTCGCACTCTTTCAAATATCCCTGGTGTGTTTCTTACTTCTCTGCATGCCTCTTGAACTCGTTGCCACAGTTGCTGACGGGTGTTGATTTGTATAACATACACCCTGCTCTTCAAGTGACAAAATAAAGTACCGGTAATTGAGGTGATGGTAATCTACTGATTGTGTTCATCCCCTAGACTTTCCTATTTAAACTAAAATGTGTAATATCCCGGTAAATATGAGAAATTTCGAAAACCGTCACATAGTAAAGTATATTTATTATTGCTAGGTCTATTCATTCTGAAATTTATGAAAGGTATTTATGAAACACCATGTATATGTAACGCTCTGAAGATTATGACGCATTTTGACAGTTTATTATTAGACGATCTTAGACAATTTAGGAAGGATCTGTGGGAGAGACTATCTCAATTAATCCTCTGACTTTCATACCTTTCCTAATCTGAATACAATTATCTAATAATTAGGAGTGGGTTTGAGCTGGGTTTTGTGAATGATTAGGGGCTTTTAATGAGGGTTTATTTCTTTACTAAAGGTGGTGCCACACGAGCGCATTTACGAGCAACTTTTTAGGGAAATTATGGTCTTGCAACATCAAAAATGTCCGTGTTGCCAGAATTCAGCCACCTAACGTAATGTACGGTTGGCCAATTAAGTGATGTCGCGGCACCAAGTATATTTCGATCAATAATTGGTATCAGCTCTATCTAAGCATTACTTCATCGTCTCGAGTGAGATATACAAACATGTTGATATCTTTGCACACACTATTCAACATCTGACAGACATTAATACAGCATTCAATGAGCAAAACGTAATGACAGCGGCGACACGACTTATTGGGCCAACTGTACCCTCTGTCTAGTTTCAGATGCCATGAAAAAGAACCCTGAAATATTACGAGGACAAAATAAAACTTGCTCATCGAAAATTGCCGGAAAAAGCGTTCGTGTGACATTGCCTTAAAGGGGAGGTAGGTGCTTCTTCTGGACCCCCTTCTCCCTCATGTTTAGCCCCAGTATTTTTTTTAGATTTTAAGACATTCCCCTGTTAGTTTGTCGGTTTTAAGACCTTTTGTGCCATTTAGGTGTCGATTACTTTCCTGGCGAGCGAAAGCGAGGCTGCTTTTTTGGAGCCGCGAAATTTTTCTACCGAAAAATGTCCAAGTTAATCTCGAAGGGGGATCATGAGGATGTTTTTTCAAGCTTGATGGAGGCCTAGGGAGGCAACACACACACACACACACACACACACACACACACACACACACACACAGCCCGTAGCCTAGTAGGTAGAGCTCTCGTCTCACACACGAGGGGCCGGGGGTTCAATCCCCGGCCGGGCGGAGACAAATTGGGCTTGTCTCCTTTCATGTGTTAGCCTCAGTTCACCTAGCTGTAAATAGGTACCTGGAATAAGTGGACGACGTTGTGACGTCCCATCTGGGGTTGGCAAAATTGGTACAAGGCGAGATGGGTATCATATGGTTCACCTAAGCTGATGGCTACCTAAGCCTTCGGGCGAGACGGTACCGTCTATAGTGAGAATGGTACCATACAGATCCACCCTAAGCCTTCGTTTCCGATGTCGCCAATTGGCTAAATACAGACTACACACACATCCACAGCCATTCCAACAGTACATAAAACACTTAACATGCATTTCACGCGATACATTCCCAGTTAAGGAGGCGCGATAATAATGAGTTTAGCTCGCATTGCGTGGATTCCCCTTGACGAACAAGTAACTGAGTAACTGAGTAACACACACACACACACACACTCTCTCTCTCTCTCTCTCTCTCTCTCTTCTGTGCTGTCCTTTTAGAATAATAACACAGAAATAATACAGTAAACAAATGAATAACACCCCTTATAATTAATAACACCCCCTTATAATCAATGAATAACACCCCCTTATAATTAATAACACCCCCTTATAATTAATAACCCCTTATAATCAATGAATAACACCCCCTTATAATGAATAACACCCCCTTATAATCAATGAATAACACCTCCTTATAATCAATGAATAACACCCCCTTATAATCAATGAATAACACCCCCTTATAATTAATAACACCCCCTTATAATTAATAACACCCCCTTATAATTAATAACACCCCCTTATAATCAATGAATAACACCCCCTTATAATGAATAACACCCCCTTATAATCAATGAATAACACCTCCTTATAATCAATGAATAACACCCCCTTATAATCAATGAATAACACCCCCTTATAATTAATAACCCCCTTATAATTAATAACACCCCCTTATAATTAATAACACCCCCTTATAATTAATAACACCCCCTTATAATCAATGAATAACACCCCCTTATGATCAATGAATAACACCCCCTTATAATCAATGAATAACACCCCCTTATAATCAATAAATAACACCCCCTTATAATTAATTAATAACACCCCCTTATAATCAATGAATAACACCCCCTTATAATCAATGAATAACACCCCCTTATAATCAATGAATAACACCCCTTATAATCAATGAATAACACCCCCTTATAATCAATGAATAACACCCTCTTATAATTAATAACACCCCCTTATAATTAATGAATAACACCCCCTTATAATCAATGAATAACACCCCCTTATAATCAATGAATAACACCCCCTTATAATCAATGAATAACACCCCTTATAATCAATGAATAACACCCCCTTATAATCAATGAATAACACCCTCTTATAATTAATAACACCCCCTTATAATTAATGAATAACACCCCCTTATAATCAATGAATAACACCCCCTTATAATCAATGAATAATACCCCCTTATAATCAATGAATAACACCCCCTTATAATGAATAACACCCCCTTATAATTAATAACACCCCCTTATAATTAATAACACCCCCTTATAATCAATGAATAACACCCCCTTATAATCAATGAATAACACCCCCTTATAATCAATGAATAACACCCCCTTATAATCAATGAATAACACCCCCTTATAATCAATGGATAACACCCCCTTATAATCAATGAATAACACCCCCTTATAATCAATGAATAACACCCCCTTATAACCAATGAATAACACCCCTTATAATCAATGAATAACACCCCCTTATAATCAATGAATAACACCCCCTTATAACCAATGAATAACACCCCCTTATAATCAATGAATAACACCCCCTTATAATCAATTAATAACACCCCCTTATAATCAATTAATAACACCCCCTTATAACCAATGGGTCCAATTATGAAGGGTTACGATTTATTGCCATTCAAGAACAAAATATTAACCCCTTAAAGCTCTGACGCGTGTTAGTCGTTTATTTTGGTTGTCATTAGACGATTTTATGCAGCTTAATAAGGATCTGTGGGTATTATAAGGGTAAAGACTATCCCAATCAACCCTCTGACTTCCATATATCCTTCCTAATCTGAATACAATTGTCTAATAGCTACCATAAAACAGAAAAGAAATGCATCTTGGATCTTGAAAGGGTTAAACTTTTTAGCGTAATCTCCGATATAGGCTACAGCTATTTAAGGGGAGGTATTTAGTGTGTTCCCTAGGCCTCCATCAAGCTTAAAATTAC
The DNA here is from genome assembly GCA_032716605.1 of Paralithodes platypus. Taxonomy (NCBI): domain Eukaryota; kingdom Metazoa; phylum Arthropoda; class Malacostraca; order Decapoda; family Lithodidae; genus Paralithodes; species Paralithodes platypus. The sequence continues at coordinate 43,029,329 of CM064524.1, forward strand.
ACCCCCTTGACCCTCTTTCAAGATAAATTTGTACATTTTTCGATAGAAAAATGTCCCGGCTGAAAGCCGGTTCCTCTTATATTACAGGCTCGCTATCGCTCGCCAGGATAAAATCGACACCTAAATGGCACGAAAGGTCTTAAAATTGACAGAAATGGGTCGAAAGTTCTTAAAATCGTCAAAATATTGGGGTGAACGTCTTAAAATCTCAAAAGCAATGTGGCTAAACATGAGGGAGAAAGAGGTTTCAGAAAAGAAAAAAAAATCCCTCAAGTAGAAATCTCCCCTTCTGTACCGGCGACGTCTTTATATAATTGTTTTCTTGTCTCGCTGTATGTAGACCATCCTGTGCAGTTTAGAAAGGATCGGTGGGTAGTCAAAAGGGTTAAATACAAGTGAGATAGCCCTGTTCATTGCTGGCTCAGGTCCTTTTTAAACTGAATATAATCGTCTAGCAGTACCGTAAGCCAGTAGAATATTATGAAAAGGACCATACATCACCGGTACAGGGGAGATCTCCACTTGAGGGATTTTTTTCTTGACCCCTTTCTCCCTCATGTTTAGCCCCATTGCTTTTGATATTATAAAACGTTTGCCCCATTAGTTTAGCGATTTTAAGAACTTTCACCCCATATTAAGACCTTTCGTGCAATTCAGGTGTCGATTTTATCCTGGCGAGCGATAGCGAGCCTGTAATTTAAGAGGAACCGGCCTTCGGCCGGGATATTTTTCTACCGAAAAATTTACAAATTTATCTTGAAAGGGACTCAAGGGGGTGTAATTTTAAGCTTGATGGAGGTCTAGGGAACAAACTAAATACCTCCCCTTAACCCTATCAGTACCGGTGACGTCCTTTTCGTGTTAGTCTGGCAATCATTAGACGATTTTATTCAGGTTAGGAAGGACGGACCGTACTTAAAATGTGACAGACTATCTCAATCCTTTTAGCTGCCCTATTGTCTTTTAGCTGCCCTATTGTCTTTCCTAAATTAACCCTTTCACTACCGAGGGATGTTTGTTGTTGTATTTCAGGTATATTTAGACGATATTATGCAGCTTAGGAAGGATCTGTGGTAGTTCAAAGGGTTGTTGGAGATAGTTTGAAGCCTTATCATTGCTAGAGGTCCTTCCTAAGCTACATAAAATCGTCTAATGGTTGTAGTTTGAAGCCTTATCATTGCTAGAGGTCCTTCCTAAGCTACATACAATCGTCTAGTAGTTGCCAGGATATGATAAAAAGGACGTATTCGTTTTTCTGGCCCCCCTTCTCCCTCATGTTTAGCTCCATTAGTTTTCAGATTTTAAGATGTTTGTCCCATTAGTTTGTCGATTTTAATACCTTTCGCCCCATTTTTGTTTTGTCACTATTAAGACCTTTTACTGTACGGGTTAAAAGGGTACAGACCATCTCAATTAATCCTTTCACCTACCATTTATCTTTCCCAATCTGTATATAACCGTTTAAGTGGCTAGTTTTTTGCTCTATTAATTCATGTATTCATTTATTTTTTTAGTTTTCTCGCTAGACCTCCATCAAACTTAGAAAAAAAATAAACCCTAGACCCCCTTTCAAGGTAAATGTCTCGGTCGAAAGCCTGTTCCCCTTAAAATTACAGGCTCGCTATCGCTCGCCAGGAAAAAATCGACACCTAAATGGCATTGAAGGTCCTAAAATTGGCAATGAAATGGGGCGAAAGGTATTAAAATCGCCAAACTAATGGTCCGAACATCTTAAAATCTCAAAACTAATAGGGCTAAACACGAGGGAGAAGGGAGGCCAGAAAACCGACCCATCCCCCCCTTAAATGTAGCGCAAGTCCCATAGAAAAGACGGGGCCGATATAGAAAGAGTTAAGGGGGTAGTGCTTGGTTTTTGGTCTATATATTTATATATATGAGTTTGGAACAGTGTGCGAAAAACGGAATTTGAAGGTAAATGCGGGGAAGAGCAAGGTTATGGTCTTCGAAAGGGGTGAAGCTGAACGGTCAGGCTATGGAGATCGTCAACTCTTTTAAGTATCGGGGTAGTGAGTTGAGTAAAGATGGGACTATGGATGAAGAAGTGCGGGAGAGGGTACAACAGGGGAAGAGGGTTGTAGGAACGCTGAAAGCAGTAACAAGAAATAGGGTGGTCAGTATGGAAATGAAGAAGTCCTTGCATGACAGTGTGGTAATCCCGACACTGACTTACGGAAGCGAAGCATGGACGTTGGTTGAGAGACTCAGACCAAGAGTGAGAGCAGTGGAAATTAATTACCTAAGAAGTGCGTGCGGAGTTACATGGAGGGATAGACAGACGAATGAGGAAGTAAGAAGGAGGTGTGGTGTGGAGGTAGATGTGCTGGAAAGTGTGAAAAGGAACAACTTGAGATGGTTCGGCCATATGGAACGTATGGAAAGCGAGAGAATGACTAAGAGGGTGTACGAGAGCGAGTTGGAGGGACAGAGAGGGAGAGGTAGACCGAAAGAGAGGTGGAAGGATGGAGTGAGTAAGTATATGAACGAAGGCAGTGCTGGTTTGGGGGAGGGGCGTCAACTGACCCGGGACAGAGGTGCATGGGGGCGGTTCGTTCGTGGCCACCCCTTCGGGGATCACGCCGTCAGGCAATAGATAGATATTTTTTAGTTTCCTCACTAGACCTCCATCAAGCTTAGAAAAACACCCCCTAGACCCCCTTTCAAGATAAATTTGTACATTTTTCCAGCCTTTTATGAGTTACAGAGGTTAGGGTTTGGCCTACCTATTTGGAACAAGGTATGAAAGGTTTCTCTGATGGTACTGATTTTCACCCTGGCCTATGGGTGTAGGCCTACAGTTGCCCACATAAGTTATGTTCCTTGTTGTGATCGTATGTATAAAAGTAAAATTGATATGAATGAGTTGTGAATGTGGTTTGTAAAAACTCCTGAAGCTCCACCAACGGTGGCACCAGAGCTTTTGAAATTTAAGTGTCTCTAATTTTGTTATTTTGTTCGCAGCACTGTGGTGAAGCAATGTAGTGAAGAAAGTCGACTGCTTACAGAAGAAGAGAGAAGAATGTCGGAAACAACAAATTGAGAAGAAGGAGGGGAAAGAAGTACTGTACTTGCGATATGAACTTGGACCCGGGCAACCCTCAGTGGGAGTTCCTTAACCCATACTGTACCAGAGGATATCACCATAAAACACTCCAGGTACCAGGCAGTGTGGCCAAAATGGCTAGAGGCAAGAGAGACCACCCTCCCACAACAGAAGTTGGAGAAGCACTGACCCAGCCAGCCTGTGGACGCTTGCAACCAAGCTGAGAAGTGTTGGCAATAACTCAGAGCAGCGCCTACAAGTCATGGTAGCAGCTACCGCTCAATACTGGCAGTTACAAGGACCGCAAGTCACCGCATATTACTGATGGCTGAGAGCCGTCGCTGGTACTGGCGAGTGTCTTTTTTTTTTGGCGGCTCTCGTCCGTCGCTGGTACAGTAAGGGTTAATATCATCACAGAATTTAGGTAAGATGCTTTAAGGTTAACTATTTGTATTTGAACGATTTATTGTGGTTTAGCTTTGAGTAGAGTATTGAGCTTTGTGTTGTTTAGAGTGACATGGTGATAGCCACATGTAGAGTTGTCGGAATTGTATTTCAAAGTACAGTAATTTGTGAGAAGTCTTTAGTGTGATCAGTGAATTTAGGTAAGGTGTGTTATTTCGGTCTGACAAAAAAGTTTGTATATTTTGTGTATCCGAAATTAAGTTTTCGCAACTACTAACATTCAAGAGAGTTAATGCACTTTTTCCTGTGATTCTCATTTTAATTTTACTCCCCCCCCCCCCCCCCTTTAATGCCACCTATACTACCCTTCCCTTTGTTACTGCCTTAACCCACTGAGCCCCAGCTAGTTATTAATAAATGTACCACCAGGGACCAGCCGGTTTTGAAAAAAGTTTTTTTTTCCAGAAACAATAGCGAATGGGTTAGGAATGAAGGAAAAACAACGAAAAACCGATCAAAAAGCTCAAAAAATGGTCCTACGGAGCCCCCGAAAACGGATTTTACAAAAGTAAAAAAATTAAAGCAATTTCCCCCCCCCCCCAATTTTTTTTTTGCTCACGCGCACGCGGTTGGACTTTGAGAGTTTTCAACCATCGGCATGGGTGCGTGGGATACTTACACAGTTCCCATACAAATCTGAGCCCTCTAGGTGCCATAGGACCGAAGTAATTGGGACCGGAGTAACACTGACGCAAACATTGTGTCGCTGGGGTTTAGCGTTACATACATTGCTGACGCAAATGCTGCGTCGCTGGGGCTCAGTGGGTTAAGCCTAGTTCACACGAGCCGTTTTCGGCCCGTACAAAAAATTGTGACGTCAGAGTGACGTCACTTACAGACATGCTGGCCGTACGTAGTGTGAACCGGGAAGCCGTCTACCAAAATCCGGACCGGACAAAAAGATGAATTTGATTTATCTTTTTCGGGTCCGCACAAGAAGTCCATTCCGTACTTTGAACATTGAAGTGAAATGTGTGTAATATTTTTATGCCAATTTCCCTTACATTATAGTTAATATCGCATAACAATGTACGCCATATGTATAATTTTATTGGCAAGGCAAATATTAAGGCAATTTAATATGTAATTCTATTGATCGTGTACCTGGCAGCCATCGCGGCACCACCTAAGTTACCACATTGTACTCCATCCTGCGCCTCCAGATACAGACAATAAACACCTATATTATACCTACAGAACAACAACATATTTCTCCAATAAAATCTCGATTCCCTTCTACAGTCACACATTGCATATAATTATGTCTAGGTACCAAATTTTAGTAGGCCTATATATGAATGAATTGCGAGTGTGGTTTCTTTTAATTGTCAGTTTACTAATCATATGAGTTAACCACTATACCATCGTAATTCAATGATGCGCAATATATTTCCATGAACATGGTCACGGAGAGGAACAGTTCGAACTTATATGAATATGTGGGCAACTGCAGGCTACGTGATAGCTTGGTTTTGATATATTTTCCTAGTTGATATGCATTGTTGAATTATGGTGGTGGTTCATCTTCATTCAAAATTAAGAAATAAACACCAAGAGAGATCGTTTCTCAGTTCATGTTGACGATCGTCTGGTATGTGTTTACCTTACGCCAGAAAAGTACGTTCCGCATCCCAAAGTCCGGCCCGCACTCTGGAATCCGGCCCGCACTTCATTTCAACTTTATTTTTCTCGTTTCTGTCGCCCTCCTCAGCTCCCCGCCATGGAGTGGCTTCGGTCACCCATGCTTTATTGTGGTCGGCTGGGAGGGTTCTGTGGGGGCGCTCGGTTATGGCCTTGGTCTTGCTCAGGGCCTTGGGGCTGTTCGGCCAGGCAGCTTGGGGAACAACAACAACAACAACAACTTTAGTTTTCCGTGTCCGATTTTCGTATGTGACGTCACAGGCCCGAAAACGGACCCGCAAAAGACGGCTCGTGTGAACCGGGCTTTACAATCACCAGCTTCCTCCAGTCCTCTGGCACACAATCAGTTTACCAACCTATTTTACTCAACCTATGCATTATGCCTACAACTTCATCTCCCCCCTATACAGTATATTTCACCTGGAATATTGTCTATTCCAACAGCTTTGCCCATTTTTAAGCATATTTATTGCTTTCTTTACTTCATCTTTATTTACCTGCCTTTCATTTACCATGTTTATTCTATCTCTCCATTCCTGTAGTTGAAATATTTACCTTCCCCTTATTCTTTACAGCTAAATTATTAAGATGATCTTTCTACACGAGCCGGTCATAGAACACAAGCTCACCTTTGTTCATTAGTGTGGGATTCAAGTAAGGAGAGGTTGGCTTTCTGCTTTCTGGATTTGGTGGATCAGATTGAGGAAAATATTAATTGTAATTTCTATATTTTTGTATATTGTAAAAACTCCTGCAGCTTCACAAAAGATGGCAGCAAAGCTTATGAAATTAAGTGTCTCTAATTTTGTTATTGTGTTCGCAGCATTGTGGCGAAGCAATATAGTGAAGAAAGTCGACTGCTTACAGAAGAAGAAAGAGGAATGTCGGAAACAACAAAGTGAGAAGACAGAGCGGAAAGAAGTAGGTCTACTTGCGGTACCGGTATGAACTTGGACCCGGGCAACCCTCAGTGGGAGTTCCTTATTATGATGAATTAATATAGGTAAGATGCTTTAATTACGGTACTGTATATGTATGTGGGTGATTTATTGTGATTTAGATTTGAGCAGGGATGTGGCAACCCCATCGCCCGTCACTTTTGTGGCGCAGATAGCCCCTAGAGGTTGGGTCTGGGAAACTTGCCTCCAGATTTTACTCCCACTAAGGGATCAGCAAGCCTATTCTTGCTGATCCTCCCTACCGCTTTAAGGGAGTGCGGGTTTGGCTACTGAGTTGGCTGACTGAGTTTGTTCGGTATGTAAAGGTCATCCCGAGCAAAGAATGAATCTCCCAACATAAGCTCCTAGTCTGTGACTTGAACTTAAGGCGAGATCCTGTGTGAAAGAAAGGATACTTGCCCAAAAGGAAAGTATGGCTGTTCAATAAAACTGAATACAAGGATAAGTTTTGCAGAGAACTGAAGGAAATTAATAGGAATAGGGGCACTAAGCCAAATGATGTAGCCTAAATAGCCAATGGAACTACCTTGAATGTAGCCTTCTTGCCGCCACTGACACTGCTCATGTCTCACTACCTACCATAAAGCAACACATATCTCACACATTCAGCATACAGCTTCTCTTTAGTGCACAGGAAGAGACCCCTCATTGTAGATAGTAGGGATAACTATCTGAACTTCTTTCACCCACTTCTTACTCTTTAACAATACAGCCAGGCTCTGCACCATCCCCAGCACTTGTAAAGTCCAAGTGGTACTAGAATTCAATTCAGCGACACATTCCTGAGACACATCCCAAAATCATGCAAAATGTTGATTCTTTTCACCCTAGGCTCCGTTTGGTGATTTCCATGCCATGTATAGGTAAATTCAGCCCCATCACTCGGTCTGCATTGGACAACACTAAATGTCTCATGTACCCAAGCTCCACACACACCAAACAGGATTAAGTTACTACCTACATTCTTCTTTCATGTGATGTATGACCAAACACCATCACCTTTGTGTTACCCTCATTAACTAAAAAACCTATAGCCTTCATTCCCTCCCCTTTATACCTAACGGTCTCTATAACACCCTCTATGCAATTGTTATTTGCAATAAAACCAACTTGTCAAACATTTAATAACTCCCGAGTCAGCCTCATCTCAAAATCTCTTGACAATGTTTCTAGCACCATAGCCCCTGGTGGACCCCCACCTTTACTGTGATCTCTTAACTTGTTTCACCATTCTAAGGAATGGAAATGAATGCAAATAGCAACAGGCAAACTTGTCTTAACGAGGCTGCTTGTTTATAAATATAAAGGGAAAATGAGAATACTGTATGTACCGATATGTGCATGACTCATTTAACTTGAGCTTACTCAGCTATAGAAATGAACTACATAAAGGTTTGTCTGAACATATTTGGAAAGTTGTTACGGTCTTGCAATTTATTATAATTATCTTGTTGCAACTAAAGATGTTCATGATGTGGTTGAAAAGGAAATGCTTCACTTGATCAGACTTGCATTGTTTTCCAACAATTTTGAAGGTACTTCTTTTTGTGTAATTAATCTGGTCAACTGTAAAGTACAGTAGGGTCCCAAGTAGAGCCAGAAGTTGGTGATGCAATAGCTCCTCTAATTGAATGCATGCTAATTGAAATCACGCCATTAAATACATGTAACCTATGGGGAAAAGGAAAATCGGTGGATTTCTGAGCCTGAGTTTTATGGGTTAGACTTTTGAAAGATAACAAATACCCTAATTAAATAATAGTCATTCATACTCATTCATACCATAGCATAAAATAATGCATGTGAATAGGGTTACAGTGTACTAACTTTAATTCTACATGGATTATGTACAGGGGACGGAGGATCCGAGGCTGCAGGGCGGTGGTTACTGAGGGCCCGGCATCATCACCTGGAGGTGCTTCTGCATCCCCTCCATCCTCCAAGACTGCCACATCCCCAGAATGCATCAGCTCATCCACCTCTTGCTGCCACATCCCCAGAACATTTCAGCTCATCCACCTCTTGCTGCCACATCCCCAGAACATGTCAGCTAATCCACTTCTTGCTGCCACATCCCCAGAACATGCCAGCTAATCCACCTCTTGCTGCCACATCCCCAAAATGCATCAGCTCATCCACCTCTTGCACAAACCCATCAAAGTCGAGGTCACTGACAACAGACAGGGCTTGGTCATCCTGGTGTGAAGGGCCTGGCTGCGGCTCGTGTAGTGTGATGACGTAGTTTTCATCATACAGTATTCTGGTTACCATTAGATGTTTTTCTTTAGCTTATATTCTACCTCTAGGACTCAAAGGGGTAAATACGATCTTAATACACCCTCTGAATAACATAGGTGCTTCTTAAACTGCATAAAATCATCTCTTACATAGTGATTTTGATAATTTAATTTGACTTTATATTGTCCTTGTCCCAATTTTGGTTTGTTTAGTTTGCAAGTTTTACATTTTAATTTAGCCAGAATCAAAGGTAAAAAACATGTCATAGTGCTGAAGGGATAAAAACTACCTCAAGTAAATCCTTCACTAAAATGATGACATGTTTATTATTTGGTGCTATTTGATACTAGTCAATTATTTTAAATTTAGGAAAGTCCTCTCCTGTATTGGCAAATGTAGGCTACATTCCAAATCAATAGTTCACCATCAATCTTGCTCATAAACTGTATTTTTTAGTTACTACATCTTTTCCTTGACAGTCCTCATGTGTTTTCTAACAACCTGTGACTATACCCTGTTCCAAATAAGTATGCCCAAACTCTTGATCATTAACCCCTTCTGTACCACGACTTCTTTTTAATTTTATTCTTGCTATACAGTATTTAGACAATTATGTGCAGTTTAAGAAGGATCTGTCGTAGTAAAAAGGGTTAAGGAAGATACAGTAGTTCGAAGCCTGTTGATTGCTGGAGGCCTTTTTTAAACTGAATAAAATCGTCAATAGTAGCCAGAATAAAGTTGAAAAGACGTCGCCGGTACAGAAGGGGTTAACCTCTATGATTCACAAACGACTAGGGTAAGCGAGATCATATTTCTTTCATTTGGGAAGGGTCAGCCAGGGAACAGGTGTGGAAATTTACAGCTCATTTGCTCTAGCCTATTTTGAGTTACCGAGGTTAGGGTTGACAATTTCTGGCCTACCTACTTGGAACAGGGTATAATAGTAAGTACTATTTGCCTTGTGTTGTAGAATTGTCGAGTTTTGTCCTTTTCTCTAAACTTCACACAAATAATGATTAACCCTTTAACCCTTTCAGCACGATGACACCTTTTTACCTTTTGATCCTGGCTAAAATTAGACGATGTTGTGCAGTTGAAGAAAGATCTATGCTATTCATTTCAGTCCTAGAGGTAGATTATTAGCTGAAGAAAATCATCTCTAATGGTAACCAAAAGACATAGAAGAGGCCATTTCCAACATGCCATCCCACTCGGCACCAGGCCCGGACTCATGGAATTCGATCCTAATGAAAAAATGTAAGGAAAACCTCTCAAAACCCCTGGCTATAATGTGGAGAAGGAGTCTAGACACTGGTGACATACCAGATAGCTTGAAAAACGCAATAATTGCCCCACTGCATAAAGGAGGGAGTAAAGCACTACCAAAAAACTACTGCCCGGTAGCTCTAACCTCTCACATCATTAAAGTTTTCGAGCGAGTCCTGCGAAGCAAAATTTCAACATTCATGGAGACAAATGAACTACACAACACCGGTCAACATGGGTTCAGAGCGGGAAGATCATGTCTCTCACAACTTTTGGAACACTATGACAAAATTCTTAAAGCGCTAGAAGAAAAGAAAAACGTCGATGTCATTTACACCGATTTTGCTAAGGCATTTGATAAATGTGACCATGGTATAATAGCCCACAAACTGAAAGCAAAAGGTATAACTGGGAAAATCGGACGGTGGATATACAATTTCCTCGTAAACCGAAAACAATTGGTAGCAGTAAACCAAGTCAATTCTGAGCCTTCGGATGTCAAAAGCTCAGTGCCCCAAGGAACATTGCTAGCGCCCCTTCTGTTCCTCATACTAATTTGCGACATAGATACCAACACCAGACACAGTACGGTGTCGTCTTTTGCTGATGACACAAAATTAAGCAAGATAGTAAACACACAAGAGGACACGGGCCGACTGCAGGAAGACATGAATGTAGTGTTCCAGTGGACCAGGGAAAACAACATGCAATTCAATGAGGAAAAATTCCAATTAATACGGTACGGAGATAATAATGGTGTTAAAGAAATTACAAATTACTTAACAGAATCTAACCACATAATAGAATGGAAAGACAGTGTGAAAGACCTTGGGGTATTAATGTCTGAAAATATGGGTTTCAAAGTACATAACCAGGTCAAAGTGGCGGCTGCGAAACGTCTAACGGGTTGGATTCTGCGTACTTTTAAAACACGCGGTGAATTGCCTATGATAACGCTCTTCAAATCTCTAGTGCTACCGCGGCGTGAATACTGTAGCGTATTAACATCTCCATACAAAGCAGGTGAAATAAATGACGTAGAGAGTGTACAAAGAAATTTCACTTCGCATATAAGTTCGATAAAACATCTACACTATTGGGAGCGTTTAAGAGCACTGAATCTGTACTCACTGGAACGTAGAAGAGAACGTTACCTAATAATATACACGTGGAAAATCGCAGAGGGTTTAGTACCAAACCTACATACTCCGATAGTCATGAAATTCAGTGATAGGAGAGGCTGGGAATGCGAAATCCCCCGGATGAATAACAGGGGTGCTATGGGCTCTCTGCGAGAGGGCTGGTTATCACACAGAGGCCCACGTCTCTTCAACAAACTCCCACGGCGAGTAAGAGACATGAGGGACATCTCGTTAGACAACTTCAAGAGAGCCCTAGATGTCGAACTGCAAAAAGTGCCAGACGAGCCCATCCTCGCAAGGGAGCGAGCTGTCGCTTCAAACAGTCTACTGCACCAAATCACCACCCATAACGAGGGGCGTCGCGCTCCTTGGTGCCGCTAGAAGAGCGGCGAACACATCTAAAGGTATCTAAAGGTAAAGCAGTTCTTGCCAACGTCATTCTGAAGTTATCTTGTCCCGGCTCCGGATTGGTCATACGCAATTGTCTCATGGTTACCTGATGTCATCCCCTCACGACCCTCAACCCCAGTGCACCGTGTGCGGTCCGCGTTTAACAATTCGCCACATTTTCACTGACTGTCGCGGTATTCCCGTCTCCGATCACTTTATTTTGGCAATTCTGATTTATCTCACATTTTAGAAGATTCTCCTTCCTTTTCCTTCTACCGTATTTCCCGTTTCCTCAAAGATACTTATCTTCTTGATTTGATTTAATTCTCTCTTCCTTTATTCTTCTCCTTTCGTTCTAATCCTTCGGCCCTGCCCTATAAGAGCTCTGCTGTAGAGCTCATGTGGTCCGGCTGAATTGATGAAATGTCTGCGTGTCTTCACCTTCCTAGATTTGTTTACCTCCTGCCCTTCCCTATCTATCTTGACTTGATTAGTTGTCCATCTTATCAAATCCTTCGAGCCAGCCCTATGAGAGTTCTTTTGTGGAACTCAGTGGTCTGGTTAAACTAATATATAAAAAAAAAAAAAATGCAGGACTTTGATTGATTAATTATAAGTCTACGCATGGTATGATCCCCCCTACTCGTTGTCGTCGTAGGGGGGCTACGACTGACTGAATGTATTACTGACTGACTGTATGTGTTACTGACTGACTGAAAGTGTTGCAGACTGGTTGTATGTGTAACTGACTGACTGAATGTGTTACTGACTGACTGGATGTGTTATTGACTGACTGAATGTGTTACTGACTGGTTGTATTTGTAACTGACTGACTGAATGTGTTATTGACTGACTGAATGTGTTACTGACTGACTGAATGTGTTACTGACTGGCTGTATGTATTACTGAATATGTCACTCAATGACATTGTGAATGATAAACTGATTATTTTAACGACTGACTGAATGTGTTACTAACAATGTATATACTGACTAAATGGGTGAATGACTGACTCAATAATTACTGATTGTGTGAATGCCTCAGTTTGTTATTCACTGACTCGGCGTTTAATCAACTAACTGACTTAGTATGTTACAGACGGACTGAATGTGTTACTAACTTGGTAACTTGTTGCATGTGTAATTGACTGAGTGTAATGATGTATAGCAAACTCGTGAGTTTGTTGACTGGGAACTGTTTTCAGACAATAATTTTAATAACAATAAGAATCATAATAATAGTTTGGTAATTTTAATAGATTGTTAAAATCTATAGGATGACAAATTAATGTAACATATATTAAGCTAAATCACAATTATGTATTGGGTTAATGGTACAATACTTTAATTAAATATTCAACTTTGCAAATTCATTAAAAATAAAAATCTCGAAAAAGTGAGATACAACATTTCTCATTGTTAATATATGTATCTTGTGTCCCAATTTTAGCCTCATAGTTCAAAAAATTAAAAGGTTATGGCCAATTCAAATTTTGCTTGTAAAAACACGATTTCCGGCTAAACCAGATGGAATTGGAGGTTAATATGAAAATCTGTACAAAGAACGACGCAAAAAATTGTTAAAAGTTACGGTAGATCGTTTGCAACAGGTTAGAATGTCGTAGCTGCAATATTTAACCTAAGACGTGCGCCATAAATAGCATTAATACTTTCTATATGCGCCTATTATAGGTTGATTATAAAGGTATTAACCTGTTACAACAATAAAACAAGTGGAAACAGTGTTTGGATGGTCAAAATCGGCGATACAGGCCGGGAGTTACATAATGTATGGCTGAGGCAACCTCCCTGCCCTCCTCCCCTCCCCTTGTCTGGAGAGACACTGTTACGCAATAGTCTCTCTCTCGCTCTTTCCCACGCTTGGTAACAGTGATGACAACGCCCTGCTACCAACTCGCTAATGTTAGCACGAAAATAGACCACAGAATAAGGGAATAACAGGGAAAATAGGTGATAACTGAAGGAGGGGAGGTGGAGGAGTGATATTTGGCATGGCCCAGGGGCAAAAAAAAAAATAAACAAAACAAAATTAAAACAAAAAACAAACAAAAATTTGTTGGGTGTTTTAAATGGATTTTTTTTTCCCCCCGACTCTTAGGAGTCTTCCCGCAGTTCGCCGGGGGAACTCCTAAGAGTCTCCCCGCAGTTCCCGGGTTAAGGGTGTGATCTTGGGCGGATGGGTCGCGGCGGGCGGGTTAGCTCTGTTTGTCTTTCTCAACCCTCCCCCTCCTCTCCTGCCTACCCGCTCCACTTCCATATTTTCCTATTTGTCATTATTATGGATTATTATTTTACTATTTATATACCTATTTATTCTCTTTACAAATTCCTCTGTTATTATAAATGTTTTTAATACCATTCATCATTAAATAAATATAATTATGATAATTAGTTTATATATGTCTTCAAACAAACTTTTAATTGTTTTGCTATGGAACAGTTATATTAATTATATAAGTATAAGTGATATGTGGTCTGGTTTGATAAACAAAAAATACCTGTGTCGAGTAAGGTTCGCGTCATTATATACAGTACTTATTATTACTTCCCACTACCGGCAGCATCATAGTAGGAAGCATTTGACATTCTCTTGAAGCAATGGACATAGCAGATACTTGATTAAGCCGGTATCACACGAGAGCTTTTTCACTCAACATTTATCCTCAACACTGGTCTGGCAGCTTGTGAGGTCAACATATAAAAATATTTACTTTGCCTAAATTCATATATCATCAGTCTAGTTGCTGATACTGTTGCAAAATATTCCAGAAATGTTGCCAACAAAATGTTGATCGTCGAATGTTGACTATAAAAGCTCTCGTGTGATACCGGCTTCACCCTCGTTTATCATGTGCTTCAGGGGGACTTGGTCTTGCTGAGACACTGTTAGCACTATACCAACATCGGCCACTGTGATGACATGATGGGGCTGTGTTGTGGCAAGTCTTTATTGTACTGTACTACAGTAAAGACATTGAAACCACGCTCTCTGTGGATGAAGCGATCTTTAAACTTGTATGTATGTAGGCTACAGCTGTGTTCAGGAACTCTCTCCCTGAGTCCATCTTTCCCTCATCCTTTGCTTAAATTCCTTCAAACTCTGTGTGTCTAGACATTTTGGCTCGAACATTCCTTGATTTTGGCAGTCACTCTTTCAACTCTTGGGGTGGCACTCGTCACATGCAGCTTCTGCCTTTTGTCTCCCTCATCCACATAGGAGAACAAAAATGTGAGGGCAATGACATACTTCAGAAACGTGGCCTGTCAACGCGGATGATATCAACAGAATGGAATGCAATAAAATGAAATGGTGAGATGGACGTGTGGGGCCAAACTGTGAACCCTAACCTCTGTAACTCAAACAGGGCTAGAGCAAATGGGCTGTAAATGTCCACACCTATTCCCTGGCTGCCTCTTCCCATGTGGTAGAAATATTAGCTCGATTACTCTAGTCGTTTATGAGTTACAGAGGTTAATGTTCAAGATTTTTTTTTTTTTTTTTTTCCACCAACCAACTTCACATCTAAACTCAATTAATTACATCAACAAATACATGTGGCACTCCGAGGACTCGAACCTAGGACACTCAGATCGAAATTCCGCGCACTATGCATTACGCTATCAAGACAATGGACTAGTTAGCCTATTCATCTGTTTTGTATATATCCCTAAAAAGTTACTGTTTCTTCTAAAGCTAAACCCTGTACAAAGTAGGCTAAGTAGACCAAAATTCTTGAATATTACCCTCTATAACTCACAAACTACTATAGTCCGTTCATTCTAGGTTGGGCAGAAATCGTAACCTCTAACCTCTGTAACTCAAAAAGGGCTAGAGCAAATGAGCTGTCAATGTCCACACCTATTTCCTAGCCAAGTCTTCCCATTTGGTAGAAATATTAGCTCGATTACTCTAGTCCTTTTTTAGTTATGAGAGGTTAGAGGTTAGGATTTCTGTAACTCAAAAAGGGCTAGAGCAAATGAGCTGTCAATGTCCACACCTACTCCCTAGCCAAGTCTTCCCATTTGGTAGAAATATTAGCTCGATTATTCTAGTTCTTTTTGAGTTATGAGAGGTTATAGGTTACGATTTCTGCCCAACCTAGAATGAAAGGACTAGGCTATAAAGTAATAGACAAGATAGCCTATCTACCATTTGGAAAGGGTTAGCCAGAGTAGGCTATAGGTGTGGAAATGTACTGTCCATTTACTCTAGCCCTTTTTGAGTTACCTATTTGGAACATGGTATAGCAAAACTAAAATCCGTATACTTTAGACATTCAAATTTCCCGCCAAAATTCGTAAACAAACTACGCTGCAACATCGGACAGTCCTAGAAAGCTTACCCCGCTACCATATCTCCAGTTGTATAGATAATTATTGAATTTCCAAGTTATTTTCCACTCAACGTTAACTCAAAGGGCTAGACAGACATGGGGTAATGGTAATATAACCTCTCAAACGAACTGAAGAGCCGATTCACAGACGGTATCAGTAGAGGATAAATTTAGCAGAGCTGCGCAGAAGTAAACAAACAGTTTGGTTCAGTGCGTCGTGTACCGCGTGTTCAATACAAATATCAAGAATCCTCAAGAATCTTCGGAGTAATTGTGTAAGTTAGTGGTATATATAGGCCTAGTGTATGTGACAAACTCTCAAATCCTACAGGCCCTTGTTAAGCTTATAAAATGCACAACCTTAGGCCTATAGCCTACAACAACTTTGAAATCAAGAATGCGCAGGCGATTCCCCTCTTTTGATTCAGTATCGAAGGTAAAGGAGACAATGCAGTACTTTATTCATGGTGTGCTGCTCTTGGGCGGCATAATGCTTAGGGACAGGATTAAGCTAGGAGTAGGCCTATATTCCTATAATAACCGGCCGTAGTAGACACCTGCCTGTAGGCCTATACGGATTGTGGATGATTATCGCGGAATCTGAATGTGCTGTGGTAGGCTAGTAAGATTACGTTGGCGATTGTGGAGTCGGTAGTCGGTACAGTAGGTTGCAGAAGTTCTGTCGCCTCACTATAGGCCTAGTCCATTTTTTCCAGCTGATGGTAGCCTAACCTGAATCCTTTAGCATCTAATTTATTGATTCTTACTGGAAAAATATGATACTGCTGTTTGTACGTCATATTATTGCCAAATTTTCATAATTAACAAATTTGATAAATCTATCATTCTACAGTTATACTACCCCTATTTTGTCGCTATTCTGTTGGTACTAATGGGTTAATATTATTAGTAGCCTAGTTATCATTATGGTTTGATGATGCGCGGAAATGTATATTTGACTTGAAATAGATACATTGAAGTATTACAAACCTTCGTGAACCCATAAACAGGGAACGTGAGCTGGGTTTAGAACTTTAGACCGTCGCGCACCCTTCTTCTTCTTCTTTTGAACCCGCCCGCAGACCGTGCAGATCCGCAGGGCTGACCTTTGTATCGGTACTGGCTCAGAAACGTTAGTAGGAGGGAAAGTTTAGAGTAGAAGGATAGTTTAAGAGACAGTTTTTGTTTTGTTTGTATAGACCCCCCCCCTCACTTCCTCCCCCCTCCCCCTCACCTCCGCTCCCCCCCCCCCCCCCACCCCCTCACTCATTTCTCTTCCTCCACATTTTCTCCAATATCCTCTTCATCATCTCCATGTCTTGTGTTTCCATCTCCTGTGTTAACCCCAATAGCGCCCCCACCCCTCTATCTTCCCTCTGCTTAATCTCCCCCCCCCCCCCCTCCCCCCCCCTATTCCTCTTGTACCCCTCCCCCTCCTCCCTCTCCTCATTATATCTTGTACACCGGTTACTATGTGTTCTACATCCTCCACTATTGGATCCCTCCCATTTCACATTGACTGCAGTGCGGTTCCATTCTCCTTGTTCTCTCATGTGTTTCTAGCGATCCTCTTCTTGCTGTAAATAGGAATTTCCAACAAGATCGCCCAGCATAGTACAGTTCTCTAGCTAGTTTCCTTCTCTCTATAATATGCCAGCGTGGCTTTATTTTACATCCTTTAGACCCACTCCCCTCTCTCATTTCTTTTTCTAAATTCAGGGAACGTGAGCTGGGTTTAGATCGGTCGCGAGACAGGTTAGTTTTCTGTTAGGTTAGGTTAGGCTAATGTTAAAAATACTAAAATGCAACGGTCCTCGGTATTAAACAACACTGTAGCCTATGTCAAATAAAAAATAAAAAACATCAACAAATTACCTGAAAAACTTACTCTTATCTGGTTGGTGATAAAAAAATTCAAAATGCGTTTTTTTCCCAGTTTCCGCGTCTGCTGAACCATCCAAAAACACGCTAAAAGGCGTGTTTTGAAGGGCGGAGGTGGTGGGGGGGTAGTATAACTGTAGATTTACCAAAGATAGAGTAGCCTATAGCCTAGTCACTGTAACCCGCGATATTCATAGCCTAGACTCGAAACTGTTAGGGGCACAAAATGTGCATATTTCTATCAACAAATGTGTGATTGTGAGGGCGTAGGGTGAGGCAGATTGTGTGTATGGGTGTGTGTGTGTGTGTGTTGGGGAGAGGATTCAGGGTGGCAACATTGAATAATGTTTTAAGACAGAGTTGAAAGTGACAATGCTTGTCTCGGGTGGCATAATGTGCGGGGGTTGGGCATGGGAGGGTTAATGATTAGGCTAGCTAGGCCATGAAGCCGTTATCACACGAGACTCATGAGAGAGCTTTTATAGTCCACATTCGATGATCAACAGTTTTCTGGCAACATTTATGGGATATTTTGCACTGGTATCGGAAACTACTGATGGTAGATGAATTTAGGTGACCGAAATATTGTAAATGTTGACCTAAGCTGCCAGACTAATGTTGAGGGAAATAGTGCTCTAGTTAGTTTAGTTAGTCTAGATAGTTAATGGAAATATATGAAACTACTATGGCTGTGTCGTATTAATGCCAAGTTTTCACAATTAACATAATATTTCGCAACAAAATCTACCTTATAGCTGAGTAAGAAAGATAGAAGCATGATAAGTTACCCTCAGCTGGAAAAAAAAAATAGGCTATATAATTATATTCTTTTAGTTATTGCTTTGATATGATTTTGTTTGATTAATGTCTTGTTTATAATACGATACTCTATCTCAAGTTGCCATTTCCCGACCCATAGCGGTAGGCAATGGTGAGGCCATGTACAGTCGCGCTAATAAGTCATGTCCCAGCTGTCATTACGTTTGGTATGCTCTGTGCTGTATTAATGTCTGTCAGATGTTGAATAGGGTGGGTAAGTTCAGTTCAGTTCAGTTCACTTCACTTTATTTCATAATATACATTACACAATAACATATATTACATAGTCATAGACATATCTCCCAACGAATATAGCCTAAGTGCGAGAGAAAGAAAAACAAGATAAAATATATGCATAAATGTTCAGTATATGAGCACATATATTGAGACCTGTTATAAATATCCTAATAATACTGATTTTAAAAAGTAATTCATATACATGGCGTCCCAGGCAATGTGGCCCGTTATACAGTATATATATTTGTATTGGTACGCCCACTGCCCCAGGCTATCATTATCATGGAAGTACAGTAGTAGCCTCCTAATATCCTGTAAAATTAATATATGGTCCTAAGGCAGCCTGGGTAACCTAGATGTGTGTGAATTTGTGTTTTTATCGGTGTTTGTTCGTTGTTTTATGTTTTTTCCCCTGTTCTTGCTCTGTCTTGAGTCAGCCACCCCCAAGAAAAAAGGAAAACAAAATAATCAAATAGAATTAAATATAAAATACAAATAAAAATAGGAAAAAATGGGGATTGGGCCTGAGCATATAGATAGATAGATAGATAGAAGGCAGCCTTGAGTTGCAACATAGGATACATTATATCATGGAATTGACCACTTGCGAGTTTCAGGCTATAAGGAAGTTGGAGCCGTAAACATCGATATTTAACAGAAATGCAATAATAATGTAGGTTTCTGATGGATAAATGGTATGTTGAATTGGGTTTTATGTATTTATATATGTACTACAACCGTATTTTAGCTGTAAATTCTGTTAAATATCGATGTCTACAGCTCCAACTTCCTTATAGAACGAAACTCGCCAGTCGCCAATTAGTGCTAGAATAATAACGAAGCCTAATACTCGTCATAGGCTAACTCATAAGCTTTGTCATATTTAGAATGGTAGGCTACCATACAAAAACAAGAACTTAATATTTGGCTGTTGTAATATTTTGTCGCCATAGCCTATAACTGCCACAGCTCATGTAGCCTATAGTCTATAGTCTATTTGTTTCCAGCTGATGGTAAATTGAATCCTTTAGTAGCTGATTTCTCGATAATTAATGTAAATATATGAAACTACCCGGTACTATCGTTGTGTGTCGTATTAATGCCAAGTTTTCATTATTAACATCATATTTCGCTACAAAATCGACCTTATAGCTGAGTAACAAAGATAGAAACATGATAATTTACCCTGCGCTGGAAAAAAATGGAGTTTGTCGCCGTTGTTGCAAAGGATTATCCCTCAATATATACCTGTGTCCCTGATGGCTTTTGTTTGAAACGAAGATAGTGCATGTTGTGCAACTAATTGCCGACTTGCGAGTTTCGTTATATAAGGAAGTTGGAGCTGTAGACAACGATATTTAACAGAATTTACCTCTAAAATACGGTTAGAGGTTACGATTTCTGCCCAACCTAGAATGAGCGTCGACATATTAGCTCGATTACTCTAGTCCTTCTTGAGTTATGAGAGTTTAGAGGTTACGATTTCTGCCCAACCTAGAATGAACGCACTATAGTGGAGAAATATTAGCTCGATTACTCTAGTCCTTTTTGAGTTACCGAGGTTATAGGTTACGATTTCTGCCCAACCTAGAATGAACACACTATAGTGGTAGAAATATTAGCTCGATTACTCTAGTCCTTTTTGAGTTATGAGAGGTTAGGGGTTACGATTTCTGCCCAACCTAGAATGAACACACTATAGTGGTAGAAATATTACGGTAGCTCGATTACTCTTGTCCTTTTTGAGTTATGAGAGGTTAGGGGTTACGATTTCTGCCCAACCTAGAATGAACGTAGAAATATTAGCTCGATTATTCTAGTCCTTTTTGAGTTATGAGAGGTTAGGGGTTACGATTTCTGCCCCACCTAGAATGAACACACTATAGTGGTAGAAATATTAGCTCGATTACTCTAGTTCTTTTTGAGTTATGAGCAGTTATAGGTTACGATTTCTGAAAATCCTACAATGAACGTACACATATTAGCTCGATTACTCTTAGTTATAAACACACAGTTAGTTATACCCAGTCAATCAGGTAGTCAGCCAGTTAGTCACAAGCTTATTTATTAACAGTTAAACACCCAGTCACACTCAGTCACACTCTTATGCTACACACTTAGTTATAAACACACAGTTAGTTATACTTAGTTAGTCAGCCAGTTAGTCACAAGCATATTTATTAACAGTTTAACACCCAGTCACACTCAGTCAGTCAGTCACACTCTTATGTTACATACTTAGTTATAACCACACAGTTAGTTATACCCAGTCAAGTCAGTCAGTTAGTAAGCCAGTTAGTCACACAGTTTATTTATTAACAGTTAAACACTCAGTCACACTCAGTCAGTCAGTCACACTCTTATGTTACATACTTAGTTATAAACACACAGTTAGTTATACCCAGTCAATAAATCAGTTAGTTAGTCAGCCAGTTAGTCACAAGCATATTTATTAACAGTTTAACACCCAGTCACACTCAGTCAGTCAGTCACACTCTTATGTTACATACTTAGTTATAAACACACAGTTAGTTATACCCAGTCATATATAAGATAATAAACAAATAAATAAATTAATATTAATATATAAATAATAGGCTACAGCTGATACACATAAATAAAACCTATATAAATTAATATTAATATATAAATAAATAGATATATAAATAAATTAACAAATAAATATATAACTACAGTAAATATATAAATAATACAGCTGATAAACAGAAATAAAACATATATAAATAAATATAGGCCAAAGCCCAAGCGCCAGTGAGGGTAGTAGGGTAGGTTGGGGGAGGGGGAGGGTTGAGAGAGAACCCAGCTCTGGCCCACCCGTCCGCCCAAAATCACGCCCTCAAATATTGCCGCTACGACATTCTAACCTGTCGCAATCGATTTACCGCGACATTTTATCCTTCTTTTGGTAAAAGTTTTTTGTACGGATTTTAATATCAGCCTCCAAATCCGTCTGGTTTAGCCGCAAATCGCATTTTTCCATGCAAATTTTGACATGGCCGTAACTTTTGCAGTTTTTGAGCTAGGGGGTTGAAATTTTGACACGTGATATATCAATTAATATTGATAATTGGATTTTTAACTTTTTTTGAAATTTTGATTTTTAATGAAGCTATTGAACAATAAGCACTCATTCTTTAATTAATTGCCTGTAGATCGATAAATTTCGTACGGTATATATGTTTTTTGTGTTGTATCAAACAATATACAGTATGTATGTTAAATAATATATATTTATTAATTGCACTTCCAACACCTCCCAACGAAATTAATGAAAGCATGTGATCCACCGGGATTCGAACTTGGGTTACCACACACAGATTTTAAACACTAACCATTAAACCATCAAGATATTGCATATTATTAATATATAATATATTTGTAGCGGGTATGTATTATATAAACGCAATACATGTTTGTTACACAGCATAGTGAGTCAGTCATACCTTATGTTACATGCTTAGTTATATACAGTCAGTTACACCCAGTCAATCAGTCAGTTAGTCAGTCACACTCTTATGTTACATACTTAGCCTAGTTATAAACATAGTCACTAATACCCAGTCAAGTCAGTCAGTTAGTTAGTCACACAGCTTATTTATTAACAGTTAAACACCCAGTCACACTCAGTCAGTCACACTCTTATGCTACACACTTAGTTATAAACACACAGTTAGTTATACCCAGTCAATCAGGTAGTCAGCCAGTTAGTCACAAGCTTATTTATTAACAGTTAAACACCCAGTCACACTCAGTCAGTCAGTCACACTCTTATGCTACACACTTAGTTATAAACACACAGTTAGTTATACTTAGTTAGTCAGCCAGTTAGTCACAAGCATATTTATTAACAGTTTAACACCCAGTCACACTCAGTCAGTCAGTCACACTCTTATGTTACATACTTAGTTATAACCACACAGTTATACCCAGTCAAGTCAGCCAGTTAGTCACACAGTTTATTTATTAACAGTTAAACACCCAGTCACACTCAGTCAGTCAGTCACACTCTTATGTTACATACTTAGTTATAAACACACAGTTAGTTATACCCAGTCATATATAAGATAATAAACAAATAAATTAATTAATATTAATATATAAATAATAGGCTACAGCTGATACACATAAATAAAACCTATATAAATTAATATTAATATATAAATAAATAGATATATAAATAAATTAATAAATAAATATATAACTACAGTAAATATATAAATAATACAGCTGATAAACAGAAATAAAACATATATAAATAAATATAGGCCAAAGCCCAAGCGCCAGTGAGGGTAGTAGGGTAGGTTAGGGGAGGGGGAGGGTTGAGAGAGAACCCAGCTCTGGCCCACCCGTCCGCCCAAAATCACGCCCTCAAATATTGCCGCTACGACATTCTAACCTGTCGCAATCGATTTACCGCGACATTTTATCCTTCTTTTGGTAAAGGTTTTTTGTACGGATTTTAATATCAGCCTCCAAATCCGTCTGGTTTAGCCGCAAATCGCATTTTTCCATGCAAATTTTGACATGGCCGTAACTTTTGCAGTTTTTGAGCTAGGGGGTTGAAATTTTGACACGTGATATATCAATTAATATTGATAATTGGATTTTTCACTTTTTTTTTAAATTTTGATTTTTAATGAAGTTATTGAACAATAAGCACTCATTCTTTAATTAATTGCCTGTAGATCGATAAATTTCGTACGGTATATATATATTTTTGTTTTATCAAACAATATACAGTATGTATGTTAAATCATATATATTTATTAATTTCACTTCCAACACCTCCCAACGAAATTAATGAAAGCCTGTGATCCACCGGGATTCGAACTTGGGTTACCACACACAGATTTTAAACACTAACCATTAAACCATCAAGATATTGCATATTATTAATATATAATATATTTGTAGCGGGTATGTATTATATAAACGCAATACATGTTTGTTACACAGCATAGTGAGTCAGTCATACCTTATGTTACATGCTTAGTTATATACAGTCAGTTACACCCAGTCAATCAGTCAGTTAGTCAGTCACACTCTTATGTTACATACTTAGCCTAGTTATAAACATAGTCTTAGTTATAAACAGTCAGTTACACCCAGTCAATCAGCCAGTTAGTCAGTCACACTCTTATGTTACATACGTAACCTAGTTATAAACATAGTCACTAATACCCAGTCAAGTCAGTCAGTTAGTTAGTCACACAACTTATTTATTAACAGTTAAACACCCAGTCACACTCAGTCAGTCAGTCACACTCTTATGCTACACACTTAGTTATATACACACAGTTAGTTATACCCAGTCAGTCAGTCAGTTAGTTAGCCAGTTAGTCACCAGTTTATTTATTAACAGTTAAACACCCAGTCACACTCAGTCAGTCAGTCACACTCTTATGCTACATACTTAGTTATATACACACAGTTAGTTATACCCAGTCAGTCAGTTAGTTAGTTAGCCAGTTAGTCACCAGTGTTTTTATTAACAGTTAAACACCCAGTCACACCAGTCAGTCAGTCACACTCTTATGCTACACACTTAGTTATATACACACAGTTAGTTATACCCAGTCAGTCAGTTAGTTAGTTAGCCAGTTAGTCACACAGTTTATTTATTAACAGTTAAACACCCAGTCACACTCAGTCAGTCCTCTAACACAGCACTCCTAGACAAAGTAGAAGGGAGGGCCTCTCGTATCATTAACTCCTGTCTACTCATCAACTCTGCAATCTCTCTCTTTTTGCCGCAATGTTGCATCTCTCGCTATTCTATTGCTACTACAATAAGCAGTGTTCCTCAGAGCTCTCCCAGTGTATACCACCTCCTCTTCATAGGGTACGTGAAACCCGTCTTGCAACACAATCCCACCCCTACTATGTGCAACTATCCAACCCAAGAGTGAAACGTTACTCTGTCTTTCTTCTATTGAACAGCTGAGCTCTGGAACTCTCTCCCAGAATCAGTCTTTCCCTCTTCCGTTGACTTAAGTTGCTTCAAACTCTGTGTGTCCACGCATTTTGGCTCGAACGTCCCTTGATTTTGGCCCTGTCACTCTTTCAACTCTGGGGGAGGCACTCGCTACAGGCAGTTCTGCCTTAGACGATTGTATTAGCTTAGGAAGGACCTCTATCAATAATAAGACTTCAAACTATTTCAACCAACCCTATTAACTACCACAGATCCTTGCTAAGCTGCATAATATCGTCTAACTATAGCTAAAGTCCGTTCATTCTAGGCTGGGCAGAAATCGTAACCTATAACCTCTCATAACTCAAAAAGGACTAGAGTAATCGAGCTAATGTTTCTACCACATAGGGAGACTTGGCTAGGTCGAATAGGTGTGGAAATTGACAGCTCATTTACTCTAGCCCTTTTTGAGTTACAGAGGTTAAAGGTTACGATTTCTGCCCAACCTGGAATGAACGGACTATAGAATACAATATAATAGGTCAGGTCAGGTGAAGGTATTGAGGGATAAGCCTTTACAACGGCACCTCGTATGTACATTCTACTTTTCCTAGTTTTCTGAAGAGTGTAGAGAGGGGAGAAGGGATGTTGGAGAGAGAAGAAGCTGTTGGAGTGGCTTTGTTATGTGTTATTAGTCTATACGTCGTTGCGGTGTCCCCTGACTGGGTGTAAGCATGTGAAAAATGCTATAGTGTATTCGCTGTAAGTAGGCGAGAAATCATGACCTCTATCCTCTGTAACTCAAAAAGGGCTAGTGCAAATTGGCTGTAAATATCCACATCTATTCCTTGACTGACTCTTCCCTAATGGTAGAAATATTAGCTCGATTACTCTATTCGTTTTTTAGATTACAGAGGATAGAGGTCATGATTTTTCGCCCACTTACAGCGAATAGACTATAGGACGTACTACAACACCCACTAAATGTCCGCCTGGGCTGGGATCGAACCCAGGTCAAGCAGATTCACACTTGAGTGTGCTCACTACTCGACCGCCCCGAATACACGTCGCTGGTACTCTTAGGTTTAACTGGTACAGTATTATTATTATTATTATTATTATTATTATTATTATTATTATTATTATTATTAGTATTATTCAAGTTCTAATACCCTGGTAGGCTGAACCGTGTCAAGAACTATTCTGTTTCTTTTCAACTGACGGTAAATTGCAAAGCTCCCATCAAGATTTCTCAGTTATTTTGAAGATTTTGTAGTGAAATATTGTGCTGATTGTGTAAACTTGGTCTTATTATGATGCAGAGACATAAAGTAGTTTCATATTTCTCCATTAAGTATCGAGAAGTTAGCTGCCGAGGGATTCAATTTACCGTCAGCTGGAAAGAAACAGTTGGCCCTATAATATCTATGGGCCGCTATGCTTGCCCAGCCCTAGCCACTCGGTAGCCTACGTTGTTGCTGACAGCATGTGTATATGCGAGTGTAACTATATATATACTGTATAATTATATACTTGTTTCCTTTTCAGCTGACGATAAATTGAATCCCTTAGCTGTTAATTTATCGATATTTATTGGAGTAATATGAAACTACTGTGTCTCTGCATCATATTTAGACACAGTGCACAGTGCGTCCTTGTATTGAGTATTGTTCACATATGTGGGGAGGATCCTCTCACACCGCACTCCTAGATAAAGTAGGAAGGAAAGCCTTTCGTATCATTAACTCCCGTCCACTCACCAACTCTCTGCAATCTCTCTCTCTTCGCCGCAATGTTGCATCTCTCGCTATTCTATCTCTACTACAATAATCAGTGTTCCTCGGAGCTGTCCCAGTGTATACCACCTCTACATAGGGTACGTAGTACACGCCTTGCAACACTCGGTACGTTGTTGCTGACAATGTGTATATGCGAGTGTAACTATACTTGTTTTCTTTTCAGCTGACGATAAATTGAATCCCTTAGCTGCTAATGTCTCGATATATATTGGAATAATATGAAACTACTATGTCTCTGTATCATATTTAGACCAAGATTATATAATTAGCACCATATTTCACCACAAAATCATCACAATAACTGAGAATTCTTGATGGGAACTTAGCAATTTACCGTCAGTTGAAAAGAAACGCAGTATATACTGTATATATGTGTGTAATTACTCATACGTATGCATGTTGTGTGTTTAATTTGTGAATATTCCAAGTTAAGAACAAAATACTATAGTCTGTGTATTAATTTACATTTTCTTCTATGCACCTATTACGTTTTCTATCTTAATAAATGGTAGACTAAATTAAAAAATACGTACAAAATTCGCACATATCTACGAACATTTTGAACGTTTTTCGGTTATATATCGCCTTATTCTGATATATGCTCTTAGATAATATTATGATACATCTATGGCTCGCTTTAAAAAGGGATTTGTTATAAAATGGTGGAGATTTTACGGTGATAATGGGGATTCATTAATTGAGGACCTTCGCCGTTCCCGGGTTAAGAGGTGGGGGCTCTGAGTCTACCAGAACCATATTCCCAGCTGCCTAGCTAACCTTATTTGTTACTGTCTTTAACCTCAAATCTTCCTTGATCTTCATTAGCCTATCACTACATTATACATAGCCCCACTAGTGGGGGCAGTCCTAAGATTGTTGGATAATGGGTTATCCTAAGCCTAATACGCCTAGCCTCAGCCTAGGCTACTCATTTCTGCTTCAAATCATCATTATCATCATAGGCCTAGGCTAATACAAGTAGGCCTAGGCCTATACAACACTAGGCCTAGGCTTATCTGAAAAAATATTATGCTTGGCTACTTACAAAATCGCTGTTTGGTGCTTGCTAGAAGTCAGGTTTATCCAAAGTATCACCTTGAACTTATACCTTATATATGAGTTCCCCAAGATTAATATGCACAATTTTAGAATGTGTAGGGCACTCGCAATTCACATGAAGTCAATGTTATATTCCAGCCCCTTAATTCACTCTATTTTCCACAAATATATCGGTAAATAACGGCTAAACACATTTCCAAGTGTTCCACAGTTGATTGGCGTCAAGCTAATTTGACGTCATCATTGGATTATTCTCGGAAACACCACAACGGAGTACATAGCTAATATTGGTTCGTTGTTTTCCATTAATCCAACCACATATATACCCCTGAAAAACCAATAATTCATCATACAATCGTACTAATTTATAGCTTACCTTATGCCTCAAGGTCTTGCGCTCTTTGTCAAACACATAAAATTTATATTCATTCACTATTTTTGAGAAATTAGAGACCCCTTAAAATTAATACATACGAACAAATATCGTGTATTTTGGCGGGGGGTTAACTGGGATCATTTTTTGTCAGAAAACTAACATTCAAGCTTAAATTAATATTTTACATTATTCATTTCAGTGAAATTCAGTCAATATATTAAACACATGGAGTAGTTTAGTTAATATATACATAGTTTTAGATAAATACCTATTATTATCCTTTAATCTACATATTATTGAGCATTCGAGTGCCAATAAAATTACGGTAGTTGTGTTCGTCGTGACTCAGCCTTCGGCGCAATATAACATCGGAGTGTAGGGGTACATTGGTTGTTTGTTTTAGCGGACTCTCCCATCCAGGAGTTCGTTCTATGAACGATGGCTGTTTCCTTATTGTAATTTATATTTGTTATATTGGTGCTAAAGTCAGTCGCCTCATCCGAACCGAACAAGTTGTGTTTTCACGGTGTAAACTAATAGCTCACACGGTGGAAGGGGGGAGAAGGGAACGTGAAGAAAACAGAATCAAGTACCAAGGAATACAGGAAACGATAAGGGGTAGGGAGGAAGAGGAGATAATTATAATGGGAGACATGAATGCACATATAGGGATACTAGGGGAGAGGATAAATGGGAATGGAGAAGCCTTGATCCAATTTGCGGAAGAAAATTACATGGAAATACTGAACCAAACAATGGGAGAGGGGAAGGCGACATGGGTAAGACACGGAGAAGGCCAAAGATCGGCGATAGACTTAATACTAGCGAATGGAAGAGCAAGGGAAGAGATCCAAAACATGTGGATAGATGAAGAAAATGAAGTAGGGATACAAAGCGACCACAGACTCATGGTGATAAACTACACAAAGGAATGGAAAAGCAAAGGAAACACGAGATGGAAGATCAATAGATGGAATCTAAAAAGTTAGATGGGTAGAATACAGAGGTTACCTGGAAGAAATAGGGGAAAGAAGAGAGGGGAGCGTAGAAGAAATGGACGGAGAGTTGATGATGGACATAAATAGAGCGGCAGAAAGGAGTATAGGAAGAATAAGAAGATGGACAGGAAAAAGAAAACAAAAACCATGGTGGAATGGGGAAATAAAACAAGCAAGAAGTGAAAGAAGGGATGCGAACAGAGAAAGGAGAAGGATGATAGAGAGAAATAGGAGGGAAGGCGGAGAGAGGGAACGAGAAGAAAGACAAGCGGTACGGGCATACGAGGAGAAAAGGAAGAAGGTAAAAATACTAATACAAGAGGCTATGATAAAACACGAGAAAGAAGAAGTAGAAAAGATCAGAAGCAAGGGGAAAGAGGGCCAAAAGGAGTGGTATAGGATGTTAAGAGGTGAGACCGTTAGAGAGGAAGAAAGCGTGGAACTAATAGTGGGAGATAGAATAATAAAGACAGAAGAAGAAATAAAGATTGAAATAAAGCGATACTGGGAGGAAATAGGGGGAGTAAATGAACAAGGGGAGGAGAGGGAATGGTGTAAAGTCAGTGAAAATAGGCTATCCTAAACAGACCTCGGATGCGGAAATACCCTGAGCCGAACAGGCCAAGTGGGATATCTCTATTGGTCTAACTGGTAAGGTGCCTGCCTCACACCCAAGGGTCGAGAGTTTGTGCCCCCACCAGGGCATGATATTTTCGTGAGGCTATTTTCGCATTTAACGAAGTTTAGGTGTGCTGGTTAAATTGTTCAGATGGTTGAGAGTAAGATCGGAGCTCCATAAATCTTCTTTCGGGTATGGTGTAAAAACCGATCCCCACAGGTGGTGTTAGCGGTCATGTCCCGGAAGGTGAAGTCCTGTGGGGATCGGTTTTTACACCATACCCGAAAGAGGATTTATGGATCTCCGATCTTACTCTCAACCATCTGAACAATTTAACCAGCACACCTAAACTTCGTTAAATGCGAAAATAGCCTCACGAAAATATCATGCCCTGGTGGGGGCACGAACTCTCGACCCTTGGGTATGAGGCAGGCACCTTACCAGTTAGACCAATAGAGATATCCCACTTGGCCTGTTCGGCTCAGGGTATTTCCGCATCCGAGGTCTGTTTAGGCTAGCCTATTTTCACTGACTTTACAATGGAACTTGGAAATGAGAGAGAGAAGGCTACCAGAACAGGATAAGATGGAAATGGAAAGGGAGCTTACAATAGAAGAAGTAAGGAGAGGGATCAAGCACTAAAAAAGGGAAAGGCGACCGGCCCGGATGGGATACCAAATGAAATGTACATAGAGGGGAGAGGGGGGGGGGGGGAAGAAATGGCAAGAAGACTGAAGAAAATGTTTAATGAGGTAATGGGAAATGAGAGATTACCAGAAAGATGGAATGAAGCGAGAGTAACACTATTGCACAAGGGAGGGTACAAGAGTTAGAAGGAAATGAAAAGCTACAGGCCAGTGACAGTGACAAACACAATAGGGAAACTCTTCTGCGGGATATTGAAGGAAAGGATGAATAGAGCCATAGAGGGAAACGGACTAATAAGTGATGAGCAAAATGGGTTCAGAAGAGACAGGAGGGGGACAGATAATATCTATATACTAAGCGAAGTGATGGGGAAAATGAAAAGAGAGAAAAAAATGGGTTACTGTGCATTCCTGGATATAGAGAAAGCCTATGATAGAGTAAACAGGGAACTGCTGTGGAAAATAATGGCAAGGAGTGGAATACCAGAAAAGTATATAAACATTATAACATCGATGTACCAAGGAACAAAAGCGAAGTACGCGCTAGGAAATATAGAAACGGGATGGGTAGAAAGCAAGAGGGGGGTAAGGCAGGGGTGCGTATTATCGCCGTTATTATTTGCGTTATATATGGAAGAAATGACACAGAGGATAAAAAGAGTGGGGGAGGGGATTCAGATAAACAAAGAAAGACTGGGGGTACTGCTGGTTGCTGACGACGTAGTTCTGATGGCAGAAACGGGAGGAGGGTTGCAGAGACTACTAGAGGAAGCAACGAGATTCGGGGAGGAACTTGAAGTAAGATTTAGTAAAGAAAAGAGCCAGGTGATGAAAATGAATGGAGAGCTTCAAGAGGACGAGGAATGGACACTGGAAGGAAACAGAATGAAGAAGACAAGGGAGTATAAATATCTGGGGGTAACGATCACGGAGAAAGGGTTTGAGAAGGCGAAAAGTGAAAAGGTGGGACAAATGCAACAATGGAATGGGAGACTATGGAGCACGACAAGGCTAAGAGCGAATAGCTATGAAATAGTGCGAGGGCTGTGGAAAGGATTAGGAGTACCTGCAATAATGTATGGCTTAGAGGCGGTAGAAACAACAGAGGCAGAAACGAAGAAATTAGAAACGATGCAGAATAAAATCGGGAGGACAGGATTGGGGGCAAATAAATACGTAGCACAAGAAGCAATCCGAGGGGAGATGGGGTGGAGTACGTTTGAGGAAAGGATTGGGAAAGCGAAAGGGAAGTACAAAGTGAGGCTAGAGGGGATGGAGGAAGATAGATGGCCGGGGAAGGTATACAGATGGGCGAGCGAGCAAAGTAAATGGAACAGAGAGTGCAAAAAAAGATTGGGGAGGATAAATATAAAACAGGACCGAGTGGGAGGGGCATTTAGAAAACGAAATGAGAGAGAGGAGTGGGTCATACTAGAAAATGGGAGGGGATGTGTCAGAGAGATAGAGAAAGGGATAAAGGAGGAGGGAAGAAGAAGATGGAGGAAGATGGAAAATAGCCACGCTGGCATATTATAGAGAAGGAAAAACCAGCTAGAGAACTATAGCCACGCTGGCATATTATAGAGAGAAGGAAAAACCAGCTAGAGAACTATACTATGATGGAGGATGGGGATCGAAACTTCTATTTAAAGCAAGAACAGGATCGCTAGAAACGAATGAGAGAACAAGGAGATGGAATGGAGTGGGACCGCACTGCAGTCAATGTGAAATGGGAGGAGACCCAATAGTGGAGGATGTAGAACACATAGTAACCGAATGTACAAGATATAATGAGGAGAGAGACGAGTTGGAGAGGTACATGAGGAATAGAGTTGGGGAGAGGGGGTGGGAGGAGATTAAGCAGAGGGAAGATAGAGGGGTAGGGGCGCTATTGGGGTTAACACAGGAGATGGAAACACAAGACATGGAGATGGTGAAGAGGATGTTGGAGAAAATGTGGAGGAAGATAAATGGGTGAGGGGGGGGGGGGGGGGGGGAAGCGGAGGTGAGGGGGAGGGGGGAGGAAGTGAGGGGGGGGGGTTTATACAAAAAACAACAACTGTCTCTTAAACTATCCTTCTACTCTAAACTTTCCCTCCTACTAACGTTTCTGAGCCAGTACCGATACAAAGGTCAGCCCTGTGGATCTGCACGGTCTGCGGGCGGGTTCAGAAGAAGAAGAAAAAGAACATGACTCGAGCCCTGGATTTATCCGTTTATATTTACATTAGTAGCTGCATTTGGACTTCAATACAGGTGATATATAATAGTTCTAAGATCATAGCCAATGTAGAGTACAGTGTAGAGCAAAGCAACTATCGTTTGATGAGTTTAATGTAGAAATAGAATGGCAGGTTTAGCGGGGCTCCCGGGACAGTCACAGGCTGACAGCCAATTTCAGTAGGCCTAGGCCCTATCAATATTTTTTCAGATGTTAGGTTCGGGATCACGAAGAAAATGGGCGAAGTTTGGCACACTGTGAGACTGGGTAGGCTATAGGCTAAGAAGAATGCTGCCTGCCTAAATAGGCTATATAACTAGCCTAGCCTACTTCAGGAGTATTGTACGTACAGAGGACCGTGGTACACAGTACAGTAGCCTAGTGAGTACTGTGAGTAGGCCTAGTGTTCAAGGCTTCAAGCACGCTGCACTAGTGACTAGCCTATGATAATATTGACTATGGGTAAGGGACAAGGGTTGAGACAAAGATGGACTGCAGATTCAGTGCTGAATGTGATGTTTTTTTATGATAGCCTAGCTCATGGATGATGGATTGGATGAGGAGAGTCAGTAGCCTAGTGTAAGTGTATAGGATAGGCCCAGGCCCCAGGGTGTCAATCCACAAAATATGAATTGTGTTATCATTAGCCTATGGTTTATTATTTTGTTATCATTATAGCGCGACGGAGCGGCGAAGGCGCGAGCTGTAGGGGAGTCCGGGGGCATGCCCCCCTGTGATTTTTTTGAGAATTTAGGTGTCTAAAACAGTATTTCCTGCAATCTAAAAGCAATCAAGATGGAAAATACGGAGACGAAAATTATGTCAATTTACCTTTTTTGTTTCTTTAAAAAAAAGGGTTGGGGGAGTTTCTGTTATCATTATACAAAAAGTTCATTTGCGTTATCACTAAAAAAACCCAGCGTCGTTTGACACCCTGCCTAGGCCTATACCCTATAGCCTACAGCCTACAGTAGGATATACTTTGATAGTTTTTATCGTACGGAATAGCCTAAGCTAAGAAATATATGCGTGATGGGAGGATCCAAGGAGGGGCGTCGAGCCGTTGACTGACTAGGGACAGGTGCATGGCGGCGTTTCGTTTGTGGCCACCCTTTCGGGGATCACGGCGTTCAGCAATAGATAGGCCTAGATAGAATAGGCGCTAGCACAGATCGTACAATTTTTTTCAGCAAAATTAGGCCTAGGCCTAACTATCTTTTGCTTGTATGCATTTTTCATCTCGATCATCTATATAATCACTTATGCTATGGTAAATTATCGTTGTCATCATCATCATCATCATCCATTCAGGGTGTCAATCCACAATATATGAATTGTGTTATCATTATGGTTTATTATTTTGTTATCATTATAGCGCGAGGGAGCGGCGAAGGCGCGAGCTCTAGAGGGGGTCCGGGGGCATGCCCCCTCGTGATTAAATCGTTGGCGGTACCTGTAAAATAGGTGTCCAGTAACTAAAATCATACCACCTTTTTTGTTTCTTTAAAAAAAAAAAAAAATTGGGGGAGTTTCTGTTATCATTAGGCCTATACAAAAAGTTAATTTGCGTTATCACTCAAAAAAACAGCGTCGTTTGACACCCTGCATCCGTTTATAATTATATTTCTTCAATTTCTTGGGATTTTTTATGACTAGATTGTGCAGATGTTTTTAAGGTTTAAAATGATACCAAGCACTTTACAGTTCTTTCCAAAATACCAAGACAAATAAGTTTTGCTGTTCATCTATAAAATACAGATCACAGAATGGTTCCTTGTAAGAACAAAAATATTAATACCGGTAAATACTGTACATGAATAAATCAGTAAATTTCTATAATTGCACCTATACGAGCTAAACAAATTATTATTGTATTTAACAGGAAGGTACAACGAGGTAATTGATGTGGTATAGGTGTGCAGCAGGCCACACGTCCGACTCCCAGGGCCTACCGCCGCCCACTGACTCACCCTCCCTGTGTTCTCGAGAGGCCGGCAGTGTAGCCAGTAGTGAGCGTAGCTGGAAAAAATATACCGCTATACGCTAAACTCCCATGTTACTGGTACCACTGTATGAGAACCACGAGTGCTACGTAGCTCGTTCTGGTCTCATTTTGAAGCTTTTAGTGCCTAGTTTTTTGCTGAATACATTTCTTTTCATGCAGATACTTGATTTATCATTCAGGAGGGCCTGAATATGCCCAAATAGCCCAAAACCCCCCGCTAGACAAGGGTTAAAGTGTCCCCATTGCTTTTTTAGTGTTCCGTACACCAGAAAAGGGTGTAGCTTGGTGTTGGATGCGTGGAAACCGAAATAAAATATGTATTAAATCGTTGGCGGTACCTGTCAAATAGGTGTCCAGTAACTAAAATCGTACCTAACCTAGTTATAAACCTATTGTTTTTCAATATTGAACACTTGTCTGAATCATACGATTATATTTTTAGCTCCTCCAGTCTTGCATTCATGCCAATTTGAATGTCAACCAAATTTAGGCATTTTTATTTCCATTTCTGTATTCTCACCTCCATAGAGGAAATAATATATACTTTGGGCCCTCCCACCCTTATTTTTTGTATCTGCATAAAGGAGACTAAAGGCAATGCTGCCTGTAACAAGGGTCGCCCCCTAAGTTGATAAGTTGACATATGCATAGCCTAC
Organism: Paralithodes platypus; assembly: GCA_032716605.1. Classification (NCBI taxonomy): domain Eukaryota; kingdom Metazoa; phylum Arthropoda; class Malacostraca; order Decapoda; family Lithodidae; genus Paralithodes; species Paralithodes platypus. The sequence goes on from CM064524.1 coordinate 43,064,097, forward strand.
GTGAGTTGCAGTTGGGATGTGTGTACATGCTTAGATTGATATGCAGGATTCGAAGTTGCATAATAAATCGTAGGCAGTGTCCACCATTCTTTAACTGTCTTCGTGGCGCAATGCTTAAGGTGTTGATTTTCGGTGTGAGCGTCCTGGGTTCGAATCCACGGACTGCCACGTGTGTGTTAAATTTCATTAATCGATTTTAGGAGTAGAGTTGGTTGTTGGATAGAACATAATAAAAGAGTGATAAGAAGCCAAAATCAAGGTAAGCTAGAGTCAAATATCTGGACGCACGGAGCTTGAAGCACTCTAAGGCATAGGAGGAGGGAAAGATAGATTGAGGGAGAGTTCCAGAGTGTACTTGTTGAGTAGAAGAAAGACAGGGAAAATCAGTTCACTCTTGGGTTAGAGAGTTTGAAAGAATAGAGGTGGCAATGTGTTGAAAGGCAGGTGCCCGCCACTCTGTAAGGGAGGAGGTATACACTGAGAGAGCTCTGGAGAACACTGATTATTGTAATAGCGGTAGAAGAGTGAGAGAGATGCAACATTGTGGCGTGTGAGTTGATGGGACGAAATCCTTTTTGACTACCCTTTTGAGAAGTGTGGTATGGGTGGAACCTCCCCACACATGTGAACAGTACTCGATACATGGGCGCACTTTGCCCCTCTACAGAGCAAGAATTATGTCGGAGTAAAGAGAGCCCACCCAACTTCCGGGAAGCTGTTTTTAGCAAGAGTGGTGATATGGACTTTCCAAGAAAGATCAGAAGAAAGAGAGACACCAAGAATAATGAGAGAAGACGAAGGGTTAATTTGTGTGAAGAGGAAGGGATAGATGGTGGAAGATTGTAACTGGTAGATAGATAGAGAAATTGGGTTTTGGAAGCAATGAAAGTAACGTTTTCTCGGCCTCAATCGGAAATAGTTGACAGATCAGAATATAAGCATGCTATGGGCCTCATCATGTTAGTTTTGGAGGGATTGCATTGTGGGGCTTTATAGAAAACTAGTTGAATAGTGTAAGGTAGAGTCATCAACATATGAATGGATAAGACTGGAGGTACTGTACAGTTGAGAAGATCATTAATGAATATTAGAAATAGAACTGGAGATAGGACATAGCTCTGAGGAATACCGGAGTTGATAGGTTGCGGAAGTGAGCGACCACAGCTATGGAGCGGCCAGTAACAAAATTAGAGATAAAGGCACAGGTAGAGGAATAGAAGCCGAATGAGAGAATTTTGGAAATATATGATTTGTGCCAGACTCTATCGAAGGCTTTTGATATGTCTTGCGCAGTAGAATAGGTCTCACCGAAGTCCAGAAAGGAGGATGACCAAGATATAATAAGGTAGGAAAGGAGATCACCACTAGAGCGCCATTTACGGAAACCATACCGTACTGGCGATCTGAAAGAAGATTATTGGATTACATAAAAATGAACTAAAAGACCAAGGGCTCCACACGAAGTATGGTTCCGGTCTCACGTCCAATGCTCACAAATGCTTAAGAAATTTTGAATTAAGAGTAGATTAAATAAATTTAGAGATGAGAGCAATTTAAAAATTAGAGCAATTGGACAACAAATGGAGGATTGAGAGCGGTCACCCTTCTGTCGGACATGTTGAATGAGGGCAAACTTCCAGCAAGAAGGGAAGATGTTAGAGGAAAGGCAGAGACAAAATAGTTTGCCTAGCTGGGAGTCAGCACGGAAGCACATTTATTTATTGCAACAAGACTAACACCATATGGTCCGTATGCTAAAGTATGTCAGAAATACTGTATAAACGAGTATATCGGTACTAAAAGATATGGTAATTAGGCCTATTGAACTAAGTTGAGTAAATAATCTAACTCCCCAAGTAAGGATCTGGTACAGCAAAGTTACAATCTGAATATGTTCCCTTCAGGTCCAATACAGGAAACTGTTTGTACCACTTGGGCTGTTGTATCATCTGCCAGTTGAGTCACAACAGTAGTCAGAGCAGTAGTGCTCACTGATGAGTCTGCTAAATCAAACTTAATTACTCAGATTTTTCCATAGTACAAGTTTCATTGAAGTTATTTGTTTCTACTGCTATTATCCGGCTTATCCGGACGGATAAGATAAATATCCGGCCGAATACCGGATAATTGCACTATCCGGCCGGATATGTTATCTGGTGCACCCCTAGTATTTATCCCATAACTGTGGTTCATTGTATACGGTAGTTTTTCTAGAGTGTCCGAAGTTACCTCCCCGTCCGAAGTTACGTCATGTTACCGGTACCTGTTACCAAAGTAAAATGTTGCGGGTGAAAATCTATTGGTTAAAGTTTTGCAAGACCCTTATCAGTGGTATGTCGGATACATAAGATTGAATGAATACATACGATATTAACCATTAATATATAAGGGTAGGCTACATATAATTTATTCACTATAAATAAGCCATAGCTCTAGATCTCTAATATCTTTAGCTCAACGAGGATGAGAGCAATCGAGCTGACATTTACTGTTTGGGAAGAGTCAATCAAGAAATAGGTGTGGATGTTTACAGCCTGTTTTCTCTAGCCCTTTTTAAAGATACAAGAGGTTATGGGGCAAAATTTCAGGCCTACCTTTAGTGAATAGACTTTAGATGTACCGGTAACCAGTTGCCATATTTTTCCACTCTTGCCACTTGTCTTGGGGTCCTTGGAGTTGAGACAGCTTTCCATGAATATAGGCCACCACAATAGCAGGGTATCAAACAAAAGCCGAGTCCCTTGATTTTAGCCTTTATTGTTATACAGTATACCGGTACGTAGAGAGAAAGTTATGGTTTATAGTTCAAATTTAGTCTTGGGAAGTGATAACAGGACAAAACTACGCTCTTTCATGTTTGTTTTCTTGTATTTCTTCACATATTCATTCAAATCTTCAACCAAAATTGCTCCGGTTTGACATCCTGCACAATATACGTGCTGAAAATACATTACAGTGAAGAGAGTGGACAACAAATACTGTATCTTTTGTATGCCAATATTATGTCATTACTGTTATATGAACTATTGAAGTGATTATCATGTTATCATAAATGTATTTATCTTTAGTGGCATACCGGTAAACAGTTGATCAATCTCATTGTTGTAATGGATCTATAATAAGCTCTTATACAGTAGATAGATTTAGTTTCTTCATTGCCATAGGGAACCCTTTAGCCTATAGGAACTCTGTAAATTCCATAAATTACCGTATGTGTTACGAAAGAGAAGTGGTAATAGATAGGAATGAATGGAGAATGCTTGTGAATAGATGAGTGATAACGCGGTCGTTGGAAGAGGGGGTCGGGCGCCAGTTGGACTAGATAATACTCCGTCGGCGCCTGGCCCGGGGAGCCGGTGTATATGAAGGGCCCTGCCTGGATGTGAGGTGGGCGGGAATTATGGTGGTCAAGCTTTACTGCGTGTCTGCCTGCTGAGACCGGAACCTCTCTGGGAGGTCTGGGTCCTGGGAATCTTTTGCTGGAGACCCCAAATGGGCCTGGGTCTCTGGGTCTTCTCCTGGGCGATCTAGTTGTGTGTGTGTGTGTGTTTGTTTTATTTTACCTTGTTCAGGCTCTGTCTCAAGTCTCTCTCTCTCTCTCTCTCTCTCTCTCTCTCTCTCTCTCTCTCTCTCTCTCTCTCTCTCTCTCTCTCTCTCTCTCTCTCTCTTCTCTCTCTCTCTCGCTCTCTCTCTCTCTCTCTCTCTCTCTCTCTCTCTCTCTATCTCTCTCTCTCTCTCTCTCTCTCTCTCTCTCTCTCTCTCTCTCTCTCTCTCTCTCTCTCTCTCTCTCTCTCTCTCTCTCTCTCTCTCTCTCTCTCTCTCTCTCTCTCTCTCATATATGTACCTTGAGCATAACTACGACTAAAAGTGCACATTAAATATTGGTGCCAAAAGTTTAAGTGTACCGTTACTACCGTATGGGTTAGAATAATATTTATGAATGGAACTTTTGATGTTTTGTAGAAATTGTAGGTGTTTTGTATCATCCTTGCTTCTCGTCTGAATTGTGCCTGTACCCTGTTACCCAGAAACAAAAACAAACGCTAAACACTAAAACAAAATTGTGATACCGGTACCTATTTTTCATTTATGCAATAGTATAGCCTACCTAAAGGAAGGTTATATATTTATTAGTAGATTTTATATGTTTAACTGGATAGTGTACTGTATCTCAAATATATACATACCGTACTGTACCGTACATACACTTTAATGACTGATCCATAAGAATTATGGTTTCAGTCCATGCCCTAATGGTGAGACTCCGGGCAGCCCTGTTCTGGGGTGCCTCAATCTAGTTGTCAAATTTAAGATCAGATCCCACATCTTTCTAGGTCTGCCTCTCTACATAGCTCCCTCCGTGTTCACAAACTTGTACGGTAGCTCTTCTAACTTTGATCATCCATCCTCTATGTATTATGTAAAACCAACCAACCTGCTTGTTTGCATCTCTTCATTACTGATCCTAAATACCGGTACTCAACCCCCGCCTTAGCTCTTCGTAAGTTTCTGTATCTTGCTTTTCATATTAACTTCACATGACATATCTACCGGTATCTCACCATTCTTATTTGATGATTTATTATAAGTTTAAAAAGGTCCTCAGTGAATAGTGTCCAGAGGGGAGAGTGCTAATGCTGTAGGCTACTGTACTCTGCAATTACTGCAGCCCCTCAACTTTCACTTCATAATTGCCGAGGGGCACAAGGCCTTGGGTGGGGTCTCTGGTTTCCCGGGCGTTTCCGCACCCTCCTCAGCTCCCCGCCTTGGAGTGACTTCGGTCACCTGGGCTTTATTAGTGGTAAGCAGGGAGGGTTTTGTGGGGCCGCTTGGTTATGGCCTTGGCCTTCCTCGGGACCTTGGGGCTGCTCAGCCAGACAGCCTGTTTTGTTAAATGGTTACAAAACATGGACACTCAACAGTGACTTGAAAACTGAAAAGACACATCAACTCCGCAGGATTAGCATCATTTGTGTGTAAATAAATTTGTCTTGTACAGTACTAGGCTAATTATATAACTCACCTAGGACCCACCCATAGAAAGATTTTGTGTTTGCCTCTGGGTGACAACCACCCGGGGCAGCCTGGAGCTGGATAGGCATACCTGGGCGGGTGCCCAACCCCGAAAAGGGTTGAAATAGGGGAGCTATCCCCCCGTCAAAGGTGGCTTTCTAGGGCCTTTCCTAGCTGATGCTGAGAGGATTGGGTTCTAGTCATGTGGTGATGGGCTGGTCTATTAGAGTGAGAACTGAGCAATCTCTGCCATACCCATAGCTTACTCTGACTGTTCCTTTTACTTATATATTTTCTAGATCTCAAGTGACGGCGTCTCTAACGTGAATTGACCTCCCAATCTACCAAGATTGGAAGCCAAAGCGTCACATTTTTCCCTTGCCCCTCAACTTTCTCTTCATAATTGCTGAGGGACACAGGGCCCTGGGTGGGGCTTTGGTTTCCCGGGCATTTCCGCACCCTCCTCAGCTCCAGGCTTTATTGTGGTCGGCGGGGAGGGTTCTGTGGGGGCGCTCGGTTATGGCCTTGGCCTTGCTCAGGGCCTTGGGGCTGTTCGGCCAGGCAGCTTGGGGAACAACAACAACAACAACAACAACCTGGGGATAGTGACCTCCAACGTTGGCAACCTATACTGAACATCACCAAAACTTATAAGAGCCATCGCAAGTCTGTTGATACAAAATCGCAAAAGGACATTAGGCCTACTGCGGATCCTTTCCCCAAGTTCAGGCTCGGAAATGTGAATGTTGGTACAATGAGAGGTAGAACAGATGAGATTGCAGAAATGTTAGAGACGCAGAGTGGATATAGGACATTGTAGGTTGTGTCCAGGAGACCCGGTGGAGAGGGGGGAGTGCGAAGGGGATTATTGGAAAAAATTTATGTTTCAATTTCATATGAAAGGGAAATGAACACGGCACAGGAGGGGTTGGTTTCCTGGTGGCAAAGAGATGGGCAGATTGTTTGGTAGGAGTTAAAAGGTTTACAGACTGTGTGATAGGAGTTAAAAGGTTTACTAAAAGACTAATTTTGCTAAGACTGAAAGTTGGGGTGAGCATCATAGATGTTATATCAGCAAGTAGGCTTAGGTAGAGTTGTCAAAGAGCAGTTCTGAATGAATTACTGTAATAGGGTTGGTTGCCGGATGCAAGGAAAGGGAGGTAGTATTTATTGTGGGAGAAGACTGTGGGCATGTTGGGGCATATTCCGACAGATATGAGGGCGTGCACGGAGGACAGGGATATAGCCAAAGGAACCTGGGAGGTGAATACATACTGGAGCACTGTGCTGCCACAGGGATGGTGATGTGTAACACCATGTTCAGAAAGAGGAAGAGCCATCTGATAACATATGAATCAGGTGGCTCCAGTACCCAGATAGATCATAGACTACTTCCTGATAAGCAAATCTGACAGGAAATGGGTTAGAGATACTGTACTAAGATCATACCAGGTGAAGAATACATCCCCCAAACAAGCTCCTTAGTGTGTGATATGTGCCTAAGCAGAGATCCTGTGAGAAAGAAAGCACATTTGCCAAAAAGGAAAGTATGGTTGTTGGAAAAAGTGGAGTACAAAGACAGATTCCACAACAAAATGATGGAAATTGAAAGAAGTGTGGGTGCTAGGCCAGCTGATGTTGATAGCAAATAGAACTTTATAGAATGCAGCCTCCTTGATGCCACAGACAAAGTCTGTGGCAAAACAAAGGGGCCACCCAGACATAAGTTCTCCTGGTGGTGGAACAAAAATGTAGAAGCTGCAGTCAGAGAGAAGATGAGATGTTTCAAAGTATGGAAGGAAGGACGTGGCAAAAAGGAAGAATACCTATCCGCCAAATATAATGCTAGAAAAGAGGTCTACAGGGCAAAGAAAACCATACAGGATAGTGTGATATACAGTAGGGTCTCGCATAGAACGTGTTCGCATAGAACGCCGACCTAAAATATTGTTCCAAAATGTTCGTTAGGAACGAATGTGATCATATGGAACGATTTCGCCATCAACGTAGGGCAAATCCGAGGAGTTCTCATATAGAGCGCCGAAATATCGTACAAAACGTACAAAATATTGTACGTTCCTGACGGAAATTTACGCTTACAGTGAACATTGACGATATTGGGCCACCAAAATGCCGTGTTCACATAGAACGGCCTCGTTTATCGACCAATTTCTCGTTCTATGTGAGACCCTACTGTAACTACAGTAGTTTGTAGCACTAATAATACCAATGGGATATACTGTACTGTATATTATTATGTTCTCTCCCACTAACCAACTTTACTCTTAAACTCGATTAATGAAATTAACAAACACATGTGGCAGTCCGGGGATTCGAACGTAGGATGCTCACACCGAAAATCAACACACTTATGTATTGCACCACAAAGACAGTTAAAGAATGTTGCACAAGCCTACGATTTATTATGCAGTTTCGAATCCTGCATACCAATCTAAGCATGTACAATATCCCAACTGCACTATTATATTAACTAAGAATATGAGGGACTAGCAAGGATGTCGTGGGTGTAAGATGCATGAATAATGGCAGTGGCATGACTGTTTACTCAGAAAACTAAATTAGAGAGGCATGGAAGGAGCATTATGAAAAACTGCTGAATGTGGAGTTTGAGTGGAACAGGCCACCCCTTCTGCGATCACGGCGTCAGGCAATAGATAGATAGATAGATAGAATGGAACAGGGAACAGCTCAGCACTGCAGTCCCTGTACAAGGCCCTCAGCCTTTAATAGGGTACGACGCTGTTAAAAGTGCTATAGATAGAATGAAGTCCGGTATAGCTGCTGGGAGCTCCGACATTGTCACTGAGATGCTAAAAGCAGCTGGAGATATTGAGGTAAAATTGGTCAAACAACTGATTAATGCTATCATAAAGGACATTAGGAGTGTCAGTGAAGTGATTCACACAAGCCGACTTGGTTGGTTTGGACACGAGGAGAGAATGGATTATCAGAATTGGGTAAAGACATTCCGGACTGTGAACGTAGGGGGAGCTGCGGCTAGGGGTAGACCTAGAATGACGTGGGATCAGGTACTCCTGTTCGAACTCAAAATATAGAACTTGACAACAAAGGCAGCCCTTGGCAGGGCTGCCTGGAAAGCTGCCATTTAGGACGTGAGACTGTAACCATATTCTCTGGATAAAACCGTTTTTAAACATGTACCGGTATGTATGTATCTATCTATCTATCTATTGCCTGACGCCGTGATCCCTGAAGGGGTGGCCACGAACGAACCGCCCCCATGCACCTCTGTCCCCAGTCAGTCGACGCCCCTCCCCCCAACCAGCACCACCTTCGTTCATGTACTTCCTCACTCCATCCTTCCACCTCATATTCGGTCTACCTCTCCCCCTCTGTCCCTCCACCTCGCTCTCATACACCCTCTTAGTCATTCTCTCGCTTTCCATACGTTCCATATGGCCGAACCATCTCAAGTTGTTCCTTTTCACACTTTCCAGCACATCTACCTCCACACCACACCTCCTTCTTACTTCCTCATTAGTCTGTCTATCCCTCCATGTAACTCCGCACGCACTCCTTAAGTAATTCATTTCCACTGCTCTCACTCTTGGTCTGAGTCTCTCAACCAACGTCCATGCTTCGCTTCCGTACGTCAGTGTCGGGATTACCACACTGTCATGCAAGGACTTCTTCACTTCCATACTGACCACCCTATTTCTTGTTACTGCTTTTAGCGTTCCTACAACCCTCTTCCCCTGTTGTACCCTCTCCCGCACCTCTTCATCCATAGTCCCATCTTTACTCAACACACTGCCCAGATACTTAAAAGAGTTGACGATCTCCATAGCCTGACCGTTCAGCTTCACCTCACACTCTGTGACTTCACCCCTTTCGAAGACCATAACCTTGCTCTTCCCCGTATTTACCTTCAAATTCCGTTTTTCGCACACTGTTCCAAACTCATTTACCAGACCCTGCAACTCCCATTCATTATCACTCATCAGAACTGTATCATCCGCAAACAGCAGTATAGGTAGCTTCCACTCAATTCCCTCCCTTTTCAGCGATACACCAACATCCACTGCTCTTGATAGTATTTCTTTCATAACTCCATCCATATATACAGTAAACAACCACGGGGACATCACACACCCCTGTTTCAAACCAACATTCAGGTCAAAGAACTCACTCTGCTCACTCTCAACACGTACTGCCGCCTTTGCACCCTCATACATGCTCTTCACTGCTTTCAGCAACTTGCCCTCTACTCCGTATATTCTAAGTACTTTCCACAAACCTTCTCTATCCACTCTGTCATAGGCCTTCTCCAAGTCCATAAAGGCAACATACACCTTTTGTTTCTTCTCCAGATACTTCTCCACAACACAATTCAGGGTAAAAATCTGATCTACACATCCTCTTCCCTTCCTAAAACCTCCCTGCTCGTCGCCTATCCATTTCTCCGTTCTCACTCTCACTCTCTCAATCACTACCCTACTGTATACCTTCCCTACTACGCTTAGAAGACATATTCCTCGGTGGTTACCACACACTCCTCTTTCCCCTTTGCCCTTATATAGGGGGACTATTATGCCAGTCTTCCAGTCATCGGGTGCACTCCCCTTCTCCCATGCTAGTTTGCACATTTTCCATACCCATTCTATCACTATCTCACCACCATACCTCAACATTTCCCCACACACTCCATCTGTTCCTGGTGCTTTCCCCAACTTCACTCTTTTCATGGCTTCCCACACTTCTGACCTCCTGATCCCCACCTCCTCCTCCACTACTTCCCTTCTTCTCCCTCCCATACCATATCCAGCTATGTTTGCTGGCTCTTCATTCCTTTCATTTAGCAACTCACTGAAGTACTCCCTCCATCTTTCGACTCTCTCTTGCTTCTCGGCTAGCATTCTCCCATTCTTATCTTTCACACCCTTACTGTTTCCCTTGCTACCTTCCCTAACTTTCTTGACTTCTTTCCAGAACAGTTTCTTACTCTCCCTCCATTTTACACTCAGATTCCTTCCAAATTCCTCATCTACTCTTCTCTTACTTTCCTTCACTACTCTCTTTGTATGTATAAAGGAGGAAAAAATCCTAATGCATGGCAGAAAACTGTGATGGTAATTTTGTTTTAATTTGTTTTCTATGTGAGTGAGGGAGACAAGAAGCAGAACTGCCTGTAGAGAGTACTGTACCTCCCCCCAGAGTTAAAAGAGTGACAGGGCCAAAATCAAGGGACATTCGAGCCAAAATCCCTGGACACACAGAGTTTGAAGCAATTTGAGTCATAAGAAGAGGGAAAGACTGATTCTGAGAGATAGTTCCAGAGCTCAGCTGTTGAATAGAAAAATGACTGAGAATAACATTTCGCTCTTGGGTTGGAGAGTTGCAAGATGGGTGCTACGTGCTCTACGAGGAGGGGGTGGTATACACCGAGAGAACTCTGAGTAACACTGATTATTGTAATAGCGGTAGAGAGAGACTGCAGAGAATTAGTGAGTGGACGTGAGTTAATGAAACGGAAGGCTTTGTTTTCTACTTTTTCTTGAAGTGCTGTGTGTGAGGATCCTCCCCACACGCATGAGCCTATTATTATTTTTAATTTCTTAATTAACCCTTCCAGCCCGGGTGTCCTTTTAAAAGGACACCGCGGAAGATGGGCCGGTACCCGGGTGTCCTTTTAAAATCCGTAAGTTTCGAAAGCCTATTAAGCTTGGTCTGAACGCCGTGCGTCCGACGCATGTAAACAAAGCCGGTCATTGCGTCACCGCACCTCCGAAAACAAGAAGGAGACGTCGGATCAATGTTGTTGTTGTATGATATGACGAATTAGTGTCTGAAAAGCTCCGATATTGTCAACATCGCTGAAAAATTCGCTCCACGGAAATCGTCATCGCAACTGAACCAGTTCACTTAGAGAGCTCTACTTAACGCCAGTCTACAGATTGGAAACCGCACTACGTTTAGGGATGCGTGGGAAATTTCCGTAACAAAGATACGGTAGCCTAGGCCTAGATGTTTTTCAGCCAGATCGCCAGGATACGACCTCCGTCCTTTTGTAAGGCAGCCCGGGTAGGAGGGGTTAAATAAGTGTAATCATAAGTCTATGGTTTTACCCAGATTTCAGACACTAATGATGGAGAGACTAATTATAAACTAATGGTGCAAAAATAAAACTGGTGAAATCTGGCTTGGGGTTTTAACAGTTAAAAAACTAAACAAATCTTTTCCTATTTAAAATTATAATAGGCTCCCATTTTCACAAAAATGGGTTTATATAAAAATGGTTTGCACCATTGGATTCAGCACGTCGTGGTTTATAATAGGTCGGAATCACCTGAATTAATTTTTGGGAACTCTCCGCTCTGAGAGGATTCCAACGATATGGTCACAAGTTAAATTATCTCACACTTTTGGGAATTTTTTTATTTGGACATGTGGGGATACTTTTGGAATCCTCACGACGCGCTGAATCCAATGGCGCTAACCGATTTTAATGTGGTGATGGGCTGGTCTATCAGAGTGAGAACTGAGCAATCTTTGCCATACCCATATCTTACTCGGACTGTTCCTTTTATTTATATATTTTCTAGATCTCAAGTGACGGCGTCTCTTCCGTGGATTGACCTCCCAATCTACCAAGATTGGAAGCCAAAGCGTCACATTTTTCCTTTGCCCCTCAACTTTCTCTTCATAATTGCTGAGGGGCACAGGGCCCTGGGTGGGGCTTTGGTTTCCCGGGCGTTTCCGCGCCCTCCTCAGCTCCCCGCCATGGAGTGGCTTCGGTCACCCAGGCTTTATTGTGGTCGGCAGTGAGGGTTCTGTGGGGGCGCTCGGTTATGGCCTTGGCCTTGCTTGGGGCTGTTCGGCCAGGCAGCTTGGGGAACAGCAACAACAACAACAACAACCGATTTTAATTCCATCCATTTTTGCGGCCTTGAGAGCCGTTTTAAGATTTTTAACCCTTGTCTATCGGGGCCTGACTTAAGTCCGTATCGAAAAATTTGGACTATGTGGCGGGGCCCGACTTAAGTCCGAGTGCAATTTTGGCGCAATATTGGCTCTGAGAGAGAGACGAGTGACTGGAGGAGCATGGGTTACCTCATGACCGCTCGTCACGGCCGCCGTGGACCAACTGAGATGTACTCCACTTACATCCACACTCACTCCCTCACTACATACGTAATTATATAAAGAAATTACAGTATTTTACGATAGTTGCAAGACAACCAGTGATCGTAGAAGGATGGTTCGGGTGTCATTGGAAAGCTCAATTTTCGCCCTTTCAGGGATACATACTTGTATTATGCTCTGGGTCTTGTTTATGCATGAAAAAGAGCACGGAAACTACCCCATTTATGGTAAAAAAAAAAACCGCTGAGCAGTACAGTGAAATATACTCCACCACCCGCTCTTAACCCGGGAACTGCGGGAAGACTCTTAAGAGTTCCCCCGGCGGACTGCGGGAAGACTTTAGAGTCAGGGGAAAAAAAATATCAATTTAAAACCGAAAAAAAAAATATATATACTGTATATATTTTTTTTGCCCCTGGGCCATGCAAAATATCACTCTTCTACCTCCCCTCCTTCTCCACTTTCCTCCCCTCCTTCAGTTATCACCTATTTTCCCTGTTATTCCCTTATTATGTGGTATATTTTCGTGCTAACATTAGCGAGTTGCAAGCAGGGCATTGTCATCACTGTTAGCAAGCGAGTGCATGAGAGAGAGAGTATCGATCGACAGTGTCTCTCCAGACTTGGGGAAAAGTGGCGGGAAAGGAGGTTGCCTCAGCCATACATTATGTAACTCCCGGCCTGTATCGCCGATTTTGACCATCCAAACGCTGTTTCCACTTGTTTTATTGTTGTAACAGGTTAATACCTTTATAATCAATCTATAATAGGTGCATATGGAGAAGTATTAATGCTATTTATGGTAAAATAATGATGTTAGTGATGAAAACAGCTCAAATACATGCGCACAGGCAGAGGTGTCTCATACCCCCCATGCGCACTTCAGAGGTTAAGGTGTTAACTTGATGCAGAAATAAAACTGGTGAAATCTGGCTTGGCTTCACCCTAGACTTAACGGTATATAATTATAAACTAATGGACTTCTAATATTAATGACTATTGTTGAAATAGGGGTTTGCTTTACCCTAGACTTATATAACATAGACACATAATTTAATACCTTACCTTATGATACCTTATGAAGTGTTCGCCACTCTTCTAGCGGCACCAAGGAGCGCGACGCCCCTCGTTTTGGGTGGTGATTTGGTGCAGTAGACTGTTTGAAGCGACAGCTCACTCCCTTGCGAGGATATATATAGCTTTCCATTTATAATAGGCTCCCATGTCCTTATTCTTTAATTTATATTTTTCCTTCCTCCTTTATTCTCACTCATCCTGAGCCTTCCTTCCTCAGTTTCTTACATCTTTGTTCATTATTTATCTCTTTCTCTTCATTTCTCGTTTCTTCATTCAGGTACCGGTATATTATTAGTAATATTTCTTGTTAATTCTTCTTCCTCCTTTTAGTATTAGTATTATTCCTTCTCCCTTTATTTAGGTTTATTCCTTGTTTTCAACCTTTTAATCTTCCTACTTTTTTATAATTACCCCCTTTTATATTTGTCATGTCTTCCTCTATATTCTATTTTGCTTTTAAATTTTTATAGTATCATAGGAATACATTATGTATAAAGTACTGTATATATATATTTTTTTTTTTCTTTGCAAGTTTTCCATGTACAGTACAGTACTGTATTTCATTTCTTGTTTATTCATATTATTTAGTTTCTGTACCTTATCTAGTTTATCATAATTATTTTGTAATTATTATTACTGTACATTATGCTTTCCATTTACTATATTATACCAGTATAAACTTCTTGCAAACTAAACAAACCAAAATTGGGACAAGGACAATATAAAGTCAAATTAAATTATCAAAATCGCTATGTGGAAACAACGCTTACTAAAATGAAAATTATTAAATAAAATTTATTATATTTTTGTTTTGCCCCTGGGCCATGCAAAATATCACTCCCCTCCTTACCCACTTTCCTCCCCTCCTTCAGTTATCACCTATTTTCCCTGTTTAGTTTTTAATATTTTCTCTATTATTGTTTCTCATTATATTTACCAATGTTTCACAGGAAAATAAAATATTTAATACATTTATATTTGTTTTATTGTCAAAATATGTGCTCCCCCAAATAAAGTAAAGTTGCATTCAGGAGTTATAAAAAAAGGTAATATATTTACCTTGAAATAAACATACTTGTACTCCATCTGAAAATTAAACACATATTGATTAGTAAAAAGAGGGGGGAGGGGTAGATGCACACATACAGTCACACTGTGATGTGAGGGGGATGATGGTACCCAGGCAGCAGGTGTTCGTGGTGACGACTGGGCTGTGGTTGAATGTACACCTAAATGCAAGCTAGTGCAAGAAGGTGGCCTGCAGCTGCGGTTCTCCCAAGAGACACCGAGACATTAACCACTTCTTATTATCACCAACAGTCGTCAACCAACTCGTAACGGGACATTTATGTGTGATGACCGTGTGGTACTATGTATCACACAAGAACATTACAGTCATGAAATGTACCACCTCAGCTAGCTTTTCATTTGTGTGCTCTGGTGTGATATGGTTATTAGCCATATCACAGTCAGAAAAAGAAAACCCAAATGAGTCGCCACAGCTGATCAGTGACTCAGTTGTGAATTTATGATGAGTGGTGTCAAGAAGTCCTTGGCATCATCACCACATGGTCAACACAACTCAGTTTAGAGAAATGATTGTAAGTGGGTAATTAGTGTGTGGTTGTGTTGCCACACCCTCACCACTACCATCACAGACAAATCTATCACACTACTGACTGGGCCAAGGAGAGAAATATAGCAAGCTTAAGACTTAGAATGAAAGATGATAGATGCAAGGTTACTGGAAACAGGGTGCCAGCCCCGACACTACCCCGCCTGGTCTTCCACTCGGAGAATGGAAGGGGCACTTTTGGGGTGGTTCTATAAGCTGTAGCATTCAGGACACCAGTGCGTCGCTATTGGTCATGGTCGCATATTCAAGAAGTTTTTACGCTACACCTCTAATATTACTATGATCACAGTAACCTCTAACCAGAATACAAACTTAAGCTTGGCTTAGGTTAGGGTCAGTTAAAGCAATCATAGTAAAGTCGAGTGAATTGTGTATACGTTTCATGAATAAGCGTCTCAACGATCTTGTTCTCTTGTCAGTTAAAGGCTTGACTACCTTATGCACCCGACAGCAAGCCCCAAGACCTAGACCAGCACACAATTTAACCACTGATGTCAACCAATGTACAACAGCTTACAGACAACACCCCCCCCCCCCCCCCCCCCCCCAACACACCATAAATCACTCCTACCAACACCACCCTCACATCACAACAAACACAGGAAAAAAAAAAAAAAAAAAAAAAAATCAAGGAAAGGAAAATATAAAAAGGACAAGTAAGGAAAGGAAAGGATAAGGACCAGGATAAGGCTAAGGTAAGGATATAGAAAATAAGCATTAAAAGGATAAACAAAAAAGGAAAAAGTAAAGAGATTAAGAGAAAGAAGTTTAAAGAAGAAAGAATAGAGAAAGCAGAGGCAAAAAAAATCGAGGAAGGGAAAAAAGAAGGGGAGATAAATAGAGAAAGATAGAAAGGTAGAGAAAGAGGAGCCAAGAAAGAAAGTAGGGAAAGCAGAGATAATAAAAAGATGAGGAAAATTGAAACACAAGAAAAGTAAAAAGAAAAATAGAGGAAAGACGACGCGACGGATCTTGAAGACGACGATTCTTCTTTCTTCTTGACGTCTCGTCCATTGATCATCGCCACAACTGCAAAGAATGGAAAAATTTGTCAAGTATTTTCAATCATATAAATTTGTTTAAATATACTGTACAACTGCCAGGTGATTTTATTCAGATTAGAAAGGACCTTGTCAAAAAAAACTAATCCAATCCCAGTACAGTAACTACTCACTCAAAAGTTGCAGAACGTTTGTGAAAATCAACTTTAAATGAAGCTATGTTTCTACAATTTCTCATGTTATCAGACATATTAATATATAATTTGCAACTTATGAAGTATGGTTTAGCAGCTTTAAGTGAACTGTTCCCTAATTACATCACACCAAAATTATCCTACCCAAAATTTAAATTATTATAAAATGTGCACGTCAAATTGTTTTTGGCTATGCCTAAGCAATTTTATACAGCTCAGGAAAAAAATGTTGGCGTCCATTACAGATCCTTCCTGATCTGAATAATGTCATCAACTGTTAGCAGTCACACCGGCTTCTAGTAAATAAAATATCACAGTAATCAAAGGGATACAAAATCTCAATTATCCAGAAGAATATCACAGACTTTTGAAAATTTGTTGATCAAAATATCTTCATCAGAGTTAGGACAAGAGACTGAAACTGCACTTGCACTTCAGAGAGTGGAGAGAGGGCATGGCGAGCAAGGGTTTAAGAGTCAATATTAACAAAACCAAGGTTATGCATTGTAGATTGAGACGAGGCAATGTGGAAAAGAGCGGTGCATACCCATGTGCAGTGTGTGGAAAGGGAGTGGGCGTTAACTCAATTCAATGTAGCATCTGTCGATGTTGGGTACACCATGGGAGTAAGCGCTGTAGTAGAATAAAGGGGCCCCTGCCGAAAGATAAGTCAGAAATAGAGAAATTTGAGTGCGTAGTGTGCAAAGGCGAGCTTGTGTAAGTGATGATCCTGTGGCTGTGAATTTTGGAAATGAGTCTTTGGAGCTGGTGAACAAGTTTTGTTACCTAGGAGATACCATCTCTGCCGGTGGTGGGGCTGAGGCTGCCACTGTTGCTAGAATTAGGTGTGGCTGGGGGAAGTTCAGAGAATTGATGCCAATC
This sequence comes from Paralithodes platypus, assembly GCA_032716605.1. Lineage (NCBI taxonomy): Eukaryota > Metazoa > Arthropoda > Malacostraca > Decapoda > Lithodidae > Paralithodes > Paralithodes platypus. The sequence continues at coordinate 43,081,025 of CM064524.1, forward strand.
CTGACCATGAAAAGAATGCCTCTCCCCCTGAAGGGAAAGGTGTATGCCTCATGTGTTAGAAGTGCAATGACGTATGCCTCAGAAACATGGGCCGTTAAAGTAGAGGATGTCAACAGAATGGAGCGTAATGAGATGAGAATGGTGAGATGGATGTGTGGGGCCAGGCTACAGGATAGAATAACAAATGTTGAGCTGAGGAGACGTTTAGGTATAAAGAGTATTAGCGAGGTGATGCGTACAAGTAGACTGGGATGGTATGGACATGTGGAGAGAATGGATGAACAAAATTGGGTGAAAAAATGCAGGTCTGTGATTGTGGAGGGAGCTGCACCAAGGGGTGGACCGAGGAAGACCTGGGATCGGACTATACGCGCAGATCTCAAATCCAAGAACTTGACAAGTGAAGCAGCCCTTAACAGGGTTGCTTGGAACGCCGCCATTAGGACAAGAGACTGCACTGATGTGTGGAACACTCAGTCTTAAAATTTTATGCATGTATGTATGTATGTTGTGTGTGGAACACTCGGTCTTAAATTTTTAATGTATGTATGTATGTTTGGGAAAAACAAAAAACAAAAGACCACCCTTTGAGATAAATGTGTACTGTAAATTTTTTGGGTAGAAAAATGGCTGGTGCCTCCTAAATTAAAGACCCGCTTTAGCTAGCCAAGAAAACATTGACACCAAAATAGCTCAAAAAGGTCATATTATTGGCAAATAGGGCAAAAGGTCTTAACATCGCCAAACTAATGAGGTGATCCGTCTTAGAATCTCAAAACTAATGGAGCTAAACATGGAGAGAAGAGTCCAGAAAAAATACCCCTTAAATGAAAATATAATCTTAATATATTATAGAAGGCCATTTTTTCAGATATAATGTAAAACTTGCAAAATAAACAAACCAAAACTGGGACGACAAAATAAATTAAAATGTAAAACTTGTAAACTAAACAAACCAAAATTCGGACAAAGAAGATATAAAGGCAAAATAACTAATCAAAATCGCTATGTGGAAACAACGCTTACTAAAATCAAATTTAATTTAAGCAAAAGAACTCCTAAAATCACTACCGGTATGTGGAAATAACGCACAATAAATTAAAATGTAAAACTTGCAAACTAAACAAACCAAAACTGGGACAAAAACAATATAAAGTAAAATTAACTTATCAAAATCGTTATGTGGAAACAACGCTTACTAAAAATGAAATTAATAAAATCAAGTTTCTAGTACAGTAATATTGTTTTAGTAATATATTAATCAAAGAGTTATTTCGTGTATTGGGAGGTTACTGGATTAAGTCAAAATTATATTGATCTAGGACAGGAAGAATCTGATTGAGTAGTCTTTTTTTTAAAACTAGACATCCTTCCCAAGCTGCTAAACTTATCTAATTGTAGCGAGAATGAAAATAAAAAGATATCATCAATACAGAATGGGCTAAAGTACTAATAAGTTCTATTATAATGTAAAACTTGCAAAATAAACAAACCAAAACTGGGACGACAAGATAAATGTAAACGAACTAATCAAAATCAGTGGAAATAACGCTTAACCCGGGAGCTGCGGGGAGACTCTTAAGAGTTCCCCCGGCGCACTGCGGGAAGACTCTTAAGAGTCAGAGAAAATAAAAATCAACTTTTGACATCGAAAAAAAAATATTTTTTTATATTTTTTTTTTTTATTTTTTTATTTTTTTTTGGCCCCTGGGCCATGCAAAATCTCAGTCCTCTACCTCCCCTCCTTCCCCACTTTCCTCCTCTCCTTCAGTTATCACCTATTTTCCCTGTTATTCCCTTATTCTGAGGTATATTTTCGTGCTAACATTAGAAATCCGATTGGAGGGTGTGGTCATCACTGATAGCAAGCGAGTGCAAGAGAGAGAGAGAGAGTATCGATCGACTGTGTCTCAGTGGCCTTGGGGGAAATTGGCGGGAAAGCAGATTGCCTCACCCATACATTATACAACTCGCGGGCTATATCTCCGATTTTGACCATCCAAACGCTGTTTTCACTCGTTTTATTGTTGTTTCAGGTTAATACCTTTATAATCAACCCATAATAGGCGCATATGGATAAATATTAATGCTATTAATGGCACAATGAATATTTTAGTGACGGAAACACCTCAAATACGTCAGCACAGGGGGACGTTTCCAATTACCCCCATGCGCACTTCAGAGGTTAATAAAAAAAAAAAAAAAAAAAAAAAATAACGTTATGCAATAAATTAATGTAAAAGGCAGAATTTGATGCATTAGAGCAAAAGCAAAAATAATACTGAAAAAATGGCCCATAATTATATAATCAAAATTTTCTACTGAACAAAATGTAGGTTGTAACTCACCAGAATGCAACTCTATTTAAAAAAAAAAAGGAGAAAAAAAAGTATATATATGTAGAGGGGGAGCACATTTACAAATTAAGACATGACATGAGTAAAATTTACCCCAGTGCTAGATATTGGTGGAACTCTTTGATGATAGTTTAAAATCAAGGCTATTGAATAGTAGTAGTGGTAGCAATGATTCATAGCAATTGAACAGTAATAATTGATAGCTATGTAATAAGTGTTCACCTACTCTATGATGTCATTAATTAATTAAAATATAAAACTTGAAAAACGAACTCAAAAGTTACTGTTCAAATTAATATAACGAACGCATGAAAATAAAAAAAATATCGAAACGACAACACACGAAACAAAATGTGTTGTGTGTGGAAAAATGCATTTAAATTAAATATTAATAATAGTAATTGATGGCAATGCAGTAAAAGTGTTAACCTACTTTATAAGGTCATTCAAGTAACAGTTCCAGTATTTAAAATTAAACTAAAATGTAAAATAATCTGACTTGACTATGATTGTACAGTAAATATGGCCTTTAAAAGTTCTTGATAAACACACTGTATCGAACCCTTTCAGGATGTTGGGACACATTTCATAGTATGTGGAAATAAAGGGAAAATTGTGTCTACTCTTAATTCCCAGATTCTTCCTAAGCTGCATGAAATCGCCAGAATAAACTGTCAAAACGCGTCATAATCCTCAAGGAGGTAATTATTGTTCTAGGAAACCACTATTGTTCAAAATATGCAACCGATATGTAGCACTGCGGTTTACAAGCAATTAATTCATATAATCCAAGGGGCCAGAGTCAATATTGGAATAATTTAAGAGGACTAAAATCTATCGCCATACTGTAATGTATTTCTTACGTTATTTATACTTTGTGGTATATAAACTCAGTAATTCCTCACTTCAAATTGTAGTTACGTTCCAGAAATTCAAAACTTTAAGGGGGTAGTGCTTGTTTTTTGGTCTATATACTGTACTGATTTTATAATGTATAAGTTTCCTCACTAGACCTTCAAGCTTCAAAAACACCCCCTAGAACCCCTTTCAATATAGTTTAATTAAAGTGTAAAACTTGCAAACTAAACAAATTCACAATAATCAGTGGTCGTCCAGACATGATTCAAGTGTCATAGGAAAGGTCTATTCCTCTACTTTCAGGGATATATCATTGAATTATATTCTAGCTCTTGTTTATACATGAAAATGTGCAGGGAATGAAGGATACTTTTAGTCCAAAACCCCCGTATGGTAGTGGTGACCAAGCAAGGTAATTAAAATGTAAAACTTGCAAACTAAACAAACCAAAACTTGGACAAAGACAATATAAAGGCAAAATAACTTATCAAAATCGCTATGTGGAAATTACGCTTACTAAAAAAATTTTTTTGTTAGGAAATAATAGAAGAAAAAAGTGAAGAATTACTGTACAAAATATACTGATTCCTGAAATTTTGGTATCTCGGCATCTGGCCCCTGGATAAAAATTCAGTGGCAGGAAGTCGGCGATGGAGAGTCCACTATTTTGGGGGGCGCGCCACTCTGAGTTGTACGTGTAGAACCCTTCAACCCTGGATGGTGGTCTCTCGGTCACCGCTCACTATCAATCTGTGAACAAAAATTATATTATAAATACTAACACCAAAAAGATGAAAGGCTGGCTACAATTAAGATAGACCCTACTAGAAATAAATATGTTAACCCTTTCGAAATCCAATTACACATTTCTTGTCTGTTTTCTGGCTATTATGAGACAGTTTTATTCAGATTAGGAAAGGTATATAAAAGTCAGATGGTTGAGATAGTCTTTGCCCTAAAAATTCTCCAAGATCTTTTCTTAACTGTATAAATTGTCTAATGATAGCCAGAATAAACTGTCGAAAATGCATAATAATCTTCAAAGGGTTAAAGTTTAGGGGGTTTGCCTTGTGGGAGTTATGCATTTAATAATCTAGTGGCTACTTTGTATGTACAGTCGGATGCCATAGTCTTTAGCCCACTCATAAATATTCGTGGACTTCACCCATTTCTCACTATGTAAGTATATCTCTGGAAACTAATTTATGAATACAATTTTCTATAAATCAACTAGGCCTACAGAACTATGTACCCTTATTTTTAATAAGGAATTTATATAAACAAATAATCCAAGTACAGTACTTATACTTGCATAAAGAAAAACATAGGGGTCCATTAATTAATTTGAGTGGGCTAGAGACTATGGCATCCGAGTGTACAGTAGTTATAGCACATATTCTGTTCAATACCCCAGTAAATTCCTAATTTTGGCAGCACCCAACCCACCTCCCCAGGGTGTCAAACAAAAGACGAGTCCATTCTTCCTACCGGTAGTCTTTAATATTGTATATGTAAAAATAAAATTGTGGTTTAAAGTTCATATTTTTCTTTGGAAGTGATAGAATGGCCAAAACAATGCTATTTCATGATAAAAAAAAAATGTGTTACTTCTCATGTTCACTCAAGTCTTCAAAAAAAAAAAAAAAAAAAAAATACTCTGGCTTGACACTCTGCACCTCCCTCACTTTACCAGCTACCTTCCAGGAGGTGGAGTGAGGGAGGGGGGTCGGGGAAGTGGCTGCGGCGCTGCCAAAATTACCAACTTGCTGGGATATTGAGGAACGGAATATGTGCAGCAAATTGTACCTATGATGAAGCATATACTCTTACTATGTATGTTGGCGGGTGCCCAACCCCGAAAGGGGTTGAAATAGGGGAGCTATCCCCCCGCCAAAGGCGGCTCTCTAGGGCCTTTCCTAGCTGATGCTGAGAGGATTGGGTTCTAGTCATGTGGTGATGGGCTGGTCTATCAGAGTGAGAGCTGAGCAATCTCTGCCATACCCATAGCTTACTCTGACTGTTCCTTTAACTTATATATTTTCTAGATCTCAAGTGACGGCGTCTCTTCCGTGGATTGACCTCCCAATCTACCAAGATTGGAAGCCAAAGCGTCACATTTTTCCCTTGCCCCTCAACTTTCTCTTCATAATTGCTGAGGGGCACAGGGCCCTGGGTGGGGCTTTGGTTTCCCGGGCGTTTCCGCACCCTCCTCAGCTCCCCGCCATGGAGTGGCTTCGGTCACCAAGGCTTTATTGTGGTCGGCGGGGAGGGTTCTGTGGGGGCACTCGGTTATGGCCTTGGAATTGCTCGGGGCCTTGGGGCTGTTCGGCCAGGCAGCTTGGGGAACAACAACTATGTATGTATTGTATGTACTGTATATACAGCATGTATATACTCTGGCACCCCAGTTTTCCTCTTTATTTTTTTGTGGCCGAATCTTACTAAGTCGATCAATCAACCATGAGAGTAAAAGAGGGTATCCTACAAGAGCTTATAATATTTGATCTACAACTTTAATCTGGCAATAACTTGTGGCTATTATGCAATAACAATGGCAACTGGACTAGAGGAAAATTATAAAAAAATAAAATTATATTGTGTGTTCATTGTGTTCTGTTGTCCCCGTTTCGGTTCTGTCTCGAGTCGACCACCCCCAGAAAAAATAAAAATAAAAGTGGAATGGGACTGAGTACATACTGTACAATACATACATATTTTTTATAAAGCTGCCGAACGAGTGATGACGATAAAAGTTGAGGGGAAAAGCGGTACTGTACTTTCATTAACCAGAAAAAGCTAGGTGAAATAACACTAGACCGTTACTCAAGTCTGTGTGTACCCCATGATAGTTCGCCAAGGGAAATAGTCGCTGCTCTGAAGGACAAAGTTGGCACACTTTTAACCTAGAACTTGCTATGAGGCAAGATTTAACCCTATCCGTTACTCAAGTCTGTGTGTACCCCATGATAGTTCGCCAAGGGAAATAGTCGCTGCTCTGAAGGACAAAGTTGGCACACTTTTAACCTAGAACTTGCTATGAGGCAAGATTTAACCCTATCAGAAAGATAGGGTAATTTTCAAGAAGACACTGGCAGCACTGTTCCTCTTACTGTCATCATCATACATATTGCCAGACGGGGGGAAATATAAAAAAATAGACAGAAATGTAACCGCGAGCACAAGACCTATGTAAACATGATGGCCATAGGCCCGGATACTACATCCTTCCTGACAGCAGCTCCCACCAAAGATACTAGATTAGGTTATAATGTAAAACTTGCAAAATAAACAAACCAAAACTTATACAAACACAGTAAAAAGACAAAACAACTAAACAAAATCGCTATGTGGAAACAACGCTAAGTAAAATAATAACTTATAAATAAAAGAACACAATCCACCACATAGGGTGTACAAGCTTGAGACGCTAGGATGTGTCAGGGGGAGTTTGCTGAAATGGATGGAGAGCTACTTAACAGATAGGGAAATGAGGACCAACATTAGAGGAACTTACTCATCGTGGCGGAAAGTTGAGAGTGGTGTGCCGCAGGGATCTGTGTTGGCACCTCTCATGTTCCTTATGTACGTGAATGACCTGCCGATAGGCATAAACTCTTACATGTCAATGTTTGCAGATGACGTAAAAATTATGAGACAAATAACAAATAAAAGTAGTTGTGAGGAGCTGCAAGGGGATTTAGATAAAATATACGAATGGAGCACCAAGTGGAAAATGAAATTTAATATAAGTAAATGTCATGTGTTAAATATGGTAAGAAGTGTGAATAGACCAAATTGGGAGTACAGGATGGGATATAATAAAATTAGCAAGGCCGAAAAAGAAAAAGATTTAGGGTTGATTATACAAGATAATTTGTCGCCAGAGAAACATATTAACAAGCTCTTTAGCGGAATGTATGCAATGGCCGGGAATATGAAAGTTGCTCTGAACTATTTGGATGAGACCATGGTAGCGAAAATTATGAAGAGTATGATTAGACCAAGATTGGAGTATGCAGCAGTGGTGTGGTCCCTGCATCTAAAGAAGCATATTCACAAGTTAGAAAGAATCCAGAGAGCAGTCACTAGATTGGTTCCAAGTCTCAGAGAACTGCCATATGAAGGGAGGCTAGACAAATTAAATCTACCGAGTCTAAAAGAGAGGAGAGAGAGGGGAGACATGATAATGATGTACAAATGTACCCGGGGGCTGGAGAGGCTGGATAGGGAGGATATATTAATTATGGATACAGGAATAACTAGAGGCCACAGCTACAAAGTAAAAAGACCTACCTGCAAGAACGATATCAGGAAGTTTAGCTTCCCCTATAGATGTATTGACAAATGGAATGGGCTGGAGGAGGAGGTGGTAGGGGCAAGGAACATCCATATTTTCAAGAAAAAATTGGATAAAAAGTAGACTGAGAGACGGGACAACACGAGCTTAGCTCAACTCCTGTAAACTACAATTAGGTAAATACAATTAGGTAAAAATACATTACTACGGGTTAGGTTAATGACAATACAGTATATATATGGCTTAACATAGAAAGGGGGAGGAAGGGGTCACTCCCTTATAATGTCATTAACCTAACCTAGTATCTTAGGTTGTTGTTGTTGTTGTATCTTAGGTAGGGCAACCCCCCACAAGCCTGTCAAATTACTAAAAACAAATCAAATAATGCCAGGGGAAAAACACACCCTACAGTGTCATAACAATATGGTCAACAGAATACGGGTGTGGTGCACCCGTTTTTTTTTTTTTTTTTTTTTTTTTTTTTTTTTTTTTTTTTCAAAATTAATTTTCAATTACTCGCTTTAGAAAACTACCAGTAACCTTTTCCTAAATAATCGGAACCACACTTCGTGTTGAGCACTCGGTCATTAAATTTAAGTACAGTATGGGGTGGATGGGACTCGTTAGCCTTGGTCAGCAACCTTCGTGGTGTAGTGACTAGCGTCTCGGACTTCCACCCAGAAGGCCCGGGATCGCGCCCACGCTCGGCGCATTAAAGATTTTTCACAAGCACCGAGTCGTTACCATCCCTCATGAGCAAGGGGATGGGGTAGTAGTACAGGACCCCAATGGAAATATGCCTAATCGGCCTTATTGGGCTATCCTTAGCTGGCTTAGTATGCGCTAGCTTTAAGAACTATTATTATTATTATTATTAACCCATCTAGGGTAGATAACCTTATAAATATCCGGGTGGATGGGACTCGTCAGCCTTGATCGGCAACCTGTCTAGGGGAGTAAACCTTATACAAATCAGTGCTGCTATCTTAGGGTGAAGCAGGTTAGTGGATGGATTATCCACACACCACTGTAGAAAAATAGTGCTAAAAAATACATAATAGGCCTCGGAGTCAGACGGACCCTAAATTGAGTGGTGAATCCTGTAAGTCCTTCAGTAAACTGGCATGGGTTGTCCCTCTTACAGGGGATAGGTTCACTTGGGGGCATTTTGTGTATGGCCACCCCAATTAACCTAAGAAGTGCGCATGGGGGTATGAGACACCACACTCCTGTGCCGACGTATTTGAGCTGTTCCCATCACTAACATCGTTATTTTACCATAAATAGCATTAATACTTATCCATATGCGCCTATTATAGGTTGATTATAAAGGTATTAACCTGTTACAACAATAAAACAAGTGGAAACAGTGTTTGGATGGTCAAAATCGGCGATACAGGCCGGGAGTTACATAATGTATGGCTGAGGCAACCTCCCTGCCCTCCACCCCTCCCCTTGTCTGGAGAGACACTGTTCCGCAATAATCTCTCTCTCGCTCTTTCCCACGCTTTGTAACAGTGATGACAACGCCCTGCTACCAACTCGCTAATGTTAGCATGAAAATTAACCACAGAATAAGAGAATAACAGGGAAAATAGGTGATAACTGAAGGAGGGGAGGAAAGTGGGGAAGGAGGGGAGGTGGAGGAGTGATATTTGGCATGGCCCAGGGGCAAAAAAATTAAATAAAAACAAAAAAAAAAAAAAAATTTTGGGTGCTTTAAATGGATTTTTTTTTTTCCTTACTCTTAAGAGTCTTCCCGCAGTCCGCCGGGGGAACTCTTAAGAGTCTCCCGGCAGTTCCCGGGTTAAGGGGAGTAAGGCGTCTGGCAATAGATAGATAGATGCTTGTATAAAAATACTGGGAGATTAGGAAAAGTTAGATTCTGACCTATTATAGAGCTAGAAAATCATAAAATAGGCTAGTCTAAGCTTCGAAAATATAAAGTTTCATTGAAAAATGTTAGCCATCAATTTTATTGTGGTCTATAGGTTTGCCATACGGGTTACTTCAATGCTATATGTGTCATTACCAGGGAAAATTAATTAGGCCTACATGAGAACAAAAACTCCCCCTATCGATGGTGTCGTCGCCATAATTGTGTGGCAAAACCTTAATTAGGGATAATATTTAAGTAGAGTACTGTGGCGTTTTCGTATGCATCAGTTTTGACCGCCTACTTTCTTAAATCATCCCATGGTCACCGGATATTTATATTATTATGTTTTTTACACCAACCAACTTCACATCTAACCTCAATTAATGAAATCAACAAATACATGTGGCACTCCAAATACTCGAACCCATGATACTCACACCAAAATTCCGTGCACTATGCATTACGCTATCAAGACAGTTATATGATGATGAAAGTAAGTCCTGGGGTGGGTGAAGGGAAAACAGTCATATAAGAATAATAATAATAATAATAATAGTTCTTAAAGCTAGCGCATGCTAAGCTAGCTAAGGATAGCTCAATAAGGCCGATTAGGCGTATTTCCATTGGGGTCCTGTACTACTACCCCATCCCTTTGCTCATGAGGGATGGTAACGACTCAGTGCTTGTGAAAAATCTTTAATGCGCCGAGCGTGGGTGCGAACCCGGGCCTTCTGGGTGGAAGTCCGAGACGCTAGTCACTACACCAAGCGAGCCGCAAACACAAAGAGCGTGCGAAGATTCATGGTAAGATTTTGCTAACTATTTTGATGAATTACCCGGTAGAAAAGTAATTTTCAGGACCTGGATAACTGATTTCCAGACTCCAATGTAGTCTAACCGTACCTTCCTAATCTAATCTAACTGAACATCGCCTGCACACTGCACTTGATAAATATGGCACATCAGAAGACAAAATATTTTTAAAATTTTGGGGGATAAAATTGCACTTTCACCTGTTAGTGAAGTTGGGATATTGTACCGGTACATGCTTAGATTGGTATGCAGGATTCGAAACTGTATAATAAATCGTAGGCTTTATAGAAAAATTAACTGTCTTCGTGGTGCAATGCATAAGTGTGTTGATTTTCGGTGTGAGCATCCTAGGTTCGAATCCCCGGACTGCCACATGTGTTTGTTAATTTCATTAATCGAGTTTAGGAGTAAAGTTAGTTAGTGGTGAGAACATAATAATCGATGTAAATTATTATGTTTTTCCAATGGCTTTTGGTGTTGTTGCTGTTCCCCAGGCTGTCTGGCCAAGCAGCCACAAGGTCCCGAGCAAGGCCATAACAGAGCAGCCCCACAAAACCCTCCCTGCTTACCACTAATAAAGCCCAGGTGACTGAAGCCAGTCCAAGGCGAGGAGCTGAGGAGGGTGCGGAAACGCACAGGAAACCAAAAACTCCCACCCAAGGCCCTGTGGCCCTCAGCAATTATGAAGGGAAAGTTGAGGGGCAAAGGCTTTTGGTGTAATGTGCAGTATGTGATTTTGACAATTGATTTGCTAAGAATCGACTCACATCCTTCCCAAACTTAGCCCCACCCTGATAGTGGGCTAAGTGGGGAATTTACACACTTGGGGTATGGTTGTACCAACCATTAAAATAAATAAAAAACTGGGACAAGGACAATATAAAGTCAAACCAAATCATCAAAATCGCTATGTGGAAACAACGCTTACTAAAATGAAAATTATTAAATAAAAGAACACAATCCACCACATAGGGTGTACATTACTACATGAGCAAGTTAATCTGTTTCCCAAGCAAACTAATCGCACATATAACAACACACTATCGTCACGTTAAAGGAATTAGTCAAGTTTGGGAAGTGATTAACGTACCTCTTGACAACAGATGGCAAGGCAGCATGCTATACTTTTTTGTTTGTATGCCAGACACCGTAATTCCCGAGAAAGGGTGGCCATGAATATTGGGCATCTTGATCCGCCAATCCTTTGATCAGCAGCCAACGCTCTACTGACTATGCTACGGCTATTGAGCATGCTAAACGCTACTGATAAAAGCTTTCCAGAACAGTAGGACTCCGACGTTAATTTGTAGGGAGGCTGGGAGGTTTATAATGTATAATAATCATATGTACTGTACTTCAAAGATACCAGTATATATTAAAACTAGAAAATACATTCATCCATAAAACGCAATAAGCCTCACGGAAGGGTCACTATAACGAATGTGATAGGCCTCATGGAAGCAAGACCGTAACAAAACTAAAACTCCCCAGGGACTCTCAAAACAAAGGATTACATGATTAGGCGAGATAATTCCCTTCCAGTACCTCCTCACACCATCCAAATGTGCCTCAACCCCCCTTCCCCTCCTTTTTCCTCCTCAATTATTGGCTATTTTTCCTCTCATTTCCCTAATTTATCGGTTATTATTTTCCGTGGGAATTCTCACACGGTTTCGAAAACACGGGCGAGTCATTTAAAGAGCCTATAGCCGTGTGAGTTCTCTGCCGGAGAGCTCAGTTGCAAGCCAGACGTTGGAGAAGGAGGTTGTATGTCTCTTGGCTGGCCGCCCCAGAATACGACCAGCGGCGAAAATGTTTTTCACCCCTCAATTGCTGTTCCCACCTCTTTTATCATTCTTCAAGTTCAAAAGTTTATCAAATAAGTAAAAAAACGCACATGGAGAAGAAATAATGCTTTATATCGTAAATATAACTAATTCTGTCTGAATCGAATGGTAGAAATTACAAGTTTTGAACACTTTTTCCCTACCTCAATCTTGCGTTCCTCGGGTTAAAGCGTGTAGTTTCTACGGCTGGGCTGGTCGCTAGGGTTACGGGCTGCTGAGGCGTGTAGTTTCTACTGCTGGGCTGGTCACTAGGGTTGCGGGCTGCTGAGGCGTGTAGTTTCTACGGCTGGGCTGGTCGCTAGGGTTGGGGGCTGCTGAGACGTGTAGTTTCTTGCTGGGCTGGTCGCTAGGGTTGCGGGCTGCTGTCCTCAACAACCTAAAAAGAAAAAAAAGAAAACTATTAATTCTTCAATAATATATCCCAAGTACAGTACAATCAACAACAGAATGTTTTTCATGGTAAAAAATTAAAGTTACCACGGACAGCATTTTTAGTATTTATTTTTATTTTATTTTTTTCAACTTTGTCTTCGATATAGACCTACAGTGTTGTTTTTATACCAAGGATGGGTGCATATTAGTATTTAGCCATTATCCAACATCTAAAAACACCCTCCCCACTAGTGGGGAGGGCTATGAAGAGCAGGGAAAATGTGGGGCTAAGTAAAGAATTTACTTTGAAAAACAAAATAAAATTAGGAAACTGCTCACTATAGGGAGAGTCTATGAAAAAGCAGCTAAAAATGGAAAAAAATACTAAAATACTGTAAAAATATATAACTGTCATGTATGAGGAGAATTTGGGTAGAATGTAGAGTTCGGGCGTACCGCGAGCCTTGTTTACACTATGCGGAGCGACGTCGGACGATTGCCATCATGTTCCCGTCTATTTTGACTGCCTTTGAATACAATAATATGTTGAGAGGGTCTTTCCCCCCCTCACCCTCCCATGACATATTGTCATCATCATAATATGTATTGCCAGCAGGGGGCAAATAACTGAAATAAATCGCCGTCAAAATAGACGCGAACTTAACCACGGCAATCGACTAATATAAACATTACAATAATATGTTGAGCTCCCCTCACCCCCCCCCCATGACATATTGTCATCATCATATATATTGCCAGCAGGGGGCAAATAACCGAATAAATCGCCGTCAAAATAGACGCGAAGTTAACCGCGGCGATCGCCCTATGTAAATATAACTACCGTACGCCCGGAATCTACATCCATCCCGAGAATTTTTTAAATTTATCGTTTGGTGTTAAAAATGAACTATGGGGATAATTTGAAAAAAATACTGTAAAAATTGAAAATCTTGTCTATAGGGAGAATTTTCGAAAACCGGTACGGCTAATCAGGATTGATTGCCGTGGGATTCACGATGGGTTGATGGGGGCTCTGCCCCCTTCTCTAGACAAGATTTTAAATTTGTAAAGTAGTTTTTCCAAAATTCTCCCCATAGAAGTTAATATTTTAAATTTGGAAATTGCCATCTATAGGGAGCCTATGAAAAGGAGTTCAACAATGGAAAACACCTTTTATATATAGTTTCTCAATAAATACTGTACAAATATATAACTGTCCTGTGGCTCTGACCACCTCCCGATCATTATCACCACCAAAACCAGACTCACCCCAGCTAGCCACAAACACACATACACCAATTATAAAAGAGCTAACTGGGAAGCATTCACAAATGAGACAGAACAACACTTCACAACTCTAAACAGTACACCCATCACTAACATCAACAATGCTGTACACATACTCAATAAAACTATCCAAAACACTGACAAGAAACACATTCCAAGAGGTAACAGAAAAAGACACAACCCCAACTTCACACCAGAAATTCAAAACCTCATCAGACAACGCGACATACTGAAACACTCCCCAGCACCCCACACACAAGACATCACACAACAAATTCAAGCACTCAACACCCAAACTAACAACAAAAACTAAATTGGAATAACTTCCTACAAAACACTTGATCACAAAACAAACCCCAAAAAACTCTACAAAACACTAAACCGCATCACACTTTCCAACAGCAACACAACACAATCATATGCTGCAATCACAACAACAGACTCTACTCCTTCATGTAAACAAGCAAACACTCTCATCAATCACTTCTCACATGTCAGCCACCTAAAACCTCACAAAGACGACCGACGTGTCATCCGACGTAAGAGACAATTCCCCACAGACCCTGACTATACACCCTTCACCAATCACCAGACAAAGCATATCATCAACAATCTCAAGCACTCACCCGCCTGTGGCCTAGACAACATAAGCAACATACACCTCAGACACCTGGGACCACAAGGCATACAAGCACTCACTAACATATCAAACTACAGCTATTCACACAACACAATACCAGACATTTGGAAGCATGGTATCATCATCACATTCCCCAAACCCAACAAAGGCCCCACGCTACCCTCCTCGCACCGCCCCATCACACTCCTTTGCTCCCCCTCCAAAGTCATGGAACGCCTAGTATTACAACTAATTACACCTGACCTACCCCTAGCTCCAACACAACATGGCTTTAGGCCACTGCACTCCACAAACACTCTTCTCACAGACCTTACACAAAGAGATTTCGACGGCATCAACTCGGCTAGACCACCACACAGATCACTATTAGCCACACTCGACATTAGTAAAGCCTTCGATGCCATCCCCCGCCACAACCTAAACAAAATCTACAACACAAACATGCACAACAACACAAAAAGGTGGCTGGCCAACTTCCTAGCAGGCAGATGTGCACACATATCTTTTGCCGGTCAGTCATCTAAAATCAGAAACTTTCCAAACGGAGTCCCACAAGGATCCGTCCTATCGACCGCATTCTTCAATCTGTACATGCACGATATAACTACACCCAATACGCCCCAAATAAACTTAGCCTCCTATGCAGATGACATAACACTCACATGCACCACCATGACCCAAAAAGAGCAACAGATCTCCTTCAACCCTATCTCAACACACTACATGGCTGGTGCACTACAAACAGACTTAATCTAGCCCCAGCCAAATCCACCGCAACCCTGTTCACAAGTTGGACAGGAGAACACGAATACATCCCTCAACTCACCATAAACAACACACCCCTAACACATACACACACACCCAAAATCCTAGGAGTAACATATGATACTCATATGACATTCAAACAGCACACCAAACATTAAAAAGAAACTGACACCCAGACTTAACGCCCTCAGGTCACTTGCTCACACAAAATTTGGACACAACAAAGAAACTACCACCACAGTATATAAACAATACATAAGATCAGTGATGGAATACGCAAGCCCAGCATGGGCTTCTAACCTAGCTGAAACACATAAGACCTTACAGACTATTCAAAACAAAGCCCTGAAGATCATTACAGGCTGCACAGCTACTGCACCCACAGATCACCTACATCAAGAAACCAAAATCCTCAAAGTCAAAGACCATCTGGACATGAGAGGCACTCAATTCCTGGCAGCAGCCTCCATGAACCAAGACCACCCACTAAACTACATGGCAACACACCCACAGACACCAAGAAATATCAAAACAACACCCAGCACACGGTATCACACACAATTATTGTCCTCTCTCCCTCCCTGCCCACCCCGAACCAACTTCCAGAAGCACATCCATACTCATATCTCTCACCGATCCATCCACTCACTCACAGACAACACGCAGCTGCATGCACGACCTCCCGAAATCCATCCTTCCGAATCCTCCCTTCCTCGCGAGGACAGAGTCCACCTGGCCAGGCTGAGATGCGGACACCATCCAGCTCTCCTGAGCTATCAGAAGAGACTGGATGACTTAGTTGTCGACGCCTGCCCGGGATGTAACACAGCACCCCATACCATTAAACACATCATAGAAGACTGCATTTCACACAACCACTTACGCCAACAACACAATCTACACTCATGAGAGCTCTGTGGGAAAGCCCGATCGTGGCCATGGCCTTTCTCAGGGACTCGGGGCTGTTCGGCCAGGCAGCTTAGGGAACAACAACAACAACTGTCCTGTATGCGGAGAATTTTTTAAATGGTATCGTTTGGGGTGGAAAAATAACTTCTATGGGGAGAATTTCTGAATTACTGCAAACAAAAAATTTAAAATCTTGTCACGACCGGTACGCATCTAATTTGACCATGGTCGTGAATCAGAGCATGCGAAACGCATTATCGCTGCAAAAGGTTGCTTATATAATACCAACATCGTAGCCGAGTAATCAAGATCCATGGCAAACTACCATCACAAGAAAAAAATTAGATATAGTCCTAGCCTATGCCTGCATTGCCTAGGCTAGTATAAAATTAAGAA
>CM064524.1:43097544-43219298 GCA_032716605.1 Paralithodes platypus
GCAGGGAAAATGTGGGGCTAAGTAAAGAATTTACTTTGAAAAACAAAATAAAATTAGGAAACTGCTCACTATAGGGAGAGTCTATGAAAAAGCAGCTAAAAATGGAAAAAAATACTAAAATACTGTAAAAATATATAACTGTCATGTATGAGGAGAATTTGGGTAGAATGTAGAGTTCGGGCGTACCGCGAGCCTTGTTTACACTATGCGGAGCGACGTCGGACGATTGCCATCATGTTCCCGTCTATTTTGACTGCCTTGAATACAATAATATGTTGAGAGGGTCTTTCCCCCCTCACCCTCCCATGACATATTGTCATCATCATAATATGTATTGCCAGCAGGGGGCAAATAACTGAAATAAATCGCCGTCAAAATAGACGCGAACTTAACCACGGCGATCGACTAATATAAACATTACAATAATATGTTGAGCTCCCCTCACCCCCCCCCCCTGACATATTGTCATCATCATATATATTGCCAGCAGGGGGCAAATAACCGAATAAATCGCCGTCAAAATAGACGCGAAGTTAACCGCGGCGATCGCCCTATGTAAATATAACTACCGTACGCCCGGAATCTACATCCATCCCGAGAATTTTTTAAATTTATCGTTTGGTGTTAAAAATGAACTATGGGGATAATTTGAAAAAAATACTGTAAAAATTGAAAATCTTGTCTATAGGGAGAATTTTCGAAAACAGGTACGGCTAATCAGGATTGATTGCCGTGGGATTCACGATGGGTTGATGGGGGCTCTGCCCCCTTCTCTAGACAAGATTTTAAATTTGTAAAGTAGTTTTTCCAAAATTCTCCCCATAGAAGTTAATATTTTAAATTTGGAAATTGCCATCTATAGGGAGCCTATGAAAAGGAGTTCAACAATGGAAAACACCTTTTATATATAGTTTCTCAATAAATACTGTACAAATATATAACTGTCCTGTGG
Source organism: Paralithodes platypus (assembly GCA_032716605.1). Lineage (NCBI taxonomy): Eukaryota > Metazoa > Arthropoda > Malacostraca > Decapoda > Lithodidae > Paralithodes > Paralithodes platypus. The sequence goes on from CM064524.1 coordinate 43,098,497, forward strand.
CTCTGACCACCTCCCGATCATTATCACCACCAAAACCAGACTCACCCCAGCTAGCCACAAACACACATACACCAATTATAAAAGAGCTAACTGGGAAGCATTCACAAATGAGACAGAACAACACTTCACAACTCTAAACAGTACACCCATCACTAACATCAACAATGCTGTACACATACTCAATAAAACTATCCAAAACACTGACAAGAAACACATTCCAAGAGGTAACAGAAAAAGACACAACCCCAACTTCACACCAGAAATTCAAAACCTCATCAGACAACGCGACATACTGAAACACTCCCCAGCACCCCACACACAAGACATCACACAACAAATTCAAGCACTCAACACCCAAACTAACAACAAAAACTAAATTGGAATAACTTCCTACAAACACTTGATCACAAAACAAACCCCAAAAAACTCTACAAAACACTAAACCGCATCACACTTTCCAACAGCAACACAACACAATCATATGCTGCAATCACAACAACAGACTCTACTCCTTCATGTAAACAAGCAAACACTCTCATCAATCACTTCTCACATGTCAGCCACCTAAAACCTCACAAAGACGACCGACGTGTCATCCGACGTAAGAGACAATTCCCCACAGACCCTGACTATACACCCTTCACCAATCACCAGACAAAGCATATCATCAACAATCTCAAGCACTCACCCGCCTGTGGCCTAGACAACATAAGCAACATACACCTCAGACACCTGGGACCACAAGGCATACAAGCACTCACTAACATATCAAACTACAGCTATTCACACAACACAATACCAGACATTTGGAAGCATGGTATCATCATCACATTCCCCAAACCCAACAAAGGCCCCACGCTACCTCCTCGCACCGCCCCATCACACTCCTTTGCTCCCCCTCCAAAGTCATGGAACGCCTAGTATTACAACTAATTACACCTGACCTACCCCTAGCTCCAACACAACATGGCTTTAGGCCACTGCACTCCACAAACACTCTTCTCACAGACCTTACACAAAGAGATTTCGACGGCATCAACTCGGCTAGACCACCACACAGATCACTATTAGCCACACTCGACATTAGTAAAGCCTTCGATGCCATCCCCCGCCACAACCTAAACAAAATCTACAACACAAACATGCACAACAACAAAAAGGTGGCTGGCCAACTTCCTAGCAGGCAGATGTGCACACATATCTTTTGCCGGTCAGTCATCTAAAATCAGAAACTTTCCAAACGGAGTCCCACAAGGATCCGTCCTATCGACCGCATTCTTCAATCTGTACATGCACGATATAACTACACCCAATACGCCCCAAATAAACTTAGCCTCCTATGCAGATGACATAACACTCACATGCACACACCATGACCCAAAAAGAGCAACAGATCTCCTTCAACCCTATCTCAACACACTACATGGCTGGTGCACTACAAACAGACTTAATCTAGCCCCAGCCAAATCCACCGCAACCCTGTTCACAAGTTGGACAGGAGAACACGAATACATCCCTCAACTCACCATAAACAACACACCCCTAACACATACACACACCCAAAATCCTAGGAGTAACATATGATACTCATATGACATTCAAACAGCACACCAAACATTAAAAAGAAACTGACACCCAGACTTAACGCCCTCAGGTCACTTGCTCACACAAAATTTGGACACAACAAAGAAACTACCACCACAGTATATAAACAATACATAAGATCAGTGATGGAATACGCAAGCCCAGCCTGGGCTTCTAACCTAGCTGAAACACATAAGACCTTACAGACTATTCAAAACAAAGCCCTGAAGATCATTACAGGCTGCACAGCTACTGCACCCACAGATCACCTACATCAAGAAACCAAAATCCTCAAAGTCAAAGACCATCTGGACATGAGAGGCACTCAATTCCTGGCAGCAGCCTCCATGAACCAAGACCACCCACTAAACTACATGGCAACACACCCACAGACACCAAGAAATATCAAAACAACACCCAGCACACGGTATCACACACAATTATTGTCCTCTCTCCCTCCCTGCCCACCCCGAACCAACTTCCAGAAGCACATCCATACTCATATCTCTCACCGATCCATCCACTCACTCACAGACAACACGCAGCTGCATGCACGACCTCCCGAAATCCATCCTTCCGAATCCTCCCTTCCTCGCGAGGACAGAGTCCACCTGGCCAGGCTGAGATGCGGACACCATCCAGCTCTCCTGAGCTATCAGAAGAGACTGGATGACTTAGTTGTCGACGCCTGCCCGGGATGTAACACAGCACCCCATACCATTAAACACATCATAGAAGACTGCATTTCACACAACCACTTACGCCAACAACACAATCTACACTCAATGAGAGCTCTGTGGGAAAGCCCGATCGTGGCCATGGCCTTTCTCAGGGACTCGGGGCTGTTCGGCCAGGCAGCTTAGGGAACAACAACAACAACTGTCCTGTATGCGGAGAATTTTTTAAATGGTATCGTTTGGGGTGGAAAAATAACTTCTATGGGGAGAATTTCTGAATTACTGCAAACAAAAAATTTAAAATCTTGTCACGACCGGTACGCATCTAATTTGACCATGGTCGTGAATCAGAGCATGCGAAACGCATTATCGCTGCAAAAGGTTGCTTATATAATACCAACATCGTAGCCGAGTAATCAAGATCCATGGCAAACTACCATCACAAGAAAAAAATTAGATATAGTCCTAGCCTATGCCTGCATTGCCTAGGCTAGTATAAAATTAAGAACCATTAGAGATATCATTAAAGACTTCTTGCGCTACACTATAAGAAACAATTTATCAGGGAAAATAGGGACCTAGGCCTATAGACTCGCCATATTTTTCTCATTATTGTCCGCAAGGAGGACTTTCGGGGAAGGATGTAGAGTCCGGGCGTACGGTCGTCATGTTTACAAAGGTAGATTGCCGAGGTGAAATTGGAGTTTATTTTGACTGCGATTTTTTTCGGTTATTTGCCCCCCTGGGTCAATATAAAGGAGCCGGACCACAGCAATTTTCAAGGATTTATGTTTTTCAATTTGTTATTTACTGTAGGCCTATATGGTTTATAAGCTTTCTATAATAAAATTTGTTCATGGAAATTAGTACGGTATTTACCCATTATCCAAGAACTAAAAACATGGCCCTCGATAGTGGGAAAGGCTATGAAGAATAGGCAAATTAAGGATAAAAAGTCTATAAAGCGAATACCGTATATTGGATTTGTAAATAAAAGTTGGCTCGGGTTTGTGCATTTTCGAGGCCCATAAAGCCTGATTTTTTGAAAACCCGAGCCAACTTTTGACGAAAGTTGGCTCGGATTTCACGGGGTGGAGTGGGTAATAGACTATGTTATGAAAATAGTCAACTTTGAGAAGACATTAGCCTAACCTAATAACCTTACCTAACCTATCCTAGTATTATGGGTGGGGGCTGCTGCCCCCACACCCCCGCTGGTTGGGTAAAACTGATAACGATTGAAATCCAGTTGGGATAGGATATTACTCACTCCACCCCAACTGGATTTCTAGTGTTACCAGTTTTACCCAACCAGCGGGGCTGCGGGGGTGTGGGGGCGGTAGCCCCCACCCATAATACATGTACTGTACTAGGATAGATTAGGTAAGGTTAGGCTAATGTCTTTTCAAAGTTGACTATTTTGATAACATAGGCTATTACCCACTCCACCCCGTGAAATTTCGTCAAAAGTTGGCTCTGGTTTTCAAAAAATTGGGTTTCATGGGTTTCGAAAATGCACAAACCCGAGCCAACATTTATTTAGGCCTACAAATGCAATATATTCGCTTAATAAGTTTTTTACCACTCAATTTCCCTATTCTTCATAGCCCTTCCCACTATCGGGGGCCGTGTTTTTAGATTCTTGGATAGGCTAAAGGGTAAATACTAATTTCCATGAACAAATGTTATTATAGCCTGGAAAGCTTATAAACCATATACAGTACAGTAAACACCCGCTAACTTGGACTCTTTTTAGTCGGAAACCCGCACTTCTCGGAATGGCATCGGCCTCTCGGAAATGTCCCTGCATAAAGTAAAACCTCGCCCATCCAGACTAATTGGGGGAGAACCCTGTCTGGATCTGCCAAAAGTTCGGATATATATTCAGCCATCCAGACTAATCCAGATGGCTTAAACATGAGTCTGGATATCTAACTTAAACAACCAGACTTTGGTTTCAGCCATCCAGACAAATCAGGATGGCTGAAACAGGAGTCCAGATATTTAACTTAAACAACCAGACTTAGGTTTCAGCCATCCAGACAAATCCGGATGGCTGACATACAAGTCTGGATATCTAACACTGGATGTAAACAATACGTGCAGTACCGGTAACTTGTATTCGTCTCGTTCGTTTCCGGATTGACTTTTATTTTTCCTAAGCCATCCAAACAAGTCTGGTTGGCTGAAACATGAGTCTGGATCGAAATGCCTGTCCGGATCTGAGAGCACCGGATGGGCGGGGTTCTACTGTATCTCGGAAATTGGACGGGTTTTGTGTCGGGTTTACAATGTTCTCTCACTCGGTTTTAAGTGATTTTAGGATGAATTGAAGCCTGTGCCTTTTAATTATTGTGTTAATATTAATCATTATGTACTGTACTGTCCCTGAAAACATAATAAGGTTCATATTTGTCAATAATAAGATGAATTTCACATGTTGAAAAAAATATAAAAATAAAATTATCTCCATTTTCTCTGATGCGGACTTTCCTCTTCTAATTCGGAATTTTCCCTCTCTTAAGTCGGACATAAGTCAGACTTTGGACATCTCGGAAAATTGGCCTTCTCGGAAGTGGTCTCCCCCAATTAGTCAGAGTTAGCGAGGGTTTACTGTACTGTAAAAAATAAATCCTTGAAAATTGCGGTGGTGCTCTTTTATATTGACCGCCCCCTGCTGGCAATATATATTTTGATGACAATATAATTATAATGACAATTAGCTGTATAACATCATCCAGTGATGTTTTAATCGCATAAAATGTATCATTTTATAATAATATATAATAAAATACCGGTATATTAAGAAGCTGCATATTGGTGTTTAACCTATTCCTTAAGTACTGTACTATTAAAACTTACTTTAAAATATATATTAATACAAAAATAATAAAAAACCTGTGTTGGTCAGTGTCAATTTAGCTATTTTCCCAGGACTCTGGTGGTATTTAAAGCATCTTGATTTAGTAGCCCTGGTGTGGGTCGGTTCGCCGCAGTTCCAATTAGCGTCCGGGCTCGTTCGCCGCGGTAAAGCGAACCGTCACTTGCTGCGATACGTCTTTCTCCCAGCCTAGCCTATAGGCTAGGCCTAAGTCTTAAAATCTACGGTCAATATTTACGAGTCGCACCACAGCTGGGATCTCATTTCTAATGGTAGTTTTGGGTTCCTATAATTCTATGCTTCATTGCTAGGTCTAGGCTAGGCTAGCCTATATACTTTTTATCCACCGGAAAATATATTTTTTCTTATTTTTAGGCCTAGCATTAACCTAACCTAATAGCCCCCAAATACATTTAGGTTAGGTTAAGTTTTTTGGGTAGCATTCAAGGAGACTACATCGGACTCTTCTTCTTCTTCTTCTTACTTGTTTACTAGCCTATACCCCTTTGAAAGGACATTAGCCTAACCTAACCTATCCTAGTATTATGGGTGGGGGCTCCTGCCCCCACACCCCCACTATTTGACATCTTTGACAGATTTTTGGTGTATTTTTCTGTGAAAAGGGTATTTTTTCAATTTGTCTATAACGAAAATCCTCCATGCGGACTATATGGAGAAAAATATGGCGAATCTGTTGGTGCCTATTTTCCCTAATAAATTGTTTCCAATAAGGCGGATGTAGTGTCCTTGAAGATTATCGTTTTTTGGTTAGGTTAGCCTAATGCTAGCCAAAGGAGAAAAAAAAAACAATATATATATATATATATATATTTGGTACAATTTTAGTTACTGGACACCTATTTGACAGGTACCGCCAACGATTTAATACATATTTGTTTTCGGTTTCCACGCATCCAACACCAAGCTACACCCTTTTCTGGTGTACGGAACACTAAAAAAGCAATGGGGACACTTTAATAATGATAATATGAGACGAAATATAAAGACAACTCTGTTGCATTCGTGGAAGTAGCGTCGCTTTATTTACTTTACGCTCGGAGTGACTTCCTTGGCGGTCGACTTAAAATGGCTAAGCTTAGGCTATAACCAGTTGTTGGGTCAATTTTTTGAGAAAGACTTGAGTTAGGCTATAGGCCGTGGGATACAGGACAGGGTTGAGGGGGGGCTCGGCTCGGCTCGGCTCTGCTCTGCTCTGCTCTGCTCTGCTCTGCTCTGCTTCGACACATTTGTGTCACTTGACGAAGAAATCTTCAGGAATCTATATACAGCGCTGGTTAGGCCGCACCTGGAATATGCAAACCAGGTGTGGGCTCCATATATGGTAAAGGATATAGAAGCAGAGGAGAGCTAGCAAGCTGGTACCAACGTTGAAGAACACGGGCTATGAGCAGAGGTTGAGGACACTGGGGCTTCCGACACTGGCATATAGGAGAAAGAGAGGGGATATGATAGAGACTTTTAAGATAGTGTCAGGAAAGTACGATGAGGATGTGTGTGAAGGTATCTTCTTGATGCGGGAGGGAACAAGAACGAGAGGACACTAAGAAAATTTACAAAGAAAGAAATAGGCTTGAGAAGGCAAAGAACTCATTTTGTGATAGTGGTAAATGAGTGGAATGCACTGCCCCAGTATGTAGTCGAATCCGAATCAATAAGGGAGTTTGAAAGTAATCTTGATAAAGCATGGGGAAGACAAGATTTGAAGTTTGATTATAAAACAAAAATACAGAATAGTAAAAATGTTGCGTCTGCTACCGCCGCCGCCAACACCGTGAACGACCGCAGCAGTGCAAGTACTGGTACTGAGCTGGATACACAGGCATAGTTTGCCTTTTTCCAGAGGATCTACTGTAAGAAACTGTAAGAAACTGTAAGAAAACAAATAGGCCTAGGCTATGTATTAAATCCTCGGTGGTACCTATCAAATAGCCTAGGTGTCCAGTAACTAAAATCGTACCAAATATTTTCCGGTGGATAATAAGTATATAGGCCTAGCAATGAAGCATAGAATGATAGGAACCCAAAACTACCATTAGAAAGGAGATCCCAGCTGTGGTGCGACCGACTCGTAAATAGGACTAGGCCTATTGACCAAATCTACAAACCTCCCACGGCGTGAATAGGGTTAAAGCATAAAAAAATCACAGCCCTTTGCGTCAATGCCTTCAAGAACAAGTAGGCTAGTCGAAAAAACAAAAATGTGGCCCACCATTAGCCCCTACAGTAACGCACCGTGACCATTCCAAGCCTGTGGGCCATTCTATTTTCGCCCATTTTGCGAATAAAGCTCTCATGATCGAGGCTATGAATCATATAGAAAGTGCCCTGGTGTATAATGTTTCATATAAACTATCTAAAATAATAAATTAAGCTTAAATACATGACGTACAAACATAAAACATAAGGAAAATCATCACACCTGTTTGTCAATATGGCCGCCGGCACGCGAGAGGACGCCAGAACCAGACAGTATTACCAACTTTATGTTTTAATTGTTGCAGATTCCACTAGATTCACGTTTAAAAGTTGCTAGATACAAAATACTCTAATATTTGTATATGGAATCGTTCATTATCCCTAGAATGTTTAAATAAAGTTGACGAACATCACATGAATAGGGTTAAGGTAATATATATCCTACCATTAGATAAATACATGATAATCTTCAAGGACACTACATCCGCCTTATTAGAAACAATTTATTAGGGAAAATAGGGACCAATAGACTCGCCATATTTTTCTCATTATAGTCCGCATGGAGGAATTTCGTTATCAACACTTGAAAAAACCCGATTACACCGAAAAATAACAATAATGTCCCGACCGTAAGCAAAGCATTGCGCACAATGAATCCTTCGTCCTTCTTCTTCTTTTGAAAGATGCGGTGAGTGCGATTCACCCAATAAATGGCGTGAGCGATACTCCCAAAAACGAAATACTGGCAACCTGTTTTTTCCTCCTTACATATCTAAATATGAGGATGACAATAAATCAAGGGGGGGGGGGGGGACTCCAGAAATGCCCACAGTAGTTTGGCCTCTCTTGCCAACCTATCGGAATGCTCTGTTCCACTTCCTTCTACTCTTATTAATTTCTGCAACATTCGTGGCCTTTCCTCTAACTTCCACTCTATGGAACACCCTCTCCTCTGCCAACCCTGATCTCTTACTCACCGAAACCCAGTTGTCTGGGACTACTGACAGCAAACCCTTCTTAGTATCCTCCTACTATCTCTATCCTCATTTTCAAGACAAAGGTGGATATGTTGCGTATATGTTATACAATCTTGCTTGCTATTGTATTCCCAACTTTGATTCTTCTGAATTCTCAACTCTCTGGCTAAGCTTGCTTGTCACTCTAAAACTAAATATTTCTGCGGTTTATCTCTACCCTAATAGCCTAATTCTACTGACTCTCCAAAATTCTTTGACTATCTAACTCCTCAAGTAGAACACATTCTATCTATCTCTCCTTTCGCAGAAATCTCCATCTTAGGAGACATCATGAAATTATGTTCAGCACTGCCAATGGCTCTCCACCCATTTCACTGACCAATCTATAGTGAACAAGATTACATATTTTCTATCCTAAATGACCTAGAGCAGTTAGTTCATCATCCTACTGTACTTGTATTCCTGACCACCTTGGAGATCACTCCAACATTCTTGACTTATTTCTAACTTCTAATCCTTCAACTTATGCTGCAAAGCTTTTCTCACCGTTTACTCCGATCACAACCATATAACTTACCTGTCCTATCTCTCCAGTATGGCCATCCGATCCTCCTAGCAGGCGGCACTTGTGGCACTTTGGCGATGCCGACTGTAAGGCTCTTTGGCAGTACTTCTTTCATTTCCCATGGAATTATTTTTGCTTCTGTGGCCGGGAACCTTCGGAGTGTGCCGAGCGCATAACCGAGGTAATCCTCTCGGGCATGCAGGCGTACATTCCATTTTCTTTCTCGCAGCCTAATGCAATACAAAATCTTGGTTTACTTGCGCTTGTTCTACGGCTGTCTGCAATAAAGAAGTATACAAACGGTAGCCTACAGTCGCCTTCAAACTCCCAAAACCTTTTTCATCAATAACATATATGTTCTGAACTTTCCAACTCTAGCTCTTCCCAAGCTTCTGGCATCTAGCCAAAAAAACTCATCCTTTGCTCCTCTTTCCCACTCCGACGGCAATACCGCGTCTTCCTATGACAAAGATGAACTTTTCGCTAAAAACTTCACCTTGGATGATGTCTCGAGTCGGCCACCCCCAGCTATGGGGTATGTGACTGAGTATATACATACATACAGGAGGAAGCGGAGGGTGAATGTCAATAAAAGTAAATTGATGGTGATCATGGTGTGTAATAAAGATGCTCGTAGGGTAAATCTAAATGTACGACTGGTTTCGGAAATGCTGGAACAAGTGGAGTGTTTTAAATATCTAAGAGTGATCAGCAGGGATGTAGGTGTTGGAATGGAGGTAAAATAATCTAATCTATTAATTTCACTCCCAACACCAAACACCTCCCAATGGAATTATAAAAGCATATGTGAGAGGGAAGGAAAGTTTTCGGAATGCAAGGGATAGTTGTACAACAGTGATGTATGGGGCTGAGACATGGGGTCTGAATGTACAAGAGAAAAGAAGGTTAGATGTGATGGAGATGAGATGCTTGAGGAGTATGTATGGAGTGATGCATAAACAGATTGAAAATTGAAGAGGTACACAGGAGAGTGGGACAGCAAGAACCCTTATCGGCCAGAGTGGAAAGAAGGGTGCTACGCTGGTATGGACATGTTGAACGAATGGTTGATGAAAGGCTTACAAAAAGAAGAGGAATGAGTAGAGAATGCTAGTGAATAGATGAGTGATAACGCGGTCGTAGGGAGTGGGGGTCGGTCGCCAGTTGGACTAGATAACAGTCCGTCAGGCGCCCAGCCCGGGGAGCCGGTTTATATAGGAAGGGCCCTGCTTGACGTATGTGGGCGGGCATTGTGGTGTATTTCCACTGCGGTGTCTGCCTGCTGACACCGGAACCTCTCCGGGAGATCTGGGCCCTGGGAATCTTTTGCTGGGTACCCCTCATTAGTCCTTGGTCTCTGGGTCTTCTCCTGGGCTACCTAGATGTGTGTGAATTTTCTATTTATATTATATTTTTTTGTTTCTGTTCAGGCTCTGTCTCAAGTCGGCCACCCCCAGCTATGTGGTATGTGCCTAAGTATATACAGCAGTACATAAATACATACATACATACAGTATATACACATACTGTACAGTATTATAATAATAGGCATATCGTCAATGATTTCGGGGCCACTACTAAATATTAGGTTTTCATTCTTCCTTCCAGGACTCAAACCTATAATATAATTATATATATATATATATATATATATACTGTATATATATATATATATATATATATACTGTATATACTGTATATATATAAGTCGACCCTCGCATGGGAGGACCCCAGTTGACCGGACTTCGGTTTGTGCGGACCCAACAGCCGATGCGGACAAGTCCCCAAAAGTCCGGACAAATCGGGCAAAAGACCGTTAATTTAAAAGTTGTCCAGTATTTGGCGGGTCGGGCTGTGACACGGGCAGGCAATTTCCCGCCGAAATCGTCGAAATACGATAATGTAATCATAAGTACTGTACTATATAATTATCTCTTATATACTTACCTTAATTCTTTATAATATTTCATAATAAACTTATATAAAACGAGTTATAAGTTCAAATGAAACATCAGTGTAACGGTACCATTACCGAAACCCGTGTGTGTTATTGTTATGTCAGTTTGTGTGTGTGTGTGTGTTCTTGTTCTTGTGTGGCTATGTCGGCCGTATCAGTAGGGAGTCTAAACCCGAGTTATTTTTGTATGCAACAAAATGTTATTATAATTATATAATTACAGTATACAGTTTAGGTTAGTACAGGCTAAAAATCATCATATTTTTACTCTATTTCCAATGTCCGGACTTTTTCAATGGGCGGACAAGGGTCCCCCCCCTATTAGTCCGCACATTCGAGGGTTGACTGTATATATATATACTGTATATACTGTATATACAGTATATACAGTATATACAGTATATATATATATATATATATATATATATATGAGGGTGAGGGTGAAACTGGGAGAGTGGGGTTATTATGAGAGGAGATAGGAGAAGATGATGGTGGGTGCTCTTATGACTCTTTCAGGTTGTTGTTGTTGTTGTTGCTGTTCCCCAGGCTGCCTGGCCGAACAGCCCCAAGGCCCCGAGCAAGACCAATGCCATAACCGAGCGCCCCCTCAGAACCCTCCCTGCCTACCACAATAAAGCCTGGGTGACCGAAGCCACTCCATGGCGGGGAGCTGAGGAGGGTGCGGAAACGCCCGGGAAACCAAAGCCCCACCCAGGGCCCTGTGCCCCTCAGCAATTATGAAGAGAAAGTTGAGGGGCAAAGGAAAAATGTGACACTTTGGCTTCCAATCTTGGTAGATTGGGAGGTCAATCCACGGAAAAGACGCCGTCATTTGAGATCTAGAAAATATATAAGTTAAAGGAACAGTCATATTAAGCTATGGGTATGGCAGAGAGCGCTCAGTTCTCACTCTGATAGACCAGCCCATCACCACATGACTAGAACCCAATCCTCTCAACATCAGCTAGGAAAGGCCCTAGAAAGCCGCCTTTGGCGGGGGGATAGCTCCCCTATTTCAACCCCTTTCAGGGTTGGGCACCCGCCCTCTTTCAGGTTGAAAGTTGTGGTGGTCCAGTTTGACAAGATTGATCATGGCAAAGAGAATAGGGTTTTGTGACTGTCTCGAGTCGGCCACCCACAGCTTAAACAACTAATAAAGTATAATATAAATAATATATAATGGGCTATGTGCCTGAGTATACAGATAGATAGATAGATAATAGGAATTCATAATTAAATTTTATTATAATATAAATTAAAACTCCCAATCTAATATACAAACTTTTAATCTAGTATATGCAAAGACAAGCTTCTAAACACAACCATAAATCATGTTATCTCTTTAATATATTGATGAATGTTTCACGAGGTACTTCAACATTGCCATACATCTTCATCCGTTTTTTTCCTTCTGCCTGATTCTTCAATAGTTTCATCTTTCTTGATATATCACCTCCATACTGCAACAAAGACCAGGGATGTATAATTTGTTGTCTTTCAAATTCAACCAATCTCACAACTCTATAAACTAAATTAAGTACTGTACTGTACTGTAATAAACTACATAAAATCAATAAGAGGGAAAGAACTGATGCAGATAACTGTTGTTGTTGTTGTTGCTGTTCCCCAGGCTGTCTGGCCCAGCAGCCCCAAGGTCCCGAGCAAGGTCAAGGCCATAACCGAGCGGCCCCACAAAACCCTCCCTGCTTACCACTAATAAAGCCCGGGTGACCGAAGCCACTTCAAGGCGGGGAGCTGAGGAGGGTGCGGCAATGCCAGGGGAAACCAAAGCCCCACCCAAGGCTCCTGTGCCCCTCAGCAATTATGAAGGGAAAGTTGAGGGGCAAAGGAAAAATGTGACGCTTTGGCTCCCAGTCTGCCAACCTCTAGGTTGGCAGTAAGGAGGTCAATCCACGGAAGAGACGCCGTTACTCGAGATCTAAAATATATAAAAGTAAAAGGAACAGTCAGGGTAAGCTATGGGTATGGCAGAGATCGCTCAGCTCTCACTCTGATAGACCAGCCTATCACCACATGACTAGAACCCAATCCTCTCAGCATCAGCTAGGAAAGGCCCTAGAAAGCTGTCTTTGGCGGGGGGATAGCTCCCCTATTTCAGCTCCTTTCGGGGTTGGGCACCCGCCTGCAGATAACTGTACATGAGGTTAGTTAAGTTCTAACTATTTTGCAACTGTAAATCAATTACAGGTCTCCCTCACTATCCGATGCCCCAATTTACGATATTATTATAGGTTTTTAGGCGTTTGTGTTTGTGTTTTGGCTGGTCCGAGAATGTATCCCCATTTAAACCATTAATTAGAGGGTTCGCTATACAATTTTTCCTTCTAAGATCAGGTTATCAGGAACGTAACCCAATCGTAGAGAGAGGTGAACATAACAGCTATTGTTAAGAAGGGAAAGATAAATGACCCAGGAAATTATAGACCAGTCAGTTTGACAAGTGTTGTGTGTAAACTAATGGAAACGGTAATTAGAGAAGGAATAATGGAGCATATGAAATCAAACCAACTTTTCAGTGGGAGGCAGTTCGGATTCTTGCCGGGGAGGTCGACGGTACTACAGCTAATTAAGGTGGTAGATGATTGGATGCAAATTCTGGAGGATGGTGATGTTATAGACGTGGTATAATGCGATTTTATGAAGGCCTTCGATAAGGTCCCACATAAAAGGTTAATAGAGAAAGTTAGAAGCTATAATATAAGGGAGAAATGTGTGAAATGGATAGAAGCCTTCCTGAAACATCGGAGACAGAGGGTACTGGTGAATGGAATAGGCTCGGGGTGGAGGGAAATTACAAGTGGGGTACCTCAGGGATCTGTGTTGGGACCACTACTGTTCGTTATATTTATCAACGACTTACCTGAAGTTATAACTAATGGAAGTGAGATATACCTGTATGCGGATTACACTAAGCTGTATAGAAGAGTGAGGAGTAAGGAAGATGTGGGTTTGCTTCAAGGAGATGTGGAGGGCATGAAGGGATGGTCTGAACATTGGTTAATGCCTTTTCATCCAAAAAAATGCAAGTACATGCGGATTGGGACAAGCAAGATAGACAAGGTCGCTTCCATGAAGCGATGGAAGAAGTTAATGCAGAAAAGGATATAGGAGTAGTGATAGACAATAAGTTAAATTTCTCAGAACATTTAGCGGAAAAGATAAACAAAGCCAATAGAATTGTAGGGCTGATAAGGAGGACATTTCTGTCACTTGACGAAGAAATATTCAGGATCTCTATACATCGCTGGTTAGGCCGCACCTGGAATATGCGAACCAGGTGTGGGCTCCATATATGGTAAAGGATATAGAAGCAGTGGAGAAAGTGCAGAGGAGAGCTAGCAAGCTAGTACCAACGTTGAAGAACGCGGGCTATGAGCAGAGGTTGAGGACACTGGGGCTTCCGACACTGGTATATAGGAGAAAGAGAGGGGATATGATAAGAGACTTTTAAGATAGTGTCAGGAATGTATGATGAGGATGTGTGTGAAGGTATCTTCTTGATGCGGGAGGGAACAAGAATGATAGGACACTCTAAGAAAATTTACAAAGAAAGAAATAGGCTTGAAAAGGCAAAGAACTCATTTTGTGATAGAGTGGTAAATGAGTGGAACGCACTGCCCCAGTATGTAGTCGATTCCGAATCAATAATGAAGTTTGAAAGTAATCTTGATAAAGCATGGGGAAGACAAGATTTGAAGTTTGAATATAAAGCAAAAATACAGAATAGTAAAAATTATGTGTCTGCTACCGCCGCCGCCAACACCGTGAACGACCGCAGCAGTGCAAGTACTGGCACTGAGCTGGATACACAGGCCTAGTTTGCCTTTTTCCAGAGGATCTACTGTAAGAAACTGTAAGAAACTGTAAGTAAATCGAGGGAGACCTGTACAGTACAGTACACTCTTATTATAAACGATTACTAATGTGTGTGAGATTTTTGTGTTTTGTATTTATTTTGTTTTTCTGATGTGCTGTGATGTCCCTGTTCGGGCTGTCTCGAGTTGGATTATGACCCTTAGCACTGAAGGAAAGACCCAGATCAGTTCCTCACCTGGATGGCAGCTCCACCATTGTTTTGATATATTTACCCCAGTGGGGACCTGGCTGGAAGCATACCAAGCACAGGAATTTTCTGAAGATAGGAACCAGTGGTCCACTGTTCCAAAAGGTGATTGCACCACCAAAGTGGCCGGCGATGGGGTCGCCGCATCCCTACGCCAGAGAGAGAAAGGCCGACTTGTGCCAGTGGGCTGTGAGAGCAAGACACTAGGGAACCATGGGGCACACCATTATGGCCTCACTGCCTTCACCACTCTCAGGAATAAAGTTAGAAATAAGAATGATGAAAAAGGTAAAGTCAGAACTGGCTATATGATGTAGAGGACACCAACCCTCACTCTGACAGATCAAGCCCACCACGACATAACACCTCATTACCAAGCGAATGATGTGATTCACTCATTGATTGGGTCACGTCACATCCGAGCGCTGTGATTGGCCGTCACTACCCACCACTCTAAGAGATTTTTGTGTGCCGTCACTTGGTAACAATGAGCCCGATACATTGCATAACAGTGTCCGGAGGTTCGGAGCTAATGTCGATGAATACTGTATTGTCAAGATAACACGAGATATACAGATAATACGGTTACCGTGCAATACGTCATCAGGTCACACGCCAGATTTGCGTCTCTCTGAGCCTCGAAATCACTTAGTAAAAATTCTTAACCGCTTAATACAATTTTGGGACCCTTTCCGGTGCCTCACAGGTTATAGGTGTAGCCGCGCATAATCAAAAAGCACGTTGTAGGATCACTGACTGTACTGTAAGGTGTATACAGTTTATGAACAAGGTAGTTGGAAAACTATTGATTTTGACTGGGCAGCACAGTACTGTACAGTACAGTACATGTATATTGGAAATGAATAACAAAACATGATAAAAACTTACACATTTGGCTAAGACGTCTTTGCGTAGAGCTTTGATGTTAGTTCGTGCCAATACATTGCTCCCAACACTGGCTTGAATACCAATCTGAAAATATTACAGTACAGTTATATAGAAACTATAAATATAAATTAAAGATTTACCACAGTCATAATTTATTGTTATTTAAGCTACTGTATTTTCAAACAAGTACTGTAATTGCCAATATAAATTACCACAACACAGCTAGTTTGGTCTGGATATACGCAGATTATTTTTTATGCATTTGGCCATTCACACGTCACCTTTCAAAACATCTAAAATCAATTTACGAGCAAAGAATTTGGTCATTTACGCGGCTAGCAGGCACATGCCGTAAGGAAAATCAATCAACCTAACTCCCTCTTCACTCTCTCTCCAGTTTAATCATTTATCTTATACTGTATAAGGTTTGCTTACCTGTATGATGCCTGTTACTTGCACTAAATTGCACCCAAATTGACTAATTCCTTGAACATGACGATGGTGCATTGTTATATGTGCAATCAGTTTACTTAGGAACCAGATTGACTTGCTCATGTAGTAATGTACACCCTATGTGGTGGATTGTGTTCTTTTATTTCATAAATTTTATTTTAGCAAGCAGTTTCCCACGTAGCGATTTTGATCAGTTATTTTGCCTTTATATTGTCTTTGTCCAAGTTTTGGTTTGTTTAGTTTGCAAGTTTTATATTTTAAACTACAGTACAACCCTAGTAAGGAACAGACATCGTAATCCCTGAGAGGTGGTGGCCACGAATTAATTGACCATACTGTATATGCTTCCACATGCCGAGACAACTCATTCGATTATCTAACTTGTTCTGTTCACAAGGGAGGATCGCTTAAGCCCGACCGACCATTGGAATGTACAGTATAATGTGTGTGGGGGTGCATGTGGAATACTATTGTACTGTTGGAATGGTTGTGGATGTAAATGTAGTAGTGACAACCAGTGTAATCAGCTCCATCATGCTGATCAGGTGCTAGCATATACATGTGTATAAGTTGTTGTTGTTGCTGTTCCCAAGGCTGTCTGGCCGAGCAGCCCCAAGGTCCCGAGCAAGGTCAAGGCCATATCCGAGCGCCTCCACAACAACAACAACAACATGTGTATAAGTGACACTGGTATATCGCACTTCTAATGTCCGCCAGTGCAGTTAGGCGTTTACCATGTCCGTAGGTCAAGAAACCTACGTCGTTCTGGTCGGGGATTGAACCCGGGGCCCTCCATGCATGAGTCAAGTACAGTACCGCTTAGCCACGCTGGCTCCAAAATAAGTACTGTATAATTATTTCATGTATATGTATGTATGTATGTATATACTCAGGCAAATACCCATTTGCTGGGGGTGGCCAACTGGAGACAGAGCCCAAACAGAAACAACATTCAAGGGTTCTAATTCTCAGGGTCCGGGACTAGCTATAATAATATATTCCTTCTGGGGGCAGGGGGCTAGGAATCCTCCTCCCCTTGTAAAATTCTCCTACTCGTTGAGACATAATTATATCATAGTAAAAGTTATCCTTATCATCATCCCCAACGTCCTACATCCTCCTGAGAACCCTATGCTAAAGGATGGGCAGGGCAGAAATGCTTCTAGGCTACTTCATTTACACATGCTCCCTTTGCCCATTTCACAATAGGCTACTCCTTCAACTATGTGGAAGTTTTTTGTCAATATACTTTTCCACTTTCTTCTCCCATACCATTGATAGTTTACCACTACTAGCTGTTCCACTCACTTGATTTTACATACAAAATGAGTGGAATTTATAAGCCCTTGTTTATATAATATTTGTTCACCAACCAACTTTACCTGGTACAGCTGCTTTGGTAGAGTGTCTTGTAATTTTTCACAGATCCTCTTGCCCAACTTCCTGGCTTGAGAAGAATGCACAATTGTGGACAACTCGGGTACTGTAGTGCCGTTTAGATTTATGCTGAGCTGCAACAAAATTCCTTATACAGTATAATATTACAGCATGCAACATGATGTTATTCCTATAATAATATAGATGGCTGATGAATAGCTTTTAACTCGTAAAGATCATATTTCGTCTGGAGATGATCCTATGGCACGCCCTGGGTAACATCCCAAGATATTCTGTATTTCCTGCCAAAACAAATGCACCAGGGTGACATGCGGTGGTACTTAGAGGTTGCCAAGGTTACTAGGGGCTATCACCCAGCCCGTGCCGCATCCACTCAGTAGCCCACAAACCATTGGAGTGTAAAGTATGCTTGAGCAAACAATGAAAGCTTGATCTGGGTCTCTCGCAAAAACACCTAAATTTGTTCTTGTCACCGTCAAGGCCACATACCAGATTTTGGAGTCTCCATACAGGCCAGAACACGTACTCTCTTTCACACTTTTTTTCTTTTTCCTTAACCTTTTTTTCCAGAGCTAGAACGAGTTAAAACAAAAATTTAATATAAAAGTGCCCATTCCAGGGGGACTTGAAATTGCGCAAAAACACCTCCAGTTACTTTCGTCACTGTCAAAACCACAGACCGGTTGAAAACAAGATTTTGGTCTCCGAACAGGCCAGAACACAAACTTATTTCCACACATTTTATCTTCTCCCTTAACCTTTTGTTTCACAGAGCTAGAACGAGTTGAATAACATAAAAAATTGTGAAAGTGCCCTTGAAATTACAAGCTGCCCACTGTTTAGCAACTATCAGTCTCCACTCCACATATCGTCATCATCCATCTGACACCCCGCTTCCAGAGGAAGTGCTCCAGAAGAATCTGCCTCCAGGCTCCCAGACATGCCTCCATTGACCCACTCCACAGTGCCATTTCCACTAAGTGGATTAAGACCCTTAGCATTGAAGGAGCAGACCCAGAGCAGTCCCTCACCCGGATGGAAGCTCCACCATTGTTTTGCGATTTTATTTACCCCAGTGGGGGCCTGGCTGGAAGCATACCAAGCACAGGAATTTTCTGAAGATAGGAACCAGTGGTCCACTGCTCCAGAAGCTGATTGCACCACCAAAGTGGCGGACGATGCGGTCGCCGCATCCCTACGCCAGAGAGAGAAAAGCGGACTTATGCCAGTGAGCTGTAAGAATAAGGCACTAGGGAATCCTGGGGCACACCATTATGGCCCCACTGCCTTCACCACTCTCAGGAAAAAAGTTAGAAATAAGAATGATGAAAAAGGTAAAGTCAGAACTGCCTATGGGAAGTAGAGGATACCATACCTCACGGACAGATCCAGCCCACCACTCCACATATACCGTACATCCACAATCATCATCATCTCCGACGCCTTGCTTCCCCCTGGGATATCCACAAGTGCACTACTATTCCAATCCACCTCAGATTGTACATTCCACCCTACCATCTACTTTCATCACTCACCTTCTCATTCATTCGCTAAAAAAAACAAAAAAACAAAAATCCAAATCATCCCAGGCAAGCCTCAACACTTACCCAGAACTTTTTTTTTATTTATTAATTTATTTATTCTTTGTACAGTATTGCTATTTCCACCCTATCTTCTGTTGGTGCACATACCCACACGATCACCTATGTCTATGTTCCCACTTTTATTCTTACCCACACAATCCTCGAACCTGTGTAGGCACGGAGCGTATATTTTGGCCCCTTAATCCCAGAGGTGTAATATTTAAAGAAAAGGATATCAACTCAACACTTCTACAATGTGAAACAAGTAATATTAGTCATGGACTATTAGAAACACATGAAGACTGTAAAAAAGAAAGCTATAGAAACTTAAAATAACAATGTACAAATTTATCTTGACAAGGGGCCTAGGAAGTGTAACTGTAATTTAAGCTTTATGGAGGTCTAGGGAGGAAACTCAAACATATATAAATAAATAAATAATAAACCAAAAAGAAAGCACTACCCCCTTAACAATTAAAATGTAAAACTTGCAAACTAAACAAACTAAAACTGAGACAAAGACAATATAAAGTCAAATTAACTAATCAAACCTTGACTAAAGATGATGATTCAAATCCAAGATCCTCGTAATCAAAGGTCGCATATCCTGAGGTCATGGACTTTAATTTGTCATAAAAGTCTATGACTATTTCGTTAAGAGGCAGCTTGTAGCTCAATATAATTCTGCTAGCGTCCAGATTTCTGACGTTCTGCTGCACTCCTCGCCTGTCCTGACAAAACCCAATGATGGCTCCCAAGTACGTATCTGATAAAGAACAATAACAACAGACTGTCAAACCAGACCCTATTCAAACTAGAGACTATTAAAACCTTCAGCACGAAGATACCTATTTTTCTTTTATTCTAGCTATAATTAGACGATGTTATACCCTTTTTACTACCACAGATTCTTCTTTAACTGCTTAAAATCGTCTAAATATAGCTAGAATATAATATAAAAGATGTCACCGGTACAGAAGGGGTTAAAACCAAATTGTCCTGGTTTGACACCCTGTTCTAAGTACAGTATATTGACATTTGACTAATTATATTATAGGTTAGATAACATTTGACAATTTATGTTGGAAATGCACAAAGCCATGAAAACTTGTAAAGACAATATAGCCTACCCATATGATATAAGGTATCTCCAGAATCAAAACTACCAACCACCCTTGGATTAAATTCATAAAAAATGTAAAGATATATGTATGTACTGTATATACAGTACTCAGGCCCAATTCCCACTTTTCCTTTTTTTTTGGGGGGGGGGGGACTCAAGATAGAGCCCGAATAGGGACAACACAACAGAAAACAATGAACACACAAAAACAAAATCACACACATCTAGGTCATCCAGGAAAAGTACCAGAGACCAGGGTCACCATGGTCCCTCCAGCACTCCCCTGGCCCCTGACCACCCGGAGAGGTTCAGCAGGCAGACATGCAGCGAAGCCCTACCACCACAAGCCCGCCCACCAAAAATGTAAAGAGAACATAATACAATTTTATAAAGCCTTGCGCCTTGCACAGTTGTTTCATAGCCAAGGGGCACTGGTGACTCATCACTGTAGGTGGCAATTACTCTAGGTGGAGTGGTCTTGCCATTGGATTGGTAATCCAATGGATCCGGGTTCGAATCCCGATATGTCAGATATGGAAGATATTATTGGGATGGAATTTGTGCTGCAGGCCTACCTAGTATCAGTGCATTACCACAAAGCCCACCGAAACGCCAACAATACCCTCATTGTTCCCTGATTAAAGGTGAATTACACAAAGATGAAAAACATTCCTGTTTCCAATTACTTGATCTGTCTGTATCTTGCAAGTACAGTATATTATTTCCTATCATACTGTAGGCTATTTATCCTACCAGATGCTGCTAATTTTTGCATTGTGATAGCCAGTTACCTTCAGATGATTTTGTTGCCTCTAGGAAACACAGAAGTGGTAATAAATAGGAATTAATGGAGAATGCTTGTGAATAGATGAGTGTAAACGCAGTCATTTGGGAGAGGGGTTTAGGCGCCAGTTGGACTAGATAATAGTCCAACAGGCGCCTGGCCCGGGGAGCCGGTAGAAATGAAGGGTACGCCTGGATGCATGATGGGCGGGCATTGTGGTGGTAGAGCTCCGCTGCGTGTCTGCCTGCGGAAATCGGAGCCTCTCCGGGAGATCTGGGACCTGGGAATCTTGCTGGAGATCCCAAATGGGCCTGGGTCTCTGGGTATTTCTCCTGGACGACCTAGATGTGTGTGATTTTGTGATTTTGTGTATGTATATAATAAAGTGTATGTGCCTAGCTAAAATAGAAATAATTTTCTTGTCATTTGATTAAAATAGTTATTGAAGGTTGGGTTTAGAAACCTACCATCCAATACACCTTACAAAAACAGGAAAGATGGTTGTTGTTGTTGATTGAATGGAGACAACAACAACAACAACAGGAAAGAGGGTTGTTATTGTTGTTGTTGATTGAATGGAGACAACAACAACAGGAAAGAGGGTTGTTATTGTTGTTGTTGATTGAATGGAGACAACAACAACAACAGGAAAGAGGGTTGTTATTGTTGTTGTTGATTGAATGGAGACAACAACAACAACAGGAAAGAGGGTTGTTATTGTTGTTGTTGATTGAATGGAGACAACAACAACAACAACAGGAAAGAGGGTCGTTATTGTTGTTGTTGATTGAATGGAGACAACAACAACAACAACAGGAAAGAGGGTTGTTATTGTTGTTGTTGATTGAATGGAGACAACAACAACAACAACAGGAAAGAGGGTTGTTATTGTTGTTGTTGATTGAATGGAGACAACAACAACAGGAAAGAGGGTTGTTATTGTTGTTGTTGATTGAATGGAGACAACAACAACAACAGGAAAGAGGGTTGTTATTGTTGTTGTTGATTGAATGGAGACAACAACAACAACAGGAATGAGGGTTGTTATTGTTGTTGTTGATTGAATGGAGACAACAACAACAACAGGAATGAGGGTTGTTATTGTTGTTGTTGATTGAATGGAGACAACAACAACAGGAATGAGGGTTGTTATTGTTGTTGTTGATTGAATGGAGACAACAACAACAACAACAACAGGAGGAAAGAGGGAGTTCTATTGGTGAGTCCCTTGCCTGGCGTGATGATGGTGCCCAAAACAAACGGTTCTCTGGTTTCAACGATGTGCTGCGGCTCCGGCCAGTGTGTCGGGTTGTTGATGAGCACCTCCTCTCCTTGGTACTCCTTGATTGCTTTTGACCCTCGAACCTTTACCTAGGGAAAAGAATTATAATGTAGAGAGAGAGAGAGAGAGAGAGAGAGAGAGAGAGAGAGAGAGAGAGAGAGAGAGAGAGAGAGAGAGAGAGAGAGAGAGAGAGAGAGAGAGAGAGAAGGAGCTATTTTTCAGTACTGTATTATAGTGTAAATGTTGGAGCTCAGTGGTCTGGTTAAGGGAGCCCACCTCGCTTTTTTTCTCTTTCTCGCCCTCTCTCTTTGGCTTGTATCCATTCGGCCCCATTCAGCCTAATGTTTTAAGACGTTTACCCCCATCCAGGTGTCAATATTTTCCTGGCGAGCGGTAGCGAGCCAGCATACATATATTTTTGTTTTGACAGCAAGTTAAATTTGTACATTTTTCGATAGAAAAATGTCACCGGTGAAGCCGGATTTCTCCATGTATACAATGCTGGCTCGCAATCGCTCGCCAGGAAGAAATCGACACCTGGATGGGGATAAACTTCTTAAAACAGTAGGCTGAATGGGGAAGAATGGATACAAGCCATGGAAAGAGAGAAAAGGAGAGAAAGATAAAAAACAAAAAGGTACTTCTCTTTATCCACTCAACCACACCACAATCAATGTCCAAAGCCTGCTCTTCCATTCCAAAGGACTCATACACTTCCCTATTACTTGGCTCATCTAGTCTATTCACGCCAGCTGCCATTCTGAAAAATCTCATCTCCACAGCTCTCAGTTTGGAGAGGTCCTCGTCACTTGCTGTCCATGTCTCACTTCCATATCTTTATGTTTATCTTTTTCTATTATTATTAATATTAATATTGATGATTTTTTAAATTTATTGTTCTTGTTAAAAGAGTACTCTTTGTTTAAATCTGTTGTTACTTCATATTTTGTAATTATTTGTCTTTATATTATATGTATTCATTGTCGATAGTATCAATTGCTTACTTTTGCGATTTCCTTAGTTTATTTGTGCTATAAATGTAGGTTATTTGTAGGGTAGTTATTGATAGGGGTCACTTGAGGCATGCTATGCTTACAGGTACCTACCCGATAGCACTATCGTTAGTGAGTGCTGTACTGTATTTTATATATTATTTTGTAATAGTATAGATATCCTATCAATATTTGTATTTTGTACTATTTTAATGTCTTGTCATGTTGCAAATTTGATTTTAAATAATATTTTGACATTTAACATATAGTTTCTTTATTCATTCATGCAGAGTTTAGTAAAATTTGCCAGAACGTCCCGGACTTCCCAAACTTGACTACTTCCTTTAACGTGACGATGGTGCGTTGTTATATGTGCGATTAGTTTGCTTGGGAAACAGATTAACTTGCTCATGTAGTAATGTACACCCTATGTGGTGGATTGTGTTCTTTTATTTAATAATTTTCATTTTAGTAAACGTTGTTTCCACATAGCGATTTTGATAATTTAATTTGACTTTATATTGTCCTTGTCCCAATTTTGGTTTGTTTAGTTTGCAAGTTTTACATTTTAATTCCATACGAGTGTTGGGAGCAGCACACTGTTTCTCAGTGACTTTTTGACTTCCTGACTAACCATTCTTCTTTTGAGAATACTATCAAGTTCTATAATCACCTTTCTCCCTTGCATTTTTCTCTCTTTTATCTCACTCTCTATTTTACCATATTGCATAGTACAGCTCCCAAATACTTGAAACTTTCAACCTCTTCCAGTACTTAATTTTTAATTTTTATTTTACAACTTTTCTCAGGTTCTTTCTTGATTCTATGTTTTTCCTTAAAATCTGTGGTTTCATGCATTCTTCTCTCAAACACCATTACCTTATATTTCCCTACACTGACCTTTAACTTTCTCTTTTCACATACCCTGTCAAAGTCAGTGACCACTCTCTGAAGTTCTTCCGCATTTTCCGCCAACAGGACTGCATCGTCCGCATATAGGCATGTTAAAATCTTCCACCTCTTCCCTCTGATTCCAGTCTAGCTCCTACACCCATTGATCCCACCCTACATTCTCTAATCACTCCATCCATGTATATATTGAACCAAACTGACATGACACATCCCTGTCTTACTTCTACATTGACCTCAAAACTTTCACTTAACTTACATTTGCCATTGCATTCCTATAAAAAGATTTTACTGCCATTAGCAACTTTCCTCCCACACCATATACTGTTAACACATCCCACAGACCCTCCCAGTCTACTTTGTCGTAGGCTTTTTCCAAATCCATGAATGCTGCAGAGTTTTCTTTTTTTGGCCAGATACTTCTCTACCAACAAACGCATTGAGGCTATCTGGTCAACGCAACCAACAAAGTAAAGCTAACTAACCTGGTAGGGGACTGAGGGTGTGGTGATGACAACCTGTGCACCATGTTCCTGCTCCAGTCGTTCGTTAAACACGTCCATGTGCAGCAGACCAAGAAAGCCCAGTCTCCATCCCTGACCCAGTGCTGAGCTGTGGGTCCACAGTTTACCTACTTTATTATTTGTATTATTATTATTTAGGGATTTTAAGGATTTAAGAAGGCAATTCATTAATGGCCACCATATCGGGGATCAAGGCGAAGTAGATACAGTAGATAGATACATAGATAGATTGATAGATATACAGTCGGTGTGCAACATATGCGCGCATTTACATGTGCAATTCATGACATGCACATGGACACCAAAATTCCCCTAAAATTGATATACATGTATAGAAATGCAAATGTGCGTACCACAATGCGAATATATTTGTCTATTTTACTCCCAAGCATAGCCATTGTTTATGCTCCCAGAAGCAGGAAGTAAGCTAATTCATCTGACCCAGGAGAAGACCCAGAGACCAGGGATCACTAAGGGCACTCCAGCACTCCCCGGTCCCCGACCTCCCAGAGAATTTCCGGTCTCAGCAGGCAGACATGCAGCGGAGCACACCACAGTGCCCGCCCACCACGCATCCAGGCGTTCCCTTCATATATACCGGCTCCCCGGGCCAATCGCCCGGCCCCCTCTCCCAAACGACCGCATTTTCACTCATCTATTCACTAACATTCTCCATTCATTCCTATTTAATACCACTTCTCTTGCCTGATCTATAGTCATTCCTCTATCTTCCAACGCTTGTACAGTATTACACATTTTCTCCATCTCAATGAAGGTCTTCCTACCCCTCTACCTCCCCTTGTATCTGACTCACATACAGTATTCTCTTTCTAAGCCTTTCATCTTCTATTCGCTCAACATGTCCATACCAGCACAGCACATTTCTTTCCACTCTGGCCGACAAATGTTCCTGCTGTCCCACTCTCCTACTTATCTCTTCATTCCACAATCTGTCTCTACAAGTCACTCCACACATACTCCTATAGCAGCTCATCTCCATCACATCCAGCTTTCTTCTCTCCTTTACCTTTAGAGCCCATGTCTCAGCCCCATACATCATTGTTGGTACAACTATCCCTGGATACATTGCACTTTTAGCTTTCATTCTGAGATTTTTCACCTTCCACAGACTTCCCATTACTCTAAAAACTGTTCTTTCTACTGTACACATATTCTCTGTTTTACCTCCATTTCTATACCTCTGTCCCTACTTATCATTCCTTCTAGATATTTAAAACACTACTTGTTCCAGTATTTCCCCATCCAGCCACACATCTAGATTCACCCTACAAGCACCTCTAGTACACACCATCACTTTACTTATATCGACATTCACCCTCAGCTTCCTCCTCCCACATACCATACCAAACTCTATGACTATTCGCTACCATTCTTTCCTACTAAGCCCAATCCTCTTGGGTTTAGTTATTTAGTTACTCATCCACAGTGCTTGTCCAAGGTTCATGTTTTGGAAACTATACAGGTCTTCTCTACCTCACTAACTTATATTACCTGGTCTATCAGAGTGAGAACTGAGCGATCTCTGCCATACCCATAGCTTACTCTGACTGTTCCTTTTACTTATATATTTTCTAGATCTCAAGTGACGGCGTCTCTTCCGTGGATTGACCTCCCAATCTGCCAACATAGAGGTTGGCAGATTGATAGCCAAAGCGTTTTTCCTTTGCCCCTCAACTTTCTCTTCATAATTGCTGAGGGGCACAGGGCCCTGGGTGGGTCTTTGGTTTCCCGGGCTTTTCCGCACCCTCCTCAGCTCCCCGCCATGGAGTGGCTTCAGTCACCCAGGCTTTATTGTGGTAGGCAGGGAGGGTTCTGTGGGGGCACTCGGTTATGGCCTTGGCCTTGCTCGGGACTTTGGGGCTGTTCGGCCAGGCAGCCTGGGGAACAGCAACAACAACAACAACCTCTCTTATTTCACGCTTAACCCTCCAGCCCCGGGCTGCCTTACCAAAGGATGGAGGTCGTATTCGTGGCCGAAAAACGTCTAGGCCTAGGCTACCGTATCTTTTTTATTTTAACTGCTAGAAATATCCCACGCATCTATAAACGTAGTGCGGTTTTCAATCTGTAGACTGGCGTTGAGTAGAGCTCTCTAAGTCAACTGGTTCAGTTGTGATGACGATTTCAGTGGAGCTAATTTTTCCGCGATGTTGACAATATCGGAGCTTTTCAGACACTAATTTAGTCTTACGTCACAACAATAACATTGATCCGACGTCTCCTTCTTGTTTTCGGAGGTGCGGTGACGCAACGATCGGCTTTGTTTACATGCGTCGGACGCACGACGTTCAGACCAAGCTGAATAGGCTTGAAAGCTTACTGCCTATTATAATGACACCCGGGGTCCTGCCCATCTTCCGCAGTTGCCTTTCAAAATGACAGCCGGGTAGGAAGGGTTAAATTACATAAAAGAAAATCAGGAATAAACGGACCTGGATTCAATACTGACGGAGACACTGCCATCATTAAGACACAGACGTTCTATGGCTGCCTTCAATGCTTGGTGTTCTCGCTGGTCCATGGGGTACACTCCCGCAAACACCTGAAATAAAAAGAAAAAAGAAAGACCTGTATAGTTTCCAAAACATGAACCTTGGACAAGCACTGTGGATGAGTAACCTTAATACTCTCACTGGTTTATATTATATACTGTACAGTAGTTTGAAGGTGAATGTATGAATTTACCCTTAATTAATACTGATGCGCAAAGTACGGTAAGTAAAACCCTTTAATTTCATTAATATTATGCATAAAAGCGCGGAATTTCGGTGTGAGTATCCTAGGTTCGAGTCCTTGGAGTGTCACATGTATTTGTTGATTTCATTAATTGAGTTTAGAAGTAAAGTTGGTTGGTGAAAAAATATGAATTTATTGGGAGTTAAATACAGCCACCTCTCCTCAGTGTGTATTCCAGATTGGGAGGTTTGATGACCTCCCACCAAACCACGCTATCTTATTTTATGATTTATGATCGTTACTTTCACTATGTTATTAACCCCCTTTCAGGTTTTGTCGTTGCTTTAGACAACATATTTATACCTGTCTCCAGCAAGAGGCTTCTTTTCGGGTTTCGGCCACGAATTTGTAGATTTTGTGTTCCACGTGTTAACCCTAGGGTAGCTTTTGTCTCTTGCCCCCTATTTCGTCATGGTAAGTCTGCTAGGCTATTTAGTATAATTATTAGTGGTTCTCTCCATCAATGACATAGAGCCTAATTAGTACAGTATTAGGGACTTGGTCCGGGTCCCAGGGAATTGAGGCGTGTGGCAATAGATAGATAGATAGGTATGAAGAATGGCACACATTTCTGCAATGTAATCAATATTATCTAATTTCATATATAAGCTGTGTTTAGCATAAGCAAGATGGTTCATAGAAGAACAAAACACCAAGAAAATATAAAAATAAATTAAAAAATACAAATAAAAGAAGAAAAATATAACAAGAAATAACAATAATGTTGCATACTGTACAGACCATTGGCTTTGCTTGTTTAAATCCAGGCAGAGGTGTACATTTGACCCCCTTCTGATGAAAGGTGTCCCCAATGAGCGTGTCCTTGGTGTCTCGGAGGTTGGCTGTAAAATACCCTACTTGGCCTGTGAACCTGCAAAATAAATGTTAAATATAAGTACTGTAATAGTAAACAAAACAAACAAGAGATACAAAGAAAGCACACAACACTTATTCACAATAAAGAAAACCTTATTCATGGATCTTGGCGATGTTTGTATTTTCGCGCCACTTGAATAAGTTTTATTTTTTGTAAATTTTCTTATTTTCACATATTCATCATAAAGGTAAAGTAAGAAACTGGCTATGGGAGGTAGAGGACACCAACCCTCTGCTTCCCATAGCCATAACGTATTCATATCTACAGAAAATAGCCTAACTTAGGTAAATATGTTTCAAAATGCAGCACTCACAGTTATCTTGAGAATGGTGAATACTAGAACACTTTACACGAAGTGGTTCTGTGATAATAAGATGAGAGTTTTTGGTGCGTATCCAGGTGAATAATAATAATAATAATAATAATATGCTGGTATTTTATTTTTTCAAGCGCCAATTCTCCAAGTGTATTAACGAGCGCTCACATTAACTTAAATTTTTCCATTTAAAAAAAAAATATATATATATATTTTTTTTTTATAGTACTGTAATCAGTAACTCTATGCTCCCCAGTATCATAAGCCCTCAGACATAGGTGTGACTTCAGTTGTTTCTTAAAAGTGTCTACACAATTCAACTGCTTAAGTGACACTGGAAGTCGATTGAATAGTCGTGGGGCAACAAAAAAAAAGGGTCGCAGCGGCCATAACTCGCCCACTAATTTTCATCATAAAAACTGAAACACTAAGTCTAGAGTGTTCTAGTCTGCACCATTCACAAGATGGCAACCAGTACTCTTCCGTGGACTGACCTCTTTACTGCCAACCTAGGAGCCATAGCATCACATTTTTCCTTTGCCCCTCAACTTTCCCTTCATAATTGATAAGAGTCACAGGGCCCTGGGTGGAGGCTTTGGTGTACCGGGCGTTTCCGCACTCTCCTCAACCCCTCGCCTGGGAGCGGCTTCGGCCACCTGGGATTTCTTAGCGGTAAAGCTGGGAGGGTTCTGTGGGGGAACTTGGTTATGGCCTTGGCCTTGCTTGGGACCTTGGGGCTGCTCGGCCAGACAGC
This sequence comes from Paralithodes platypus, assembly GCA_032716605.1. Classification (NCBI taxonomy): domain Eukaryota; kingdom Metazoa; phylum Arthropoda; class Malacostraca; order Decapoda; family Lithodidae; genus Paralithodes; species Paralithodes platypus. The sequence continues at coordinate 43,128,079 of CM064524.1, forward strand.
CTGGGGAACAACAACAACAACAAAACCTAGGTTAGGCCATATTTTTGCATAGCTTTAAGAGTGCCAAAATCATGAAAATAATATATTTATCAGTGGTTCTTTCCATCAATGACGTGAGAGCCTATAATGCAATAAACGGCCTCTTCCGGGTCCCAAAGGACTCGGTTTAACCTTTAACTGTCGGTCGAGCATCATAAATCTCCTAGGGGGTACCCTTTAATATTTCCTAAGGAATATCATTGTTGCAGAAGCCACTATAAAATAAAATAAAATAGAATTAAAGAATTACTCAATTTGAACATCGCGCCAGTTTTGTTAACCGTCTAATAGGTATGATATCGATATCAATTAATTTGATAATAAGATTGATGAGATAGACAACTCAGAAAATGAACAAAGTTGCAAGGTGTGATGAAAACACTCATAGAGTGTTAGAGTGTTTAAGATCTGTACGTGGTAACCAAGGTTCGAATCTCGGTAGGATCACATGCTTCCATTAATATCATTGGGAGGTGTTTAGTGTTGGGAGTGAAATAAATAAATTAGATTATAATTAGCATATGTGTATCTGTGGCCAGCTGGTGTGATTCTGGTTTTGGTGGTGATGATGATCGGGAGGTGGTCAGAACTTAAAGTTTTAACCACCCTCCAGGATGTCAAGGGGACGAGATTGGGGGAACAAAAGGTGATGTCTGGTGATGAGGAGTGGTAGAGGGCTTGGTGGGGAATATGGGTATGTTGATGGATGTTATTGAGGATGAAGAGTTTACCCGTTTGGTTGTTGATCACCAGCCCTCTGTCTGAGTCGGGATTGTTGACATGCCAGGCTGACGACTTGGCGTTGAAGTCACCACCCAGGATGATGTTGGGGATGTTTGAGATGTGTTGTATTTGTTGGATGTAATTTTTTGATACTGTGGGGGGATGATTGTTATGTGTAATTTGTTGCCAGCGCGTATTTTGATTGATTGTATTTCTGTAGTGTTGTCGTGAGGGGGGAGGAGGGATGTATGTGCACTGGCATAGGGATGCAGCGACCCCACCGCCCGCCACTTCGGTGGTGCAGTCAGCCTCTGTAGCAGTTACGGTGATTTCTTGTTACTGCCTTATTGTAGCACGGTTAAGGCTGGTGTGGTGCGATTTTTGCCAGGTGCAAGTGCTTCAGGGGAACTTTATTGAGTTTTACTGAGACGCTGTTAGCGCTATACCAACATCAGCCACAGTGATAACATGATGGGGCGTTGTTGTGGCAAGACTTTGTTGTACTGTGCTGCAGTAAAGACTGTAGCCACCATGTTATGATTGCTGTGCACTGTGTGCAGTACTGTGATTGTACCATGGAAGCCACATTCACTGTGGACGGTTGCGGTCTTTAAACCCGTATGCATGTATGTATGTATGTATGTATGTGTGTATGTACTGGTATCAAAGAAGTTTATTGATGTGTGTACCGAAGACGGGAGGTCTGGGGCCAGGGTCTCTGGGTCTTTTCCTGGGTGACCTAGATGTGTGTGAATTTATATTTTGTTTTTTTAAGTTGTGTTGTGTTGTTCCTGTTCGGATTCTGTCTCGAGTCTGCCACCCCCAGCTATGGGACATGTGCCTGTATCTATACATACATACATACATACCAGGGTGATGAGTCCACTGCCACCACCAACAAACCGGTCTTGTCTGATGGTGGTGTAGTTATGAAATTTGGGTGTTTTTTGTGTTCTGTGTAGTTTGTTTCTTGTAAGATGGCAATGTGTATATTGTGTTGTTTGATGAAATGTATGAGTTCTTATGTTTTGGTGATTATGCTATCTATATTTAATTAAAGGATGTTGATGTAATGTGTATGGTGTGTGTTGGGTGCTGCTGCACGTGGGTGGGGTAGGGATGAGGGTGGGTGAAGGATGTGGTGGTGAGGGATTGGGTTGGTTAGGATGAGGTAGGATGGGGTGGATTGGGAAAGAGGGAGTGGGATGGGTTGGTGGGTTGGAAGGAGGAGGTGTGGAGGGGATGGGGCTTGGGGAAGGGTGTAGGGAACATGAGGAGCAGGTCCAGGTGTTTGTGTAGTGTCCCATGGAGGCAAGTGTTGTTCATGTGAAGTGGGTCCAGGAATTGCAGAGAACTGAACCCTTGATCCGTCAGCTCGAAGTAATTAGAGGTGGGTGCGGCGCTGCCAAGTTACGATTTGCTGGGATGGTTGAGAAATGGAATATGTGCGGCAAACTGTACGTGTGTGAGTGGGTCCAGGGTTCCTCTCAATGTCTCCGGCTAGGAGTAGTCTTTGAGAAATAACCACTGGAGGAGCATTTCTCGGTGTGGATAAAAAAATATGTGTTATTGTGTGTGTTGTGTAGATATATGTGTTATTTGCCCAGGCGACCGAAGCCATTTCCAGGATCTCGTGCCCCTGGAAGGGGGGCAGGCGGATTTTGTGGCGGTTTGGCCCCCATCGCTGCTGCTCTTGTGACTTGCAGCTCTGGGGGGTGGTCCCGCGACGAAGACGCCACCACACCAGGACCCAACACATCACAAATCATATTAGTATTGTCAGTGTCTAACTTACAACTCTGGGATTGAAGTTTCTTGTGGTGCTAATATTCCTAATGATTTCACTTCGTAGCTTTTGCCGGAGTGTGCGGAGGTAACATGGTCACCTTTCTTCAGTGAGCCATCAACCACTTGTATCAGACAAACCGCTCCCTGAGGGATTACACAAAAATTACTGGATAATTGTTATGTAGCCGAGGATGTTGATTGGTGTTAATAAAGACTGAGTTCTACAACTGTGGTTTATGCTTCCTCCAAGCTGAATAAATATAATATTTGAGAGTTGTATTGTGTAGAAAAAGTATGGAAGCCTGGAGTGAATACCAAAACAATGCATATGAGGAAAAGGATGCAAAAAGTAGAGAGGGAGAATGGTTTTCTGGTGAAAAATCTCTGTGTAAAAGTGTTTTGTTGCCAAAAACTCCCTATGAAAGTGAAACTTGGGTTACAAGTAGGCCTACTTATTCAAACTAGAGGGGCACTCAGGAGAGTGCGTACCTCCGCCTACGGTGGCGGATATATGCGCTCCAATGATTGCCTCCTAAATGGAATCACTTCTTCCTTGGTGCACATCATAGCTGCCCACTATATTTTGTGAACATTGGTTCATGACTTTGTGAGCTACTTACGCTGGCGGAGATATGCGCTCTACCGATCACCTCCTAAATTGAATCACTTCTTCTATGGTGCATATTCTATCTGCCCACCAAATTTGGTGACAATCGGTTCAAAGCCTTTTAAGATAACTTGTTTACAGACAAACAGACAAACTAACAGACAAATAAACAGATACAAAAAACATAACCTCCTCCAAATTTGTTGGTGTAGGTAATTAGGATTTTTTATAATTAATAAAATTATCAGACTAACTCTGTTCCGAGTCCAAAAAGTGAAGAAGAGAATCAAGTATACAGTATATAAAATAATAATAATAATAAGCATGTTACTTATTTCTCATAAGCGCCAATTTTTCCGAAGAATTCACTAGCGCTCGAAAAGAGAAAGAAAAAAGAACAAAAATCAATGCATCAAAAGAAGGCTTATATACAACACACATTTAACAATCACTAGCAGTGGCAAAATAGCCTAAACTCTATAGCCATCTGTCATGACACCTCTCTCAAGATCATAGCTTCTCTCAAAGAGAAAAGTCTTAAGTTGTCTCTTGAAGCATTCAACAGAACTCAGTTGTCTCATGGACAGCGGCAACCTGTTATACAACCTCGGAGCCATGTAGGAGAATGACCTCTCAAAGAAAGAAGACTGCTGGAAAGCCCTTGGTTCATCAAGACGAAAAGGGTCATTGTCATGACGCACAACTACACCATGGTGTGCCGGTGGGCGCCTGAGAAGCTCCGCAAGGTACCTAGGCTCACCAAATTTGAGAACCTTAAAAGTCACCAAACACAACTTAAATTCTATTCTTGCTCTTACTGGCAGCCAGTGCAGTTCTATGTGAAGAGATGTAGTAGGAGTTCTAGGTAGAACACCAAAAATTAGTCTTGCGGCCCTGTTAAGAACAGACTGAACTTTCTTCAAAATATAATTTGGAAGACCCACCAACAGGGCATTGCAATAATCAACACGAGAGAAGACCAATGAGTGAACCAACGTCAGGAGGCAACGTCTGGTTAAAAACGGCTTCACCAAATAGAGATTTCTGATGTGCAAGTAACAACTTTTAACTATCTGGTTTACATGCTCTTTGAAATCTAATCGGGAGTTCACATATACACCCAGATTTCGAACAGAGTTGGCCGGTCGCAGCTGAGATCCACCCACATTGATGGAGAGGGCACCCACTATATCATCAGCTCTTCTATTTCCTCGGATGATGAGAATATCAGTTTTACCATCATTTAGTTTAAGTTTTCTCGCTCTCATCCACTTCTTGATATCAGACATCAACAATTCCATCTTACTCCGTATATCAACTATATTTGTGATTCTCACATAAATCTGGGTGTCATCTGCATAAAAGTGAAAGGTGACATTATGTGCACGAAGCAGAAGAGACAAACTGCTAATAAATTATAAATAGGATAGGACCTAAAACTGATCCCTGCGGAACACCATACTGCAGGGGTGTCGAGTCCGAGACCACTTGATTTACCATCACACTCTGGGATCTACCTGACAAGTACGACCCAAGAAGCAAGAGAGCGGAGTCTCACGCACACCACAATCATAAAGATCACTCAATAACAACTCGTGATCCACTGTGTCAAAGGCCGCAGAGAGATCAAGCAAGACCAATAGTGAGGCCACACCATTGCAAATGTTCTCAACTAGATCATTATGTACTCTAATCAATGCTGTTTCAGTTGAATGATGCTGTCGGTAAGCAGACTGAAAAATTGGGATAGTTTCATTCTGCTGAAGTAGTGGTTGTAATTGGTCAAGTATTGCACGCTCTAATATCTTTGATATGAAGGACAGGTTGGAGACAGGACGATAGTTCAACATGTTCTCAACATCAAGTCCAGGTTTCTTTAGAGTAGGTCGGAGTAGTGCATGCTTTTCAGAATGTGGGAAGCTACCTTCAGAGAAGCACTTATTAATTATTTTGGAAATAAACTCAACTGTGTGATCATAGACTCTTGGTAGCTTGGAAACATTTATGGGATCCAACGGGCAAAATGTTTTATTGAGGTTTCTTATGTAGGACGAGATCATGTCCACCTCTACTGAGTGAAAGGATGAGAGGACATTATTAGGAATGTGTCGGGGTTGGAGTACAACTGAAAGTTCTTCACCAACAGAAGCATCATCCAGTTCCTGTCTTATGCGAGTTATCTTGCCAGCAAAAAATGCCACAAAGTTGGCAGCCAACTCGGCATCGGGTACAGAAGGTCTTAAGCTGACTCTTGTTTTTCCAAGTAAACTGTTTACAATTGAAGCCAACCTCCTCTGGTCATTACCACACGAGTCAACTTTTCCCTGATAATACACTTTCTTTTCATCTTTGATTGTGTGGACCACAGCTCTTCTGGCTGACAGATATTGCAACCATGTAGAGTCTGTTTTATTTTTCCGCCATTCACGTTCAGCTCTTCTACGCGCTCTTCTAAGAAATTTAACTCGAGTGCTATACCAGGGTGAATCATCTCGTACTATGATTTTCTTCTCTACTTCTGGACAGTGATGATCGAACACTAATTTAAGTGCATTTCCATGTACCTCCACCAGCTCATCTGAAGTAAGGTTGGAAGTATCAATACTTCCCAAGTACTGTTTTACTTCACTGCTAGCCAAATTTTGGTCTGCATTTTTATAATTTCTAAATCTGATTACTTTTTCATGTGTGAGTGGCTTAGGGAAATCAAAGCTGAAAGTAATCAAAGCATGATCAGAGGTATTAGGGTCAGCATTCTCAACATCAACATCCAGAACACCACCACAACCCACAGGAGAGAAAACCAAGTCAAGGGTGTGTCCTAAGATATGAGTTGGGTGGGACACATGGTTTACAAAATTGTTCTGATCAGTCAACTCAAGGAACTCAGGAGAGAATGGCTTCAGATGAGGCCTGTCAACCCAGTAATTAAAATCTCCACATATCAAAAGTCTTCCGGTTTTAGCAGAAAATTCCTCGAGAAACTGCCCAAACTCTTCCATAAAACCCCTATCTGTGCCACGATGGCCAGGCCTATAGACAACTGCCATTCTTAGAATTTGTTGATGGAGTTTTATTTCCACTTCCAACAGTTCATAGTAAAGAGGGGCTGGGTTATGGCTTATTTGCAAGATATTCACCAGAGATGTGGAGTAGACAACTGCCACTCCACCACCCGGATGATCTCCCCTAGGCCTAGGAACATTTATTATGGAATGGGTTTTAGGCAATGCCGCCTGGATAATATTCAGATCTGACTCGAACAACCAGGTCTCAGTGAGACATAATACATCAAGGTTACGTTCATCCAAGATCTCGCAAATATGATCCATTTTGTTACGCAAGGAACGAACATTCAACAGACCCAGTTTCAACCGGCACCCATGTGCATTTTCACAGTTTTTTGAACCTACAAAATTGGTGTTCTCAATAACTTTATTTCTCTGAGCTGTCATTAGAGGACAATTTCTACTTGAGGCGAAATGATTTGGCGGCTCCGTAACTGATGTGGAGCTCATACAATTTATACATTTGGGGGAAGTCTTGTTGGTGCAGTCTTTTGAGTTATGAGTACCGGCACAGAAGTTGCATTTTGGATCCTCATTTTTCCGATAACACCTGTCACTGGTATGACCAAAGCCCTGGCAGTGGTAACATTGTGTTACCCAGAAGCGATCGTATGCACGACATCTCACAAGTCCAACATACACAGAATTGCCATCATCCACAATGGAAGAGCGTATTTCAGGTGACATTTTTACTACCGCAGTCTTTGTGTGTGCATCACTCTTTTGCTTGGTGAATAGCAAATTCATAGCTAAGCCATCGTCGACCAGGGACTTTATTCTTGGGTTCTTGTTGAGGATGCTGGGAATGATCTCATTATCCTCAGCGTCATTAGCAATGCCTACCAGAGTCATTTTTGGCATCATCTTCTTTGGTTCGGAGACACTGAAGGCACTGTCCACCCCCAAACACTGATTGATGGCCCTTCCTGCATCTTCTTTCGCTTTCTTGGATGGAAGTCGTACCACCAGTACACCTGAATCAGTTCTAGTTAACTTGTTAACCGGAACCAAAGCCAAAGCAGTCTCGATTGCCTTTGTATCTGGTGGGCTTACTGGCTCGGAGGATCGGTCTTTTGGCTTCACTACCAGGACCTGATGGTCCCAGACAGTTTTTTTTTTCTTTCCACCATCTACCACCTCAGTGGTGCGTTTGGTCGGCTCCTTTTTGGTCTCTTCAAATGTTTGCTGAACTATCTTGGCAAACAAGGGAATGTCGGGGGCAGCAACTTTAGTCTCAAGGATATCCATTCTGTTACCAATACTCTCTATCTCCACAGCCACCGCAGCAAGGGCACCCTTCACTTCGTTTACAATGGCAGTCTTCACTTCACCAACTAGGGCAGCCGTCAGGTCATCCAAGGTCTGCTGACTAATTGCTGCATCCTTTGCAGCCAGGGGGGTGGTATCGCAAACAGTGCAATGCCATTTAAATCCAGGTTTCTTCTTTGCAAGTACTCTGAGGTCCTCATCATCAACATTTATACAGTTAACATGAAAATAGGTACCACACGAGTAGCAGCCCAGCGATTTGGCCTTGCCCACAACCTTCCCACAACTACAACTCTGCTTGCCCGCTGCCATTTCAGTGGAAGTAACCAATAATTAAAAACAAAAACACCTGTATTTTGTATCTGATTAAAAATAAGAGAAAACCCTAGTTTTAAAAAAACGTGAAAATAACTACCTGGGACAGACCCCAGGTAGCGCCGTCCCCGTCAGTGCCACCACAATGGAAAAAAATTAAAATGGAAAAGAAAAAAAAAAATGGAAAGTGGTGTCTGCAAGGTCACCGCGGGCAGGTGGGGATCGACTTGGCTACCCTTTGGGGGTAGCCCAACCGAGATGCGTGGAGAGACCACGCACAGGATGGCAGATGTGTGTGGTGCAAAAACTTTAACCAATTTTGCACACTGTTTTCAGCTTATAGCAGTGACAATGTAATATCCACGGTACTCAGCAAGACCCTATTGGTTACGATACTGCCACTGCGCAAAGCAGTGGTTCCTATTTATCATTTTATAAACTTCTTGTGGCAGATAAGGGTATGTGTTTACAATAAGTTGATGTACTTTTCATCCTGTTTTGCGAAAGTTGTATTTTTGGCAGAATTGCTGCACCCGAGATAGGTGGATTTAAACCACTTCACGCACTTTCCAGGTTAATTGCAACAACTAACCAACCATTGTTTATTGTGCAGTGATGCTTACCCCTGCGGGTAAGGGGTTTAGAATATGCCTCAAATGTCTCCTACGTATCGTAAAAGGAGACTAAAGAGGTTTGGTCGGTTGAGCCTGCGACCCTCCACCTGGAAAAAATCTGCAGCAACAAACAACAAACAAATGGCCTTGGACACGGACGGACCTACTGTTGACGAACATTGACCAGATATGGACTGCCTAAGGATTTCTAATTGGAATGTAAGAGGCGTGAATGATGACACAAAAGAGAGAGAGGTTCTGGAAGTGTTAGTGAATGCCAGGCTGGATGTATGCGGAAAGACGGAGACCAAATGGAAGGGTACACGTGTGAAAAGAATGGGAATATGGAATGGTGCGTGTGCTGGAGTGAATGAGAATGAGGGAGCGAAAAATGGTGCGTATGTGTTTGTAAGTAACAAATACATACATACATATATAGAAGTTTAAAGACCGTTTGTCCACAGAGAATGTGGTTACAGTCTCACGTCCTAAATGGCGGCTTTCCAGGCGGCACTGTCAAGGGCCGTCTCTGTTGTCAAGTTCTTCATTTTGAGATTGGACCGGAATACCTGATCCCACGTCATTCTAGGTTCACCACTACGCGCAGCTCCCCCCACGTTCACAGTCCGCCATTTCCTCACCCAGTTCTGATCATCCATTCTATCCATGTGTCGAAACCAACCAAGTCGGCTCGTTCGCATCACTTCGCCGACACTCCTAATACACAGACGCCTTCTTAATTCCTCGCTCAATACCCCGTCCCTGAGATTAACCCCACATATCCATCTTACCATTCTCTTCTCATTCAGTTCCATTCTATTGATATCCTCCGCTTTAACCGGCCACGTCTCCGAGGCATAGGTCATCGCGCTCCTAACACACAAGGTATACACCTTCCCTTTAAGGTGGGGTGGAAGCCCTCTCATGGTCAGGAGAGGAAACAGTTCTTTAAACTTTCCCCATGGAAGGAGAGTGTAAGGAACTATGCTTCTGTGGGTGCAAGGATTGTGTGGGTAAGAATGAAAGTAAGAATACAAACATGGGTGGTTGTGTGTGTGTATGCTCCAACTGAGGATAAACCTGTAAGAGGTAAAGAGGAGTTCTGGGTGAATGTTGAGGCGTGCCTGGATAAGTTTGGTGAGAGTGAAAGAGTAGTTCTGATTGGGGATATGAATGGGAAGGTAGGTGATAGTAAAGTTGATGGAGTGTTGATAGGCTGGGGTATACTATCAGAGGTAAATGGGAATGGCAGTGCACTTGTGGACGTATTTGTGGGGAGGAGGCTGTGGATAGCCAACACCTTCTGACACAGATACAGAGATTCAGAGAAGGGACATCTTGTGTTACCAGTTTGCTATGTTATTACAGTAGGGTGATAGATGTACTCCAAGAAAGAGGCGGATGGGTGGACTGCGTCTACTTAGACCTTTCCAAAGCATTCGATAAGGTACCACATAAGAGATTGTTATCTAAGCTTGAGACGCTAGGATGTGTCAGGGGGAGTTTGCTGAAATGGATGGAGAGCTATTTAACAGATAGGGAAATGAGGACCAACATTAGAGGAACTTACTCATCGTGGCGGAAAGTTGAGAGTGGTGTGCCGCAGGGATCTGTGTTGGCACCTCTCATGTTCCTTATGTACGTGAATGACCTGCCGATAGGCATAAACTCTTACATGTCAATGTTTGCAGATGACGTAAAAATTATGAGACAAATAACAAATAAAAGTAGTTGTGAGGAGCTGCAAGGGGATTTAGATAAAATATACGAATGGAGCACCAAGTGGAAAATGAAATTTAATATAAGTAAATGTCATGTGTTAAATATGGGAAGAAGTGTGAATAGACCAAATTGGGAGTACAGGATGGGAGATAATAAAATTAGCAAGGCCGAAAAAGAAAAAGATTTAGGGTTGATTATACAAGATAATTTGTCGCCAGAGAAACATATTAACAAGCTCTTTAGCGGAATGTATGCAATGGCCGGGAATATGAAAGTTGCTCTGAACTATTTGGATGAGACCATGGTAGCGAAAATTATGAAGAGTATGATTAGACCAAGATTGGAGTATGCAGCAGTGGTGTGGTCCCCGCATCTAAAGAAGCATATTCACAAGTTAGAAAGAATCCAGAGAGCAGTCACTAGATTGGTTCCAAGTCTCAGAGAACTGCCATATGAAGGGAGGCTAGACAAATTAAATCTACCGAGTCTAAAAGAGAGGAGAGAGAGGGGAGACATGATAATGATGTACAAATGTACCCGGGGGCTGGAGAGGCTGGATAGGGAGGATATATTAATTATGGATACAGGAATAACTAGAGGCCACAGCTACAAAGTAAAAAGACCTACCTGCAAGAACGATATCAGGAAGTTTAGCTTCCCCTATAGATGTATTGACAAATGGAATGGGCTGGAGGAGGAGGTGGTAGGGGCAAGGAACATCCATATTTTCAAGAAAAAATTGGATAAAAAGTAGACTGAGAGACGGGACAACACGAGCTTAGCTCAACTCCTGTAAACTACAATTAGGTAAATACAAGGAAAGTAGAGTGGAGGAGGGAGAGTGAGACAGTAGAACGGAAGGCAGTGATTGATTATATATGTGTGGATGAATGAATGAAGAATTCTGTGCTAGATGCTAGGGAGGGGGGTTGTCTGACCATTATGTAGCAGTAGCTAAAATTAGGATACAGAAAAAGTGAGTGAAGAGAGCTGGAGGGAGATGAGAGGGAGGTGGAGTGGTGAAGAGGGTGGACAGGTTACAGGAGGAGATCAGGGAAGAGTTCAAGAGAGTAGTAGAAAAACGACTAGGTAGGTTTGACTTGAAGGGTATGGAGGAAGTGGAAGAGTGAACGAAGTGTTTAAAAAGTGTTTAAGGAAGAGATATGTGGAGAATGTGAGGAAGTAAGTGGAGTGAGGAGAAGATGGAGGGTAGTGACGGGTACATCATGGTGGACATGAGGTAAAACTAGCTGTTGAAGATAAGAAGAAAGCATATAGAGAGTGGTTGGGTAGTAGAGGGAATGAAGATTTGGAGAGACAGAAAAGAGAGAGGTACTTGGAGAAAAAGAGTGGTGAAGAGAGTAGTGAAGGAAAGTAATAATAATAAGCTTGTTACTTATTTCTCACAAGCGCCAATTTTTCCGCAGAATTCACTGGCGCTCGAAAGAGAAGAGTAGATGAGGAAATTGGAATGAATCAAAGTGTAAAATGGAGGGAGTGTAAGAAACTGTTCTGGAAAGAGGTCAAGAAAGTTAGGGAGGGTAGCAAGGGAAGTAGTAAGGGTGTGAAAGATAAGAACAGGGACGACACAATATATAGACAAAAGAACTTATCAAAATCATCATGTGGCAATAACGATTTAGCAAAATATAATGATTGAAATAAAAGAACACAAAACCACCACAAAGAATATTACAGGAAAATCAATGGTTATGAAAAAAAAAAAAAAAAAAAAAAAAAAATTACCTGGACTAAAGGGGTCAAGTTATTAACTTATTACCTTATATTTGTCGTACCAAGAATCAAATAGCAAGACTCTGAGTGGTGCCTTAATCCTGCAGATGGCTGCTGGTGATGGCACAATCTTCACTATAGCATCTAAAACAGTTTGGATCCCAACACCCATCTTGGCTGACACCTGTAAACAACATTATTGTATAAGAACTCTTTATGTTAAAATTGGTCTCTGCCACTGCAATATACTGTATACAAACTGCACATATATAAATGTTGGGTAATGAATTATAATGTAAAACTTGCAAAATAAACAAACCAAAATGGGGACGATACAATATAAAGGCAAAAGAACTTATCAATATCGCTATGTGGAAATAACGCTTTAATCAAATGGAATTTTGAATTAAAAGAACACAAAACCACCACATAGGGTGTACATCACTACATGAGCAAGTTAATCTGTTTCTAAAGCAAACTAATCGCACATATTACGACGCACTACCGTCACGTTCAAGGAAATCGTCAATTTGGGAAGTTCCGGACGTTCTGGTAAATTATACTAAATTCTGTATGAATAAAGAAACTACACATTTTGTTAACATTTTCTATTAAAGCATGTTTGTAATTTGACAAGATATTAACAATACAGTAGTACAAAATACATAGGCTATAACACTGAACCCTCCAAGCATATGATTTTGGTAGTGATTTATGTACAGTAGATTATTTATTAGTGGCTCCTACGTCAAATGACGTAGTGCCTATATTCTATTTGCCCCTATTTAGCCCATAGGCTAAGCTGGTAGAACCCAAACGCCCACCAACAAATTAGAACCATCTTTAAATGCAACACTGTGAAAATACCCATGGGACATCATTTGTCACAGATGCCACTATGCAGTAATAGTATTTAATAGTAATTTTTTTTAGAGAATAATAGTAGGGAAGATGTACAGTAGGGTAGTGATAGTGAGAGTGAGAACGGAGAACTGGGTAGGTGAGGCGCAGGGCGGGTTTAGGAAGGGAAGAGGGTGAGTAGACCAGATTTTATAATTGAAATATGTTGTTGATAAATATCTGGTGAAGGGACAAAAGTTGTATGCTGCCTTTATCGACTTGAAGAAAGGCTATGACAGGGTTGATAGATAATGTCTGTGGAAAGTAATGAGAATATATGGAGTAGCTGGCAAGTTGCTGAAAGCTGTGAAGAGCATGTATGAGGGTGCAAAGGCAGCAGCGCATGTGGTGAATGAACAGAATGACTTCTTTGATCTGAATGTTGGGTTAAAGGATGGGTGTGTGATGTCCCCATGGTTGTTCAATATCTATATGGATGGAGTCATGAAAGAAATTCAAGGAAGAGCAGTGGATGTTGGTGTACCTCTGAAAAGGGAAGGAAATGAGTGAAAGTTGCCTATACTGCTGTTTGCTGATGATACAGTTCTGATGAGTGATAATGGGTGGGAGTTACAGGGCCTGGTAAATATGTTTGGAACCATATGTGAGAAACGGAACCTGAATGTAATTGCGGAGAAGAGTAATGTTATGGTCTTTGAAAGGGGTGCAGTCACAGAGTGTGAGGTGAGGTTGAATGGTCAGGTTATAGTCAGCTCATTTAAGTATTTGGGCAGTGTGATGAATAAAGATAGGGGTATGGAGGATGACCGAGGAAGACCTGAGATCGGACTCTACGTGCCGATCTCAAATCCAAAAACTTGACAAGTGAAGCAGCTTAACAGGATTGCCTGGAACGCCGCCATTAGGACAAGAGACTGAAACAGCACGTATGTGTGGAGCACTCAGTCTTAAAATTTTATGTATGTATGTAACCCGGATCGCTTCGAAAATTGGCCCAACATTCTTGACTTGTTTCTAACTTCTAACCCTTCCGCTTATACTGTATTTCTTTTCTCTCCTTTGGGCTTCTCCAACCATAAACTTACCTCTGTCACCAGCCCTATCTCTCCTGTACAGCCACCCGATCCTCACAGCTGGCGGCGCTTGTGATACTTTGGCGCTGCCGACTGGGAGGCTCTTTAGCAGTATTTCTTTGATTTTTCATGGAATTAATTTTGCTTCCGTGGCCGGGGACCCTCGGAGTGTGCTGAACGCATTACCCAGGTAATCCTCTCGGTCATGGAGGCATACTTTCCATTTCCTTTCTCCCAGTCTAATGCAAAAATATCTTGGTTTACTCACGCTTGTTCTACTGCTGTCCGCAATAAGGAGGAAGCATTCAAGCGGTACCATCGCCTTTAAACTCAAGAATCTCCTTCTACCTATGTTTCTGCACAGAATCAAGCCAAATCTGTTTTTCAACTCGCCAAACTTTTTTTTCATCAAAAATAAATATACTGAACTACGTTTCTGAAGCATAGGTATTAGAAGTACATGAAGCATAGCTTTTCATGATTGACATTTGTTTGCTTTTAAAATCTAGCACATGATCTAATTGATAAGCATGAGTAGCAAGGTAGAGTGTGAATACAGGAAAAAAAAGGAGCAGCATTCCGAGTTCCATTACTGACTGTAAAATGTAGTGGCATTTCTGTCATCGCTAGCATAATAGTAGCGTCACTATTCCCAGTACTACCTAAATTGGACTAAACTATCTAAAGGTAGCCCAAATAAAGTGGTAAAACTAGTGTCTTCGTAATAAAAAAAATAAAAAAAATTGTCACCTGCAGAACATCTTCAGGATCTATTTCAAATACATTCATCATCTGCTCCTTGACGGCCTCAGGATCTGCCGTCTTGAGGTCGATTTTGTTGAGCACGGGGATGATGGTCAAGTCGTTGCTGAAGGCCAGGTAGAAGTTGGCCACAGTCTGAAGGAGGAAATAGTTAAAAAGACAGATTCATTAACCCCTTCTGTACCGGCAACGTCTTTTCAATTTTACTCTGGCTACTATTAGAAGATTTTATTCAGCTTAAAAGAGGCCTCCAGCAATGAACAGGCTCCGAACCATCTCACTTAACCCATTTTACTACCACAGATACTTCTTAAACTGCAAAACATCATCTGAATATAGCTAGAATATAATTAAGAAGACGTCGCCGGCACAGAAGGGGTTAATGCCAATACCATCTTCATAAGGTAGTTGGTAAAGTCCATGGTAGTTCTAATTTATCAGTACAGGTCTCCCTCACTATCCGATGCCCCAATTTATGATATTATTATTGTTTTTATGTGTTTGGGTTTGGGTTTTGGCTGGTCTGACAATGCATCCCCATTTACCCCATAAATTTTAGGGTTTGCCATACGATTATTCTAGTCAAGGTTTTCAGGAACATAACCCAATCATAAATCGAAGGAGACCTGTAATAAAGTTATCGGTAATTCATTAGTGGCCACCACCTCACAAATCAAAGCCTTTGACAATGGACATACTGTATACAGTAAACAGTACTGTAGGCTCGGAGCTGTTCGGCCAGGCAGCCTAGGGAATAACTACTACTATTACAGTACTACTATTACTACTACTACTATTACTACTACTACTACTACTACTACTACTACTACTACTACACAGTAGGCCTAAAAAAAATCTTAATGCTAGAGAGATTAACCAAAGATGAAAATATGGAGGTACAGATGGATTTATGAGAGCAAATTTAAATTACAGTATACAGTATGTACACTCAGTCAAAAAAGTATCTGCACCCCTACCCTGATTATCTGGTGTGTACAGCTTGGTAGTATAGGTTGTAGGTCGTAGGTAGTAGGTAGTAGGTCTTAGGTAGTATAGGTAGATAGTAGTATAGATGGATATAGCTACAGGCAGATATGCAAACCCTACCAAGCTGTACACACCAGATTATCAGGGTAGGGGTGCAGATACTTTTTGGACCGAGTGTAACTTAAAAAGAAGCCTGTTGTCAAGATAAGCCATATTCAGTCTAGTTTCAGATACCAGTGCAAAATAATCTCAAAATTTGTGGGAAAAAGGCAAAAAGTGCAGGTGTAAATTTGGTTAACACATTACTTTTGTGTGACTGCAAACTTGTAAACAAAATTTCTTACATATTTTGAACCTCGGAATGGCTTAAATGTGTATTTGGAGAGCTAATACCATGTACAGAATAAAGGAAAATATTTGATTAAGTGTGCAATAAATTAGAAAAGAGGAAGGCTATTAACCCTTTCAGCAACCCTTTATTATTATTATCCTAGTGAATTAAAATGTAAAACTTGCAAACTAAACAAACCAAAACTGGGAAAAAGACAATACAGTATAAAGTCAAAATAACCTACCAAATCGCTATGATGGAGTGGTCTTGATACTGGGTTGGTAATCTTAACCCTTTTAGGCTCTTAAGATGTTGCTTAGTATTCATATATAAATTCTCCTAATCTCTTTTATTTCATACATTTTATTTTAGTAATCGTTGTTTCCAGATAGCGATTTTGATTAGTTATTTTGCCTTTATAGTGACTTTGTTTAGTTTAGTGTGTTTAGTTAGTGTGTTTAGTTTAGTTTGTTTTGTTTAGTTTGCAAGTTTTACATTTTAATTAGCTCTGCAAAATAATTTTTCTGACACTAAGCTCACTCAAAGACAACTGCAGGGGTTGAAGAAATTAAACTAAAGGTTTCTAAACTCCCTTGATGGTCACAAAGGCTTTTAAATATCCCAATAAGACGCAGGTGCATCTTCCTGTACACAAAAGGGTTAAGTCATGGTTTCAAATTAGATTTATCAATGGAAGAAATTATTGGGATTGAAATTGGTGCTATCCTGTATTTTGTTCAGTACTGTACAAGCAGGCTTGGATGGTATGGGCATGTGGAGAGGATGAATGAACTAAGTTAGGTGAAAAGATGCAAGTCCGTGAACGTGGAGGGAGCTGTAGCAACGGGTAGACCAAGAAAGACAAGAGAATTTTAAAAATTTGACAAGTGAGGGCTGCCTGGAGCGCCGCCATAAGGATGTTAAGCTGAAACCAGAATTCGTGCGGTCTTTAAATATATGTATGTATGTACTGTCTGTGATACTGGAAAGCATAACTAGTCACTGACCTGTTACACTTTCCAGCAATTAATGAACAATATAATAACAAAACTATAAAAATTAAGAGAATTAGGCACATATTCCTAGACAAACACCTATCATTCTCAGTGGTCATTCCTATAGTTTTCCTGTATTCCTAGCCAGTCAAAATGATACGCTAGTTGTTGTATGTACTTGCAATGAGAGCGGGCTACTGTAATACCTTTCCGTGTTTCTCAATGCACTTACAACAACTGGCTAGGAAATCTGCAAAGTTATAGTAATTGCTGCCGACAATGATGTGGTTTATCTAGGAATAAGGACTTTAAGGGTGGAATTACTCTACCTGAGCCTGAATGCCCTGGTTAGCGTCGACCAGGAGAACGGCTCCCTGACAGGCCGCCAGAGATCTGGAGACCTCGTAGTTGAAATCCACATGGCCAGGGGTGTCTATCAGGTTCAGCAGGTAATTCTGATGGCAGAATATGGGTGAAATAGTGGTCAATCTGATTCAGCAGGTGTTGCTATGGCAGGAAATGGGGGTTATAGTACATAATAAAAAGTTGGGGGCTTATGCTTTTATTTCCTTACTACAAAATGGTGCTCCATGAAGTCTAATAAGCTTTATACATACAGGGTATACTAGCAAAGTCGCTGCGGAGCAGACATCGGTAATTTCAAGATGATCGATCTTGATTTTGCAGATGACGCACTGATGCTGGCGGAGACGTTGGATGTTCTCAGATTGGCCCTTGAGGCACTACATAAAGCAAAAATACAGAATAGTAAAAATGTTGCGTCTGCTACCGCCGCCGCCAACACCGTGAACCATGGAGTGGCTTCGGTCACCCAGGCTTTATTGTGGTCGGCAGGGAGGGTTCTGTGGGGGCGCTCAGTTATGGCCTTGGCCTTGCTCGGGGCCTTGGGGCTGTTCGGCCAGGCAGCTTTGGGAACAACAACAACAACAACAACAACAACAACAACAACAACTACAACACCGTGAATGACCGCAGCAGTGCAAGTACTGGCATTGAGCTGGATACACAGGCATAGTTTGCCTTTTTCCAGAGGATCTACTGTAAGAAACTGTAAGAAATGACGAGTAGGAGTTGTTGGGTTTAAAGATCTCTTGGACTAAGATCAAAGTCCAAGTATTTGGTGACATATTAGATGATGTAGTGCAATCTGTTCATGCATGTGGAGAGGACCTATGAGATCTTGGATAAATTTACTTATCTTGGTAGCGTGACCGATATAAGTGGTGAGTAAGGCTAAGATTTTAATCGCAGCCTCAGTTTAGCATATCCGTCTACATATTCATATCGCTGTCCCAGATTCATGTCTTGCCAACTGTACATATTGATACTAGACTCACATACCTAACTCCAACTCATTATTTAGGGGTAGCATTTTCATCAATTCCGCGAAGGAATGGACGAGTTCACACGCAACACATGTCCACATTTGTTTGTTTGATTGATGGCTTGATATGGGCCATAGCGGACAGTCCAAAGATCTCATCAGGGCCTATCAATGTAATTTTTTATCTTGGATGATGTCATTGAGCAGATGTATGCATTTGAATGAGATAAACTAATATTTGTGCTACTTTTCAAGCCACCTATCACATGGCTCAAACACTAGATCTGCCTACTTGAGCTCCCCCATTGGCTGGGTTTATTCTGATTGACCTGCCAGCCCCATTAATCCTATTTGGTCAGAGGGGGGTCTCTTTCCTTCCATTAGTTGGAGATTTTTAGGTATTTCACCCTATTACTTTGGAAATAATACGACACTTAATTCCATACAAGCGTCTTTTTTGTCTGGGCGAATGATAGCGAGCCTGTAACTTGGCCTTCGGCCAAGAAATTTTTCTATCAAAAAATGTACAAATTTAGCTTGAAGGGGTCTGGATGGGCATTTAATAGTTTGAAGGAAGTCTGGGAAGGCAATTTTGTTAGCCTAGGACAAATTAAAATACAGTACATTGCTCAAAAATCCTAAATAATAATTAAACAAAATATCTTAATAACCCACAACACATCAGATTAGATAGTATTAAACTATTTGACCTGCATATTAATGTATTATAGAAGCCGTCTGAGCTTCTTAGCTGTATCTAACCGAAGGAGGGTATTCTTGGATCTCTCCATTTTACCCCATTGATTTGGCAATTTTAAGACAGTTTGCCCCATTAGTTTGACAGTTATAATATGCTTCACCCCATTAGTTTAACAATTATATAATTTTTCACCCTATTCAAGAGTCAATTTTTCCCCGGTGAGCGATAAAGAGCCTGCAATTGAAGAGAAACCGACCTTTGGCTGAGACATTCTTGTACCCCAAAATTTACACATTTAGTTTGAAGGGGGTCTGGGGGGCTTTTATTTTACCTTGAAGAGGGGACTGGATAGGGGTCTTATTTATTGGTTTGAAGTATGTGTAGGCGGAAAACTAAACAAAAATCAAACTTACCTGGCCTTCACATTCATATATCAGTGAAGCAGTCTGAGCCTTGACAGTGATCCCCCTCTCTCGTTCCACCTGCAGCTTGTCTAACACTTGCTTATTTTTGTCATCCTTAGTTATTGCACCTGAAAAGTAAACATATAATAATAATAATAATACAGTAATTGAAGTATCAAGCGTTTCCGCCAATCAGGAATGAGAGTGAGGGGGAAGGTGGAGTTGAGAGGTACCGGTATATGCGTGAAAACGCTGTTGGATGGGAGGAGGGGTGTCGGCTGACGGGAGACAGAAGTGCATGGGGGAGGTTTATTCGTGGCCACCCCTTCGTGGATCATGTCGTCTGGCAATAGATAGATTTGATAGGCATGGCTCAGCATGGCTGATGCCTTTAGTTATAAGACAGATAGTTAGTTTATTATTAGGACTCCTGGTAGTGATTTAAACTCGGAGACGGGAGGTAATGAAATTATCTAGAGATCACCGTAGACTTTCAGATATCTTGTCCGACTCGTATGCCAGGTATCCAGGTGGGGACATAGCAGCCTGCCCATTTGCATAGTTAGTACTGTAACAGAACCACCCATATGCTCAAGGCGTCTGGCAATAGATAGGTAGGTAGACATTCAAATAAACTGTATTGTACAGTATACAATATATAATGCAAATATTACAATAATCTAAGTGCCAGGGTGTATACATACATACAGTACATATAATCTACCTTTTGAACATGCCTGCCAAACTAGTACATAATTCCAAAAGCACGATAATACACCAACCTGTGAATTCCAAAATACGGTCAGCCAGAGTACTTTTTCCGTGGTCAACATGAGCAATGATGGAAAAGTTTCTTATGCGATCTGGTGGAAACAAAGACAGGTCAGGTATATCTAATTTGCCATCGCCAGCTCTTCTTTGCGAACTTGTATGAATTTGCGATCGATGAAGAATCCAATTATCTTGTGCAGTTCTTCCAACTACTGACTGAGCCACATATCTGCAAAATAAAATACAATTTGTGTTATCATGCACTCTTTACCAAATGTGTCATATCTTAAGGCGGTGTCACACGAGCGATTTTTCCGTCAATTGTTACGAGCAATTGTAGTCTGGCAGGTTTAAAATGTCAGTTATATCAGAAATCTGCCATCTAACATAATCTACCTTCAGTCTATTTGCCGATCCCAATGTGAAAAAGCTTCAAAATAGCATGAGAAAAAACTTGCTCATCGAAAATTGCCGGAAAAAGCGTTCGTGTGACAGCGGCTTTAGTAGAGATATTGTAGTAAGAGAGTGGCATCAGCTCTCTAAACTTTCACCAGCCACTTCTGACTCTAGCAATGGAGCCAGCTTCAGCACCACCTCCGGCAGAACAGTATCTCCTAAATAGCAGAATTTATTCACACACTCCAGCGTTACACTGTCAATATCAACACTAACAGACGGGTCATTCAACACAAGTTCTCCCTTGCACACTGCATATTCAAAGTCTATGTTGCACACTGCACATTCAAAGTCTATGATTCTCGTTAAAGGTCCTCTAGCCCCACTACATCTCTTGTGTACCCAGTCACTACAGACGCTCCACTGGCAAGTCGAAGAACAGATTTGGCTTGATTCCGGGCAAAAACATAGGAAGAATGAGATTCTTGAGTTTTAAGGCGTCAGTACCGTTTGAATGCTTCCTCCTTATTGCGGACATCAGTAGAACAAGCGTGAGTAAACCAAAATATTTTTGCATTAGTCTGAGAGAAAGAAAATGGAATGTATGCCTCTATGCCCGATAGAATTACCTCGGTAATGCGTCCAGCACTCTCCGAGGATCCCCGGCCACAGAAGCAATAATTATTCCATGGGAAATCAAAGAAGCACGTTTGCTTGTTGATCGAGGTGTTCATGGATTGAATCTTGGATGGTTTGTGACATTTTTCTCAAGCGATATTGCTTCACTTAAAGACTACCTTAAGAAGGTAACGCAAATGCTGTACAGTACTGTGCATATTCCAACCATACCTTAAGTATTTCAGATGATGTAGTTCAAATACTCTTGAGATAAGTTTCATTTTCATATTTTTCAGTATAAAGCTCCTTAGTACTGTACAGTACTATCCAATTTGTGTAGGTTTCCTCTGGTATAACATCTGCAACAAAGAGACAATATGAGATTAATGGCATAATGGCACACAGCTTCACTCTAAATAAATGCTGCACCTGTATTCCTGTAAAGTATAGGCTACTGTAGTATATTGAAATTAGACAAAGGCATTAATTACATAGGCTGCACATTGCAGTACAGGTAATCACATAAGTTACATAACACACACATTACCGGTAAAATTGCAATAGGCTATATTATGAAACCTAATTTTTCTCATGGTTATTTAAGTTGTTCAAACAGCATCCATTTTCATTGCAATTCACCTGTTTAGATGTAGGCTTAGGCTAATGCCTACTCCTTCTACCATCCCATCAACCTAAGTATTACTGACTTTATGTGCATGATTTTAGCAACTTTTTTGTATACAGTACCTTTATTTTTGTCTTCTTCAGGTACAATGGTTTTATATACCGAGGACCATCGGAAGTGAGTATTATCTAACAATAGGTTCGGTTAGAGAAAGTATAGTTTTGTCCCACTACTGTCAACAGATTGAACAGATGAGAATTTCAATAAGCCATGGGGGTGGGGGGCAAAGCTCCCCCTAAACCCACTGTGTATCCCACGGCAACCGGTTATTTTCAAATACAGCTTATTATTACTTTACTAAAGTTTTCAACCCCAAATTCGGGAAGGATGTAGTAGACTTTTACTATCCCAGTGTACAGTATCGCCAGCTTTGTTTACACTACATGTGCGCTTGCGGTTATGTCAGTAATACTTTATAGGCTAAGGCTAGGAGGGAATGATGTAGTATCCGGGCGTACGGTCATGTTTACATTGGTTGTGCGCTCGCGGTTATGTTCCCGTCTATTTTAACGGATATTTTGTCTGTTATTTGCCCCCTGCTCAGCCTGCTGGCAATAGGTTAGCCTATACTGTATATGATGATGACAATAAGTCATGGGGGGTGAGGGGGGCAACCTAGCTAGGTTACTATTGTCTCCCACGGCAGTCAAAATAGACGGGAAAATTATTGAGAGCGTGCCAAGTAGTTGAAGTAGGCCTAGTGTAAACAAGGCGGGCGGTACGCCCGAATACTACATCCTCACCAGCTAGGACAAACACTCTATAGATCTAAATGTCATGAGAAAGAGGTGCAATTCTAATTACCGGTAGCCTAGCCTAGGCTATTCTAACAATGGCGCCAAATCGCTTTTAGATTAGGCTAGATTAATTTTTAATTCCCTAGTTTCCACAGTAATTCCACTCATTCAGGACAGAACACAGAAGCTGCATAGAAAATATATTTAGTAAAGTGAAAGAGCACGACACAAAGACAAAAACAATTGAAAACATTAATAAATATTATACGAGAGGGGCCGATGGAAAGGCTTAAAGCTTCCTGCAGATCAACTGAAAGGAACTGATAAAAAAATAGCCTAGGTAGGAAAATCTGGAGATTGTCCCTTAACACAATTTACCAAGCGAAATTAGTAGAATAGGGGGATAAAATTGAAGACAACCCGGATAAGAGTCCCATCGATAATTATCAGTGTTCTAGAAGTTTCATGGACGATACTTTGTTGGTGTACATGTAATTACCGTCGCAAATTCACTATAAGTGAAATACGAGAAACTGTTGGATTGTTCACCCATAAACAGGGAACGTGAGCTGGGTTTAGACCGTCGCGTACTCATAAACAGGGAACGTGAGCTGGGTTTAGTCCGTCGCGCACCCATAAACAGGGAACGTGAGCTGGGTTTAGACCGTCGGTTAGTTTTCGGTTAGGTTAGGTTAGGTTAGGTAAGGTAAGGTTAGGTTAGGGTAATGTTGAAAATACTAAAATGCGACGGTCCTCGGTATTAAACAACACTGTAGGGCCAGGCCTGTATCAAAGAAAAATAAACAAAAAAATAAAATTAACTAGGTTAGGCCTAGTAAAAAGGCTGTCCGGGGTCTCTTCAATTTTTACCGAATAGGCCTAGGGTTAGGCTAGAAAGGTTATTCAAGGCGAGTCTTAGATAATTAGATTTAGCGAGATAAACGAACAGCAGAGGAATGCTAGACTACTCGGCCCACGGGAAAGCTCGGCCCAGTAAAAACGAGACAGCTCGGCCCCGTGTTAATTACGAGACCTAATTAACCTAACCTAACCTCCACATTATGAATCGAGAGAACTAGCCTATGACATAATTAGGCTAGGCCTATACAATAAACGAAAATTTCGCCCACATTACACACACGCCATAAACTCTCCACTAAGTCCACTTAGGCCCTAGCTCTCCCCATCCTATATCCTGACTGGTCTCGTCAAATTGCCTCATAGCAAAACATGGGGTCGAGCTGTCTCAAATAATGGGCCGAGTTGTCAAAAGTGGGCCGAGCTGTCCGAGCCGATCAGCCGAGTCGTCCAGTCACCACTCACCACAGCAGAGTAGTAGGATAGGGTCGACTATTGTTGTTGTTGTTATTAAAGGGCCTTCGGGTGGATACCACCTGCTTTTGTTAAAGAGCTATTGCAGTGCAGTGGTGCCAAGTCGAAAATAAATTTGACCCCTTGCAAGCAGAGACAGGGCAGTTTCAGGCTATAAGAAAGTTGCAGCCACAGACATCGATTTATCTAGCAGAATTAACAACTAAAATATGGCTAGGCCTATAGTACATACAGTATAGGCTATAAATACATACAACCAAATTGAGATGCGGTCTAGGAACGGTGTTACCGCATCTCCAGCTTGTCACAGCCATGCGACAGAGCCAACTAAGCCTTCGGACAGCCTTCCCCCTGCCATCCAGACCCACGACAACCCTGCCCCTGCCCGTATCGCCAAGATAACGGTGGAACGAGTGGGACACGTCCGTCCCGAGTGGACCACACCAGTCACCCACGGCAAGTCATTTTCTTTAACCACCAGAGCCAAAGAAAATGACCATCGCAGGGGTAACCATTACAAACCCCCATCAGCCAGCCCAGTAACTCCTCAACCTAGTGGTACCAGGTTGTTACCTAAATTACCTTTCATATCCCCTATCAAAGAACCTAAAGCTCTTTCAGAACCAAAACCTCTCTTCCCCAGATTGCCTTTCATATCCCCTATCAAGGAACCTAAAGCTCTTGCATCCATTCAATCTAAACCATTGTCCCGGGTTAAAGTCACTCATAAACCAAAACTTGCCTATCCTTCCAGCCAACAATAAGTCTTAACCCCCAGAATAAGTCATCATCCATTGTAAGAAACTCATCCGCTTCCTCTCCCACCAGGAAGCCATCACCCCATAATGTGTACAGATCTGCCCTGAGGAATCTTCCTCCAGCTACATCTACAAGGGCCAGCTAAAAGTCCAGGCGCACCACTCCCAGGACTACAAGGACCTAACCACCACCCCAGCGCCTTTGATCCTCTCAAGCCGGGCGCCTTAAGTCTGGGCAAGAATATTCACAAGTACTCAGCCAGTCTGGACATCAGTCGGAATGGCATGGCATGTGATACCCAAGCAAGCAAGGAGTCACCCCCAACGCGCCCCTGTCGACCTTGCCCTGGCCAGTCTCTTTAGCAGCTAAATCAGGAAACCCTCAGGCAGCTCCAGTTAAGCCTGGACACCTTTTTCTCCTGCTAAAATTCACTTCATCCAACTAATTCTTGTCCTATCCCCACTTCCCCCTAACCCCCTGTCACTACTCAATTTGACTTGACATCAGCACATGACAAAAACATATCAAATCCATGAGGCTCACAACCCCTCCCCGAACAGACATGTCGGAATGGCATGGCATGTGATACCCAAGCCAGCAAGGAGTCACCCCAACGTGCCCCTGTCGACCTTGCCCTGGTGCAGTCTCTTTAGCAGCTAAATCAGGAAAACCCTCAGGCAGCTCCAGTTAAGCCTGGACACATTTTTCTCCTGCTAAAATTCACTTCATCCAACTAATTCTTGTCCTATCCCCACTTCCCCCTAACCCCATCACTACTCAATTTGATTGATTGATTGACATCAGCAACTAAGTTGCCTTTGGTATCTCTTTATCTGGGTAAAAGCAGCCAGAATAGCTGGTGTTCACACTTGAAGCTGTGTGCAGTGATCGGAGACGACCAGGTCGGGTTCCCCCCTTCAGGAAGAGGACTAGATTGTGCAACCCACTTTGGGCCCCACCTTCACTGGCCTCTATTTACTGTATTAGTCTTGTGGTTCCAGAGGCAAAATCAGCCAGAATAGCTGGTGTTCACACTTGAAGCTGTGTGCAGTGATCGGAGACGACCAGGTCGGGTTCCCCCCTTCAGGAAGAGGACTAGCTTGTGCAACCCACTTTGGGCCCCACCTTCCTGGCCTTCGATGCTGTGCCCAGACCAAATAAATAAGGATTCCTGTCTTGTTCCTTTCAAGGGATTATAAGGATAGTGCAGTACTTAGAGACGACCAGGTCGGGTTCCCCCCTTCAGGAAGAGGACTAGATTGTGCAACCCACTTTGGGCCCCACCTTCACTGGCCTCTATTTACTGTATTAGTCCTGTGGTTCCAGAGGAGATTGCAAGGGAGTAATTTAATTGTCCCAAACCTTAGACTAACCATAGTGTCACTGGATAGACTGCTTGCAACTCTATACAGACCATTATGCTAGTCGCCATAACCCCCCACCAAACCCTGTAGCAGAACTCCGGCATACTCTTAGTAAGTCCCTGCTCACGCGGAGTGCAAGAGGAACCCGGGTGTCTCCCGTGGTAGGCACAGAGGAGCAAGGAGCTGTAAGGACGTAGGAGTGCAGCCTAATCCCGGACCAACATCCGGAAGTACCACGCCCCAGCCGCCCTCCTGGACCACTGGATTCTCCCTCGATCTACGGCACCTCTTCACTCCAGCTCTCTTTTAAGTGCCTTATTACGGTTTATGGGTATAGAGTTGTCTCAGGGTAGTGGTTGAAGCTATCTTCAGGGGGTTCTCACTAAATAACGTCTTGCGAGAGGGCTTTCCTCTCTCTACGTAAATTGACGTTAATCTGCCCACTTGCCGGGACACATTAGACATAACTATCACAGGATCCTTATATCCGCACATTCCCGGGTTATTGGTCTCCCATAGCCCATCAGAGGGGACGCGCCTATATAAGACCCACAGCATATGACATACACACCTATTTACACGTAACCTTGTTCCCTTGTATAACTTCTAGCCTCATTCACTTAACATTCTGTCAGGTTCATAACTCTAATAGATCTCACTCTATCTCAGCTCCCGACGATTGTTGTATCAGCCTTCCGCATCTTGCTAGTTGCCCACACAAGTAGTTTTAGAATAAATAATCTTGCCAGGTGAGATCTAGCACACCTGTAGAATTCAGTTCATTTGTGAGCCTTTCAGAGCCCACCTTATTGTTGATGACCACTTGGTCATTGTTGCTTTAGAGTCAGTTAACGTCACTATTGCCGGGGACATCATAGTATGATATCCAGACGACATCTGCCATTACTGCACTCTTGTTACCTGGCTGAGATCTTGCTTGAGATCTAGTTGAGTGGGAGGTAAGCTTCCACTATTTTGGATACTCTATAATTGTATCCGAGGAGTTATTGTTAAATTGAGTCCGGACCCATTGTTCGACTCTTGCCTTATAATTGCTAATCATATTATTATTTGTATGCTCTATTTACCATTGTTGCCATTTTGATGATCTCAGTGTTCCAGAATTAAATATATTGCTCCTCCATGAACCAGGTGTAAAGTGAATAAAACCCATGTTAAATTGTCGCCTGTGTACTTATTCTTCTGCCGTGTTGTCTCTTTATTAAAGTTAAAGGTATACTTCTCCAGTTAGAGAGTTAATCATTGCACTCAGAATATCTCGCGTTCCAATTTGGACCGGGCATAACACAAATTAATCATATTTTGTATCCATCAGAATATAATTTTGTATTTCTGTTAAGGTCAGGTGAAGGTATCGGGGGATAAGCCTTTACAATAACACCTCGCAGCTACTTTCTACTTTCAGGTCAGGTCAGGTGAAGGTCTATCTATATATCTATTGCCTGACGCCATGATCCCCGAAGGGGTGGCCACGAACGAACCGCCCCCATGCACCTCTGTACCCAGTCAGTCGTCGCCCCTCCTCCCAACTAGCACCGCCTTCGCCTTCATCCATATACTTCCTCACTCTATCCTTCCACCTCGCTCTCGTACACCCTCTTAGTCATTCTCTCGCTTCCCATACGTTCCATATGGCCGAACCATCTCAAGTTCCTTTTCGCACTTTCCAGCACATCTACCTCCACACCACACCTCCTTACTTCCTCATTCGTCTGTCTATCAGTTTACCTCTCCTTCTCTATCCTTCCACCTCGCTCTCGTACACCCTCTTAGTAATTCTCTCGCTTCCCATACGTTCCATATGACCGAACTATCTCAAGTTGTTCCTTTTCGCACTTTCCAGCACATCTACCTCCACACCACACATCCTTCTTACTTCCTCATTCGTCTGTCTATCCCTCCATGTAACTCCGCACGCACTTTTCAAGTAACTCATTTCTACCCCTCTCACTCGATCTTGGTCCGAGTCTCTTCTCAAACGTCCATGCTTCGCTTCCATAAGTCAGTGTCGGGATTACCACACCGTCATGCAAGGACTTCTTCACTTCCATACTGACCACCCTACTTCTTGTTACTGCTTTCAGCGTTCCTACAACCCTCTTCCCCTGTTGCACGTACCCTTTCCCGCACTTCTTCATCCATAGTCCCATCTTTACTCAACACACTGCCCAGATATTTAAATGAGCTGACAATCTCTATATAGCCTGACCGTGAAGGTATTGAGGGATAAACCTTTACAACAGCACCTTCTTCACGAGGACAGAGTCCACCTGGCCAAGCTGAGATGTGGGCACTATCCAGCTCTTCTGAGCTATCAGAAGAGACTGGATGTCTCTGTTGACACCTGCCCAGGATATAACATGTACTGCACCTCATACCATTGGACACATCCTAGAGGACTGCATTTCACACAATCACTTACGCCAACAACACAATCTATTCTAGCCTACACTCCTTGAGAGCCCTGTGGGAAAACCCAACAGTGCATGCCATGGCCTTCCTTAGGGACTCGGGGCTGTTCGGCCAGGCAGCTTAGATAACGACAAAAACAACAACAACAACAGCACCTCGTAGCTACTTTCTACTTTCAGGTCAGGTCAGGTGAAGGTATTGAGGAATAAGCCTTTACAACGGCACCTAGTAGCTACTTTCTATTTTCCTATTTTCTGAAGAGTGTAGGAGAAGGGGTGTTGGAGAGAGAGGAAGCTGTTGGAGTGGCTTTGTTATGTGTGTTATTAGTCTATACATCATCGAGGTGTCCCCATCGACTGGGTGCGTGCATGTGAAACATGCTAGGATGTACTCGTACCATTATACACACTAAATGTCCGCTTAATTAGCTATGATCGAACCCAGGTCAAGCAGATTCAGATGTGAGCATATGCTCTCCATTCGACCGCAGCTATGCCAGACGGATTTGTACAAACAGTATGAAATTTTGTATATTTATACTTGATATCGACAGATTACTGGAATTTAAAGGCGATAATAGGGTTGGGTGGTGGCTGATAACTACCGTGTTTGATGGAGGAGCAATAATGGTTTGGTGGTTCTCACAGGTAAGCCACGGTAGCCTTGTCCGTTTCTTGGTCATTAATGTGCAACTTTAACTTCAAGACACAGGGACAAGTGGCTTATTTCTACACTTTTGGTAATGCACTACATGTATATTGAAAAAAATTAGGGGACGGTGTGAAAAAAGCTGTGTCAAAATATCATACTGATCCAACTGTTTGTTAATAAGTTCTTCCCGAAAAAACGATGCCACACGGCCTCTGAAACCCATAGTAGGTACCTAATTTGCTGCTTAGGTGAACAGAGGCATTGAGCGACTCCGAGTGAGGAAACTGCCCATCGTGTCTTGGCTTGCCCGGGGATTGAACCTGTGACCTTCAGGTTAGGAGCCAGACATGCTAACCCTTATGCTACACTGGCAGGTCATCTATCTTAGAATAGGGTCCCCGACCAGTGGGGAGGGCTATGAATGTTTTTACAATGTGATTTTTATATAATTTTCCGACAGTAATCAATATGAAACCACAATTACAAACACTTTCAACTGTCTAAACAAATGTATAGGATAGTATGTAGGAAATTAACTTTTTATATGATTATAATAAGACAGTAGTATATAGGTGTTATTCTTGTCATTGATTATTTCATTATTTACCTATGTATAGCCTATTGGAGAGCATCAAAATGCACCTAGAACTGCTTGTTTTAAAACAAAAATCTCGGAGGGGGGGCTTATACCCCCCCGAACCCCCCAGCTGATTTGGCTCGCTTCACTCGCCACCCCCACCTCCCAGAAAGGTCCATATTTAGTGGAAAGGGACCCCCCCCCCCCAACAGGTCTGGCTACGGGCCTGCAAGTGCAATCCAAACACATTTTATAGCTCTATCAGAGGTAAAAAAATTAAGAAAGTAGTTACCTCGACAATTGGCCCGCTAGTTGACGAAAGAGGGGAACAAATGAATGACTTATATCAAATGAGCAACACTCTCAATAACTTTATATTTGCATCAGTGTTTAAGGAGGAAGATATTAACTCTGCTCCTCATACTTCATCAGTTCAAATAAACAATTGCAATGCTCTATGCAACATTGAAATTACAAAGAGACATTCCCAATGCCATATCAAAACTAAAATCCAATAAATCCCCCCACCCCACCTCCACAGTTATACACATACACAGACAGGCACTCACCAACAAACACACCTTTTCACACAAACACACTGACACATATACAAACACACAAACACATGCACCAACATTCTCACACCCACCCACACATACAAACACACACCCACATGCATACGAACATACACACAATCCCTGTCGTTATGTGGTCGAGCGTCAATCATACGTGTTGGGGCACTGTTAAGAGGTCGTTTTCTGCCTGTTGTTTCCCGGTCTGTTAAAATTTATGTTCTGGCTGTTCAGATTTTTGTTCTGTCGTCTTGCTGATGTGTGTATCGGATCGTTGGCGGGGGCTTTACGGTATGTGGTAGTTTCATGTACGGATGACTGTCATCCCACATCATTGTCATCCGGCTGTCTCCCATAAAATTACACAACAATCCAATTTTGCTCGTTGGGAGTGTCGGGACGGCTGTGTGAAAGGGGCTTTACAATGATATTTTCCTGAGTCCGCTAGGAAGATGACTGTGTTTTGCTGAATTGAGTTTTGTCGTCTCCGGAACCTTTGACACACTACTCCTCCTAAACGGCTGCCTGCACGACATTGAACACTAAGACTAAAGTTATTTGCAGAGCCAAAATGAAGAAAGTGAACCCACCGGATTTCCCCTACTGACTGTGGTCGGTGGCTCTTGCACCGCGATATTGGTCGTCTCCGGAACCTTTGACACACTATTGCTCCTAAACGGCTACCTCCATGGCATTGAACATAAAGATCAAATTTGTTCTTAGAGCCAAAATAATCAGAGTGAACGTGTCTGATTTCCGCTACCGACTGATGTAGCACCGAGAAATTGTCCAAAACGGGATGTAGTGAAATTGGGTTGTAGCGGATTCATCTGCCATTTAGAATTATTTTTGTGTACTGTATATATATTTTGGTGATGATATTGGTGAAAATGGTTACGATGATACTTGTGATTGTATATATATCTATAAATTATTATGATCTATCTATTGCCTGATGCCGTGATCCCCAAAGGGGTAATTGTTACAATGATGCTTAAAATTGTACATAATTATATTTTTGTCAGTTCATCAACACGAGTGGCACTCTCTTCGTGGGTGGGATTATCGCCGTCCTCCTCTCTCTGGTCTACGAGGGTCCCTTCCTGGGCCTTGAAAAGATACTGCTGAAACGGCCAGGTAAGTTATCAAGTGAGTGAAAGAGAGAGTGAGAGAATGAGAGTGAGAAAATGAGTGAGAGAATGAGAGAGAATGATAATACTAATAACAATATTGATTACAATAATAATAATTATAATAATATTAATAATGATAATAACAATGATGAAAACAACAACAACAATAATGATAAGACAACTGACTGAACATACAACTAATCTTACTTATGATGCCAACAGGATGCGGTGAGACGGAGAAGGCTAAAGGCTCCTGAGACGTACTACTTACCAATATTCAATCAACCCTCTGACTCCAATATACCCTTCCTAATCTGAATAAAATCATCAAATAATAGCTAGAAAACACAAAGGAAATGCGTTAGCGGATCTTTTGAGGGTTAATTATCCCGATTCTATTACAGTATCATGTAACTCAAGAAAAGCCCTCTGCAAGAATGTGTATGAAAACAAATGTAAAGAATGAAAACAGTGCCTGCTGCCTGGGCAGTTTAACCATCTTAGTACCGGTGACGTATTTTTATTTGTATTTCAGCTACATTTTGACGATTTTATAAAGCTTAGAAAAAATATAGAGTAAGGTAGCTAAATGGACTCACCGAGATAGTCTGTAGCCTTTTTATGAGTAAATGTCCTTCCTAACCTTTCAACGTTTTATAAGATTTATTGCAAACACACTTTGCAAGTCTTTAGCATCATGTTTTTGTATTGCATTGCAGTTTTTAATATATAAAATTGCTGTTATGGTAAATTAGCCTATAACATTAAGAAACTTACAACTGCAAAAGCTTGAAAAGGCCTACTTCAATGTATTTTACTCAATGAATTATGGAAATGTAATGCCATGTACCTGCAAACATCTCGTAACCACAAAACTACCCGAGTTGACATCTGGGATAGCATAAAATAGTCGTCGGTTGAGAATCACCACGAGACTATCGCCTGGTTCTTTCAAGGAGAACTAAGGTTGCTATCCTAGTGTACATCCGTGGTATATACAGTGGTTATCGCGCAAGTTTGGTATGCTTACTAACACGGGTTCGAAACTACGCCAGGCCCAGAGATTTTCGGGAGGGTTAAATTCCCTATATACTCACCCAATATTTCAGGAATATATTAATTGTATCTAGATAGAGTCTGTTCAATAGTAGGCTATATGCCAATTGTGTACCTTCTGTAAATAGGCTTATTGATATTCTGAATTATGTTATAGACAAATATATATATAATAATACAAATGAATGAATAGTTTAGATACATTACTTAAAAGAATATCTTTCATAAATTATGTTCAGGAAAATATATTATACAGTATATCTTTAATTGTCAAACCCCGGCAACCAGATTAGATTTTGGAACACCTTTCTTATAGAAATCGAACTGAACATTAATCTTTTTGAAAATCCTCATAACATATCGGATGATTCTAATATCAGACCTACCAAAGTATTTAACAAATGAAGTCAACAAACATTTTGAAGGGAGAAACATACGAGTGGTGGCATAGTGCATGAAACTGACGCAGTGGTAGGAACAACTGCCCACACCGTACCACTGCCGGCGACCACCGGGAAGGCAGTAGATTTCAGTTTCACCCATTCTCTCTGCAGCCATTTTAACTATATCATATACTTTTGATTGAGCAGAATCATACTGAACAAGCTGGCCATCAATGCTGCGCCACAAAGCGTAACAATGTATGAAACCAGTGGAATTAGGCAAACCAGGAGCCCATGAAGCATAACGAGGGCAATATGAACCAAACAGAACGATACCAGTGCCGGGAGAAAGCGAAAACGTATTTAATTCCTCTTTATTTATAATTGACCAATGGTTGCCAAGATAAGTAAAGTCAAGTAGCTTGGAAATGTTTGGTACATTTAACCTACGCAACCCCTTCAATCTGGGGTGGTATTCTTTTACTATTTTCACATCATCCATATTTGGATCTACTACAAACACCATAAGTAACGTATATGGATTATTAGTGCGAATGACTTGCATCAATATACAGTAAAATTAGCATAAAATATGTAATTTTAGAGGAGCGAATTTGAACAACTTTCAACTGAGAGGAGTGTCAAACGAGAACTGATAAAACAATGGTCGAGTTGTAAAGAACACAAGTAGGCAAATTATTGATTTCATTCTAATTATTAGACCATATTTTATAATATGTCAATTATAATTGGGTACGATTTTAGTTACTGGACACCTATTTGACAGGTACCACCGAGGATTTAATACATATTTGTTTTCGGTTTCCACGCATCCAACACCAAGCTACACCTTTTTCTGGTCCGGTAATAGTATTGAAAACGATATAATAACTTTTTAAATGTGGTTTTCGAGGAGAATAAAACTGGGCGTTTGGGCCGAAAATCTGCGGCGGGGGGAGAGTCCTTCATCGCTTCGGATCGTCGCGGTTTGTTTACCCAGGATGCTCGAGGTTACTATGGCCAGCTGTTTTACTTGCCCCCTGCTGGCCACATAGATGACGATTATTATAATTCACGGGGGGGGGGGGGGGGGGGGGGGGGGCAGAGCCCCCCCTCAACCCTGTCCTGTATCCCACGCCCTATAACGCAAGTATTTATCAAAAAATTGACCCAACAAGCTTAGCCATTTGAAGTCGACCGCCAAGGCGGCGGGACCAGGAAGTCACTCCGAGCGTAAAGTACACAAAGCGACGCTACTTCTACGAACGCAACCGAGTTGTCTTTATATTTCGTCTCATATTATCATTATTAAAGTGTCCCCATTGCTTTTTTAGTGTTTCGTACACCAGAAAAGGGTGTAGCTTGGTGTTGGATGCGTGGAAACCGAAAACAAATATGTATTAAATCGTTGGCGGTACCTGTCAAATAGGTGTCTAGTAACTAAAATCGTACCTATAATTGTATTGATCTTTATTCAGTTATCAAAAACACATATATTATATAGTATTTTTGATATCTTGAACGTCTTAATTTAAATACATCTATAACAGTTACTCATCCTTATATATTCGTTCTCTTTGCTCATCTGAACATAGAGAACGAGCATATTTGGGTAACTATTGAGTAATAAAAATATATATAAATTTAATATATATATATATATATATATATATATATATATATATATATATATATATATATATATATATATATAGGGTGTTTCAGTTGATGTTTTCATAAATGACAGGGCGTATCTATCAGGCAATAATATAATTTATGATCATTATTTATGGGCGGGTGCCCAACCCCGAAAAGGGTTGAAATAGGGGAGCTATCCCCCCGCCAAAGGCAGCTTTCTAGGGCCTTTCCTAGCTGATGCTGAGAGGATTGGGTTTTAGTCATGTGGTGATGGGCTGGTCTATCAGAGTGAGAACTGAGTGATCTCTGCCATACCCATAGCTTACTCTGACTGTTCCTTTTACTTATATATTTTCTAGATCTCAAGTGACGGCGTCTCTTGCGTGGATTGACCTCCTAATCTACCAAGATTGGAAGCCAAGCGTCACATCTTTCCTTTGCCCTTCAACTTTCTCTTCATAATTGCTGAGGGGCACAGGGCCCTGGGTGGGGCTTTGGTTTCCCGGGCGTTTCCGCGCCCTCCTCAGCTCCCCGCCATGGAGTGGCTTCGGTCACCCAGGCTTTATTGTGGTCGGCAGGGAGGGTTCTGTGGGGGCGCTCGGTTATGGCCTTGGCCTTGCTCGGGGCCTTGGGGCTGTTCGGCCAGGCAGCTTGGGGAAAAACAACAACAACAACGTCAATTGAAACACCCTGTAGCCTATATACGTAATTCTTTACTATAACAGCTTCCGCTCTACTCCCTTACAACTGTCCCAAATAATAGATATGACTGTAGACATTCATAGAGTACTGAATTTCAGAAAGGAAATGCAAAATTTCTGAAATTATTTACATATTTTATATCGTCAACTAAGTTCACTCGATTTGGGTGGATTTAACTAGTAAAGTTACTTTTTAAGTTAATTGGTTAAGTTAATAAATTATCTTGATTCAATATATAATTTTATAAGCTCTTCAAGCTTGAATTTCTGCTTCTTTTGCGATTAGTAACACCTATAACTTGTGATTATCAACATAAATTTTAAATATAAAACATATGCGATATATTTGGTAGATATATACAGTACAGTAATATACTATCACAATTTTTTCTTTTGGTCAATATGTATTTTAGGTCACGTAGGCTATATGTTTTTCTATTATAATCCTTTTTCTCATCGGTTCCTTCGTTGATTAGTGTGTTTTCCCTTCTGGAAATGCACTTTACCCATCATTTTACAATATTGAAATATGCCCCTCAAAAACCAAATTTTGTCATTACCCTAAACAAACCCCTGCTGGTCTTAGCATTGATATACTGTAGACTCTACAGTTTTTGCCATCCTCTACAGTGTAGAGGATGGCAAAATACTAAAAATGAGGTGGAAAAGTGAAAAAAAAAAAAAAAAAAAAAAAAAAAAAAAAAGTTCTCCACTGATCCAAGATGGCCGTCAATTTTCCTTCCACCCTTATTTTACCCACCAATTTTAATTAACAATAATTTAGATTGCGGAGGTAAATACATGTATTGCGGTGGCTAACACTGCAAGACAAAGCTATTAAAAACGGTTCCATGTCATCTCAACCAGTAGACCATTTCAACTAGTAGCTCTCAACCAGTGCCAAATTAACCCAGACCAACCAAACCAGTGCCAAAATAGAGTACTAACCTAACCTAACCGTATTGGTTGATTTGATACTGGTTGAGAGCTACTGGTTGAAATGGTCTACTGGTTGAGTTGACCGGTCACCATTAAAAACACAGAATTATATCCCATACGTGACCTAAAATACATATTGTCCTTTCTTTTTCCTATAATTATATTTATTATATACTACAGATCTATGCTATATGGAAGACAACAAAATACTGTGTTGTGCTAGACTAAACAGTTTGTGGATTCAGCAAACGGCGAGAACAAGAAAATAGGAAAATTTTGATATTAATGTCACTATTTTTCCCAGGGTTTATATTTTTGGAATCTGTTATTTGTCATCAATATTGTGAAAAAAACGTTTTCCCCATTATCCAACGATATTAAGACACACCACCCGATAGTGGAGAGGGCTATGAAGATCAGGGAAAATCATGGGCGAATTGCGTAAAATGGCAATAATTTGCGTATTTAGCAAAACCTGGCTCGGTAAACTTTTACCGTGAGACAGCCAAGAGTTTTATCATGTACTTATATATATATTTTTTTTTATTTGATATACAGTTGTTTTACAGCAAGGACTGCAGTAAATGAGTATTTACCCATTATTCAACAATCTATAGGCTAACCCCCCCCCCCCCGCCTCCCTACTGGGGAGGGCTATGAAGATCAGGGAAAATGGAGGGTTAAAGAGGATGAATAGGGAAAAATATGCAGACTATTTAGCAATAACCGTTTGCGGTGGGATGCAGAATTAGTTGAGGGGGCAAACCCCCTCTCACCCCCCCCCCCCAGGACTTATTGACATTCTTATATTCTAACAGTAGGAGGAAAAAACTCCCTTATAATGCTTTTCCGACAGTACAGACATCATAATATACCAATGTATTATGTGATATGACAATTCTGTAGGCCACACAAAAATCGATGGGGTCTTGCGGCTGTCACACCATAAAATCTTACCAATATGTGTTCCTAGGTATTTCACACCTACCACTTGATCCCTTGTCATTAACCTAACCAAAGAACATAACCTAACCTAGACCCAGTACGTGAGATACAACCCTCACCAAACACCTATAGTCTATTCGCTGTAAGTAGGCGAGAAATCATAAACTCTATCCTCTGTAACTCAAAAAGGACTGGATCAAATGGGCTGTAAATTTCCACATCTATTCCTTGACTGACTCTTCCCAAATGGTAAAAATATTAGCTCGATTACTCTAGTCGTTTTTGAGTTACAGAGGTTAGAGGTCAGGATTTATCGCCTACTTAAAGCGAATAGACTATAGTATATGTCCCTAGTACCTGGGGAGACGAAGGAAACTGGCGAGTATACAAATTAGTGCCGTCTATAGGAGAGTATTGCCAACTTTGTTGCGAAAAAGACATTTTAGTACCATATTTTTTTATTAGGTTTTGCCAAGGGTTAAATTTATTTCATATGATCTTTAGCGCAAATAGATTACATATTGTAAGTTAAACTCAAAGTTTGACTTAGCTTAATCCAGGGTACGAAGGAAGGATAAGTGCATCATGCCCCTGGACCCGGAATGAAGAGGTGCACTTTATACTAAATCACTAAACCTTCCCCCTTCAGAGGCTATCAATCCTATTGGATTATTAAGCCAGCACACTGTAAGTCAAGAATGACGTCAGGACTGGAGCCTCTCTGCGAGAACTCCAGTCCCTTCCACTGGCGAGAGAGGTAAGGGTAGGGAGGGAAGGTAGGTGGGTGTGTGTGGGGAGAGGGGGAGGGGAGTGTACCGGATATGACACCATTCTTATATGTCATGTCACAACATAATATGTCAGCATCCATAGGGATATGAAACATCACCAGGAAAAAATTAGACACCTAAATGACACTAAAAGCCATAATATTAACAAAGAAAAGGGGCGAAAGGTCTGAAGTGACGCCGACTTAAGGTTCCCCAATAATTATAATGGACTGGTGTTGGCGGTGTTGGCGGTGTTGACTGTAGTGGTGTTGGTGGCGTTGTTGGCTTGGCGCTCATCACTGCCTCGACCTGGGGGTAGAACACGGGTAAATAATGTTTACCCTAGAACCCATGAAGTTTAACCCAAGCATGGCCCTTTTTAAACTGAATATAATCGTCTATTAGTAGCCAGAATAAAGTTAGAAAGACGTCTCCGGTACAGAAGGGGTTAAACTGTAGGGTCGCTATCGCTTTCCCTTCGCGTAACGAGGTGAAACGTCTTATAATAACCAAACTAATGAGACACATGTAGGGGTCCGCACAGAGCATCCTTGGGTTAGAGAGTTTTAAGGGAATGCTATTGACTGTTGGCTTGGTCCTCACCCCTACCGCCACTGGGGGGGAGGGGGGAGGGGGGACACAGAATACATAGTAAACACATATGGCACATAGTTAATATATAAGATACATAGTTAATACATAAGAGACATAGCTAATACATAAAATATTAGTTAAGACAGAGGATACACTGTTAATACATATAGTAAGAGACATAGTAATACATAAGAGACATAGTTAATACATAAGACACATAGTTAATACATAATAGACATAGTTAATACATAAGACACATAGTTAATACATAAGACACATAGTTAATACATAATAGACATAGTTAATACATAAGACATAGTTAATACATAAGACACATAGTTAATATATAAGACACATAGTTAATACATAATAGACATAGTTAATACATAAGACACATAGTTAATACATAATAGACATAGTTAATACATAAGACATAGTTAATACATAAGACACATAGTTAATATATAAGACACATAGTTAATACATAAGACACATAGTTAATACATAAGACACATAGTAATACATAATAGACATAGTTAATACATAAGACACATAGTTAATACATAAGACACATAGTTAATATATAAGACATATAGTTGATACATAACACAGTTAATACATAAGACACATAGTTAATACATAAGACATAGTTAATATATAAGAAACATAGTTAATACATAAGACACATAGTTAATACATAAGACACATATTTAATACATAAGATACATAGTTAATACATAATACATATAAGCAAATCATGGATATTGAGATGTTTTTAGTAAAGATTGGTTAACCCACTGAGCCCCAGCGACGCAAACAGTGCGTCGGCAATGTATGTAACGCTAAACCCCAGCGTCACATACGTCGCGTCAGTGTTAATTACTCCGGTCCTATGGCACCTAGAGGGCTCAGATTTGTATGGAAACTGTGTAAGTATCCCACGCAACCATGCCGATGGTTGAAAACTCTCAAAGTCCAACCGCGTGCGCGTGAGCGCGCAAAAACTTGTTTTTTGTGGGAAATTGCCTTAACTTTTTTACTCTTGTAAAATCCGTTTTCGGGGGCTCCGTAGGACCAAATTTTGACCTTTTTTATAGTTTTTTTTGTGGTTTTCCCTTCATTCCTAACCCATTCGCTATTGTTTCTGGATTTTTTTTTTTTTCAAAACCTGCTGGTCCCTGGTGGTACATTTATTTATAACTAGCTGGGGCTCAGTGGGTTAAGCGGGCCCATCTCGATTTTTTTTCTCTCTCCCTCTCTCACTGGGTTGTATCCATTTGGCCCCATTCAGCCTATTGTTTTTAGACGTTTATCCCCATCCAAGTATCTATTTTTTCCTGGCGAGTTGTAGCAAGCCAGCATATTTAAAAACAAAAATTTGACAGCAGGCAAAATTTGTAATTTTTTCGATTGAAAAGTGTATCCAGCAAAGCCGGATTTCTCCATACAAAGCTGGCTCGCTATCGCTCGCGAGGAAGAAATAGACACATGGATGGGGATAAACGTCTTAAAACAGTAGGCTGAATGGGGCCGAATTGATACAAGCCAGAGAAAGAGAGAAAAGTTGATAAAAAAAAAGCCAGTCACCCCCTTAAACAGAGATTGTTGAATATATATAGTGTCCAACGCATCCTTAACTTAATATATATAGTGTCCAACGCATCCTTAACTTAATATATATACATCAGTTCCATGAAATACAGGCCTACTCGCACACTCAGAATCACAGGCAGGATACACATTACAGCTTTCGAGTGTACAGTCGCGCTAATAAATCATGTCTCGGCACCAAGTATGTTTTGATCAATAATTAATTGGTATCAGCAATATCTAAGCTTCATTTCTTCATGTCGAGTGAAATATACAAACATGTTCCTACACTTACCCACCCTATTCAACATCTGACAGACATTAATACAGCACAGAGCAAGCCAAACGTAATGACAGCTGGGACATAGTGAGATATACAACCATGTTCCTACACTTACCCACCCTATTCAACATCTGACAGACATTAATACAGCACAGAGCAAGCCAAACGTAATGACAGCTGGGACATAGTGAGATATACAACCATGTTCCTACACTTACCCACCCTATTCAACATCTGACAGACATGAATATAGCACAGAGCAAGCCAAAACGTAATGACAGTTGGGACATGACTTATTAGCGCGACCGTACAGTCAGCACTCAGAGTACCACCCCATTCTTTCCTTAACCCCTTCTGTACCGGCGACGTCTTTATCATTTTGTTCTAGCTATGTTTAGAGGATTGTGTACAGTTTAAGGGGAGACTGACCGTTCGTTTGGTCTATTAATTCATGTATTCATATATTTTTTTTTAGTTTCATCCCTAGACCTCCATCAAGCTTAGAAAAACACCCCCTAGACCCCCCTTCAAGATAAATTTGTAAATTTTTCGGTAGAAAAATGTCCCGGCCTAAGGCCAGTTCCTCTTAAAATTGCAGGCTCGCTACCGCTCGCCAGGAAATAATAAACACCTAAATGGCACGAAAGGTCTTAAAATTGACAACAAAATGGGGCGAAAGGTGTTAAAATCGCCACACTAATGGGGCGAACGTCTTAAAATCTCAAAAACAATGGGGCTAAACATGTTGATGCTAAAGAGAGAGAGAGTGTGTGTGTACTGACCTGGCCTCCTGAACAACAGCCTCTCCAGACCCAAGACAGGGCCCTCAGTCAGAAGTGAGAGGGGCACAGCTAGCAGACCAGAGATGAATAAAGTGCCACAAGCGTCGATAAACTGTGGGGAGAGAGAGAGATTGTTATATAGTGTGTGTGTTCGTTCATAATTGTAGTTGACACACACACACACACACACACCCACACACACACACACACACACACACACACACACACACACACACACACACACACACACACACACACACACACACACCACACACACACACACACACACACACACACACACACACACACACACCACACACACACACACACACACACACACACACACCCACAACACACAGACACACACCCAGACACACACACACACACACACACACACACACACACACACACACACACACACACACACACACACACACACACACACACACACACACACACCACACACACACACACACACACCACACACACCCACACACACACCAACACCACACACACACACACACCACACACACACACACACACACACACACACCCCACATACACACACACACACACACATACACACACACACCACACACACACACCACACATACACACACACACACACACACACCACATACACACACACACACACACACACACACACACACACACACACACACACACACACACACACACACACACACACACCCACACACACACACACACACACACACACACACACACACACACACACACACACACCCACCCACACACACACAACACACACATACCACACACACACAACACACACACACACACACCACACACACACACAACACACACACACACACACCACACACACACACACACACACACACACACACACACACACACACACACCATACACACACACACACACACACACACACACACACACACACACACACACACACACACACACACACACACACACACACACACTCACACACACACCACACACACACACACACACACCACATACACACACACACACACACACCACACACACACACACACACCACACACACACAGACACACACACAGACACATACACACAGACACAGACACACACACACACACACACACACACACACACACACACACACACACACACACACACACACACACACACACACACACACACACACACACACACACACACACACACACACACCCCACACACACACACACACACACACACACACACACACACACACACACACACACACACACACACACACACACACACACACACACACACATCACGCACACACACACACACACACACACACACACACACACACACACACACACACACACACACACACACACACACACACACACACACACACACACACACACACACACACACACACACACACACACCACACACACACACACACACACACACACACACACACACACACACACACACACACACACACACACACACACACACACACACACACACACACACACACCACACACACACACACAACACACACACACACCTACACCACACACACACACACCTACACCACACACACACACACACACACACACACACACACACACACACACACACACACACACACACACACACACACACACACACCACAATCATGCAACCATAAATCTCAAACAAGGTGTTTTATTGTTTCGGACTGTTAACCCCTTGAAGCTCTGACGCGTTTTAGCAGTTTATTTTGGCTATCATTAGATGATTTTATGCAGCTTAGGAAGGATCTGTGGGTAATAAAAGGGTAAATACTATCTCGATCAACCCTTTGACATGGTGATGGGCTGGTCTATCAGAGTGAGAGCTGAGCGATCTCTGCCATACCCATAGCTTACTCTGACTGTTCCTTTTACTTATATATTTTCTAGATCTCAAGTGACGGCGTCTCTTCCTTGGATTGACCTCAC
Organism: Paralithodes platypus; assembly: GCA_032716605.1. Classification (NCBI taxonomy): domain Eukaryota; kingdom Metazoa; phylum Arthropoda; class Malacostraca; order Decapoda; family Lithodidae; genus Paralithodes; species Paralithodes platypus. Next base: position 43,171,093 of record CM064524.1, read on the forward strand.
ACTCTACCAAGATTGGAAGCCAAATAGTCACATTTTCCCTTTGCCCCTCAATTTTCTCTTCATAATTGCTGAGGGGCACAGGGCCCTGGGTGGGGCTTTGGTTTCCCGGGCGTTTCCGCACCCTCCTCAGCTCCCCGCCATGGAGTGGCTTCGGTCACCCAGGCTTTATTGTGATCGGCAGGGAGGGTTCTGTGGGGGCGCTCGGTTATGGCCTTGGCCTTGCTCGGGGCCTTGGGGCTGTTCGGCCAGGCAGCTTGGGGAACAACAACAACAACCCTTTGACTTCCATATACCATTACTAATCTGAATAAAATCGTCTAATAGTAGCTAAAAAACAGAACAGAAACGCGTATTGGAGCTTGAAAGGGTTAATAAACAAAATTAGTATATATACTAGTCACAAAAACTTAAGTTGATGCCTTTGTATTTGATACTGGATGAGGGAATTTACGAAATAATCAAATTTATTACTTTCAATCCCAACACCAAACACTTCCCAATGAAATTAATAAAAGCATGCTCGAACCTGGGTTACCACATACAGATCTTAAACACTCTAACCATTACACCATCAAGACAGTTTAAGGTTAAGTACAGGAATATAATTTGATATCCATTTATCGAATATTGGATATCAATCCAATAATGTACTCAAACCCAACTGCACACTGAATAGCCCAATGCTTAAGTGAAAGGGAAGAACATTCTATGGGGCACAGATCTCGAAGGACCGACCTCGCTATAAAATGTTCCTGAACCTTTAGGAACTTAACTTCGCTGTTAGTAAACCCCATAATATCTGACTGAAGACAATGATGAAAAAATGATAGCGTAATGCATAAGTGCGCAGAATTTCGATGTGAGTGTCCTAGGTTCGAGTCCTTGGAGTGCCACATGTATTTGTTGATTTCATTAATTGAGTTTAGAGGTGAGGTTGGTTGGTGGAAAAAACATAATAAAACATCTGTGAACTAACCAAGTAGAGATGATTGACGTAGGGCTGGACGTAGACGATGCCCGGCCATATGACCTGGACCGACATGGACACCAGGTAGAGGGCGAAGGTCAAACGGCTCAGAGGCTGCCAACACGGGTGGGCCAGGAACGTGTTGATGGGGCCTGTAATACGGGCAACACATACGATTAATAGGCCAGGGTTGTGTTGATGGGAAGTATAGACTATGCTGCTGTCGGATCGGATGTCGTACGTCGTCTCCAAGGGGCAAAAAGCCTTAGCAACGGCAGCTCCCTCAAGTTCCGAGTGTACTAAATATTTCCTAGTTTACTGTACAGTCAATTGTTTTATCATTCTTAATTGGCCACTTGCGAGTTTCAGGCTATAAGGAAGTTGGAGCTGTAAACATCGATGGTAAATAGAAATGCAATGATTATGCAGGTTTCTAATGGCTGAAGAGTATGTTGAAATGGGTTTTATGTACTACAACCGTATTTTAACTGCTGAATATCAATATCTACAGCTCCAACTTCCTTATAGCACGAAACTCGCAAGTGGTCAATTAGCTGTCAAACTTTTAATAATTAATTCTCTCTTCTTCCACATATTCTATAAAATCTCCTTTTTCTCTTCTAGATTTTCTTCTTTGAATAAATAATCTCCTATTATTCCCAGTTCATCTACCTGGTATGGCTGTTGTAATTCTTTAGCTTTCATTCTTTCATTATTTGTTGATGGGCACACTAACATAAAATGGGTCTCATATTTCCTTCTAGCTATAGTACAGTCGCGCTAATAAGTGATGTCTCGGCACCCATTATGTTTTGATCAATAATAGGTATCAGCAATATCTACTCATGATTTCTTCTTTTGAGTGAGATATACCAACATGTTCCTACATTTACCCACCCTATTCAACCTCTGACAGACATTAATACAGTACAGAGCGAGCCAAACAGTAATGATAGCGGAGACATGACTTATTAGCGCGACCGTACACAATACTCACCGCCATATCCCTTGTGGCAGGCAAACACGAGCCAGAGTAGCGCCAGACCCCACATGCCCCGGTAGAATCCCTCGTAGAAGACACTTAGCCCCAGGGTGAATGGCTTGGGTTCGATCAGAGTGCTGTACTGGGCCAGGCTGTACACCACTGATAACCCCAAGACCGATGCTAACAGCCAACCCACCGCCGCCTGCCACTGTAGGGGAGGTGGAAGGAACCAGGGTTAAGGGATCAATTCCTCATTTTAGTTTACTGCTTGCAAAAAATTGAATCATCCCCTCATACCCTCCAGTACCAGACTTGTTGCCAAAAGCAATGAGACAACACCCTCTCAGGACCAGAGTTGTGGATGACTGACTCAGGTAGCCTGGAGTAGCTGAGAGACTAAGAGGGACAATGAGAAGTGTTGCAAACTCCTCATAGCAGTGCCTCCAAGTCATATTAGCAGCTCCTGCTAGATATTAGCAGAACAAGGATCTTATATTGCTGAAGGACGAGAGCTGTCTCTGGTACTGGTGCGTAACTTTTTTACCAACGGACCTCAGCCGTCACTGGTACTGAATGGGTTAAGAAAGAAAATTATACTTTGCTGGAGGTTAATATTTTAGAATCGCCATATGTAATTGTGCAAAGAGGCTAAGTAAAATAAAAACTAATGGGTTAAAACAGAGGATCATAAATTTGTTCCTCTGCGTGCCATCTATTGGGAGATCAAACAAAAGAGACCTGATATCATATAATATAAGTTAATTGTGTGTTTGAAGGGGTACATTATGGAATGAGTAATTCTGTACATAGCCAGTGCTTCCATATGTTAGCATTGTCTCTTGAATATGATATATTTTTAATTTATTTATTTCACTCACAACACCAAACACCTCTCAATGAAATTAATGAAAGCATGTAATCCTACTTAAGGGGGGTGACCTGCTTTTTTCTCTCTTTCTCTGCCTTGTATCCATTCGGCCCCATTCAGCCCAGTGTTTTAAGATGTTTATCCCCATCCAGGTGTCAATTTCTTCCGGGCGAGCGATAGTGAGCCAGCATTATATAAATAAATACGGCTTCGCCGGAAACATTTTCCTATAGAAAAAAGTACAAATTTAGCCATCTGTTAAATTTTGTTTTTAAAGTTTTCTGGCTTGCTACCGCTCGCCAGGAAAACATCAACACCCGGATGGGGATAAACTTCTTCAAACGGTAGGCTGAATGGGGCCGAATGGGGCCGAATGGATACAACCCAGAGAGAGAGAGAGACAGGTAACTAGTAACTGACCACTCTGAGTTGTAGTTTGTTGTTGTCCCTGTAGTGGTGTAGTAGCAGTCCCGCCCACATACCCACAATGTACGGGGTGGCTCGCGCATCGGTACGGTCGTAAGTGTATATGTCCGAGGCCTCATACTCGGTTACTCTGCGGATAAATACAGATTATTAGCTTGGCGATTTTAAGACTTTTTGCACCATTTCTTTGTCAATACTAAGACTTTTTGCACCATTTCTTTGTCAACACTAAGACTTTTTGCACCATTTCTTTGTCAATACTAAGACTTTTTGCACCATTTCTTTGTCAATACTAAGACTTTGCACCATTTCTTTGTCAATACTAAGACTTTTTGCACCATTTCTTTGTCAATACTAAGACTTTTTGCACCATTTCTTTGTCGGACATCGGTATGGTCGTAGGTGCTCATGGCCTCGGTCTCGTACCCGGCTATTCTGCAGATTAAGGGGACAGTGGCTGGTTGTTTGCTCTATTTATTCATATTTATTCATAACAAATATATAAAAAGGAAAACTGGGGAAGATGCCAGAGTATAAACTGTACAATCAAGGTTAATAAGTGTTGTCAAATATTTCACAAAGTTTGGGACACTGACTAATACTCTGAGGGATAAGCACTTTCCCAGTAACTATAAAGGTACCAATAACATGTGTTGAGCAAAAACCACTGGAATCTATGAAAACACTTAATACCCCCGATCGTACATACATATAATTTTGTTGTTTCCTCCCTAGACCTCCATCAAGCTTAGAAAAACACCTCCCTTCCAGATAGATTTGTACATTTTTCGGTAGAAAAATGTCCCGGCCAAAGGCCGATTCCTCCTAAAATTGCAGGCTCGCTATCGCTCGGCAGGAAACAATCGACACCTAAATGGCACGAAGAGTCCTAATATTGACAAATAAATGGGGTGAAAGGTCATAAAATCCTCAAACTAATGGAATTACTTGTTTTATATTCTATTTTAGTTATAGTTAGACGATTTTATGCAACTTAAGAAGGATCTGTGATAGTAAAAAGGGTTAATTAATATAGTCTGCAGCATTTGAATTGGCACACAACTTTCCTAAGCTGAATAATATGGCCAACTAGTTGCCAGAATACAATGAAAAAGATGTTCCCAATAATGAATGGTATGTATATATATATATATATATATATATCTATATATATCTATATATATCTATCTATCTATCTATCTATCTAACTAACTAACTAACTAACTATCTATCTAACTAACTAACTAACTATCTAACTATATATCTATCTATCTATCTATATATACAGTATATGCTTACGAGAACATGACATTAGCGGCCGTGGGTAAGAGTCCAGTGAGCAGCATGGGTACCAGCATGGATATCACCGTCACCGCACTCAAACACAACACACCTGGAAATAATGGGAGAGAAAATATTGTTAATGAGTGGGGAGGGGGGGAGGGGGGGGGGGGAGAGGGATCGTTTTTCTGGTCTCCCTCTTCTTCCTCATGCTTAGCCCCATTAGTTTTCAGATTAAAAGACGTTCGTTCTATTAGTTTGGCGATTTTAAGACTTTTTGCACCATTTCTTTGTCAATACTAAGACTTTTTATACAATTTCTTTGTCAATATAAACAACACTTTTTGTGTCATATAGGTGTCAATTTTTTCCTGGAGAGCGATAACGAGCCTTTAATTTAAGAGAAACCGGCTTTTGGCCGGGAAATTTTTCTATCGAAAAACTTACAAATTTATCTAGATGGAGGGTCTTTGGGGGTGTTCTTTTAAGCATGATGGAGGTCTAGGGTGGAAACTAAAAACAATATAAAAAGATATATATATGAGCAAATATATACGCCCATCCTCCCTTAACCCGTCCAGTCCCAGCGACGGCAGAGAGCCGTCAGTAGATAAATCACTCCCCAATCCCAGCGATGACAGAGAGCCGTCAGTAACATACGATCCTTGTAACTGCCAGTATCAGGCAGTGCGTGGTACCACGACCGTTTGAGCACTGCTCTAGAGTTGGCAACACTTCTCAGCTTATATCCAAGCCTCTACAGGCTGGGAGAGGCAGTATTCCTCCATCTTTTGAGGTGGGAGGTTGTTATATTGTGCCATTTTGGCCACATTGCTTGGGACTGGGGGGGGGGGACTTTTATGGTAGTACCCTATGGTACAGTAGGGGTTAACTCATTCAGTACCAGGGACGTCCTCTTCGTCATATTCTGGCAACTATTAGGCGATTGTATTCAGCTTAGGAAGGACTTGTAGCCATATTAAGACTTCCAACTATTTCAGCCAACCCTTTGAACTACCACAGATCCTTCCGAGCTGCATAATATCGTCTAAATATAGCTAGACAAAAATATAACACGTCGCTGGTACTGTAAGGGTATTTGTAATAATCCAAATATACATAATGATAATATAACTAACTGGCAGAGCTACCCGGCATTTTTTGTGTAAAATAATAAATCAAACGTATTCAGCAGAGCACATGTCTCCGCATCCATGCACAAACTTCACATGAACATTTTGGAGAGGAAAATAGAGCCAATGAACATTCCCTAGCAAGACGCATCGATCCTTCAGTCTCTCTTAAAAAAAAAAAATAAATAAAATGACAGGATAGGCAACTTGTTGTGGACTACAGCTAGCTGATGAGGTGGATTTTAGTCATGGCTAACAGCGAAGAAATGTCATCCTGTCTTCTGCGGGTGTCTGCATGCAATGATGACGTTTGCTATGGGAATTCCTAAAGCTCTAGAGTCAATAGTGAAACCTGCCGTAGAGAAGACGGTGAGGCGGTGGTGCTCTGAACAATGAAGGGCCAAAGTCTGACACCAACTCTTGGGAATAGCCCCATATGGGAAATGCTCCTACCATCATCCCTCGGCGGGTGCCCAACCCCGAAAGGGGTTGAAATAGGGGAGCTATCCCCCCGCCAAAGGCGGCTTTCTAGGGCCTTTCCTAGCTGATGCTGAGAGGATTGGGTTCTAGTCATGTGGTGATGGGCTGGTCTATCAGAGTGAGAGCTGAGCAATCTCTGCCATACCCATAGCTTACTCTGACTGTTCCTTTAACTTATATATTTTCTAGATCTCAAGTGACGGCATCTCTTCCGTGGATTGACCTCCCAATTCTACCAAGATTGGAAGCCAAAGCGTCACATTTTTCCCTTGCCCCTCAACTTTCTCTTCATAATTGCTGAGGGGCACAGGGCCCTGGGTGGGGCTTTGGTTTCCCGGGCGTTTCCGCGCCCTCCTCAGCTCCCCGCCATGGAGTGGCTTCGGTCACCAGGCTTTATTGTGGTCGGCGGGGAGGGTTCTGTGGGGGCGCTCGGTTATGGCCTTGGAATTGCTCGGGGCCTTGGGGCTGTTCGGCCAGGCAGCTTGGGGAACAACAACAACAACAACAACAACAACAACAACAACAACAACAACCATCATCCCTGGGGACGATGTCCTTAGGTGTCTGGCGAGCCAACCATCAGTTATCAAAGTTAATAATAACAATTCTATTCACAAGATAAAAATGACTTGATGTGGTAGAAACTCTTATACTGTAGGTGCTGCAAGTTCCAACAATGGCAAGATAAGTGCCATGAAACATCCGCAATGTATCACAGATTTTATGGAACACCCTGTATTTCACCTTATACAATATACTTACTTTCCTAGATGCTGATACAGAAACCGAGCGCACGTGTTGCTCAAATAACATCTGGCTGTCAAACGAAACACTCAGAATAGTCTGAACACGGATTAACATGAACTCTATTTCCCAACAACATTTTGCTGCAAGCCTAATCTGGCAGCTTCTAAAATATATTTTCATAAACATTCTGTTATCCATTTTCAGTCTAGCTGCCAATGCTAGTCCAAAATAATTTTGAAATATTGCCAGAATAATGTTGAAGATTGAAAGATGCGGGAATGCGCGGACGTAGGGGTTAGGGGGTGACAGCCCCTGGTTAAAGCCTGGTCACACGATCATTTTCAGTTTCCATATCCCAGGGAGCTCGGGGAATATTTGCCGGAAAGTTTCTGCCGAGAATCAAAAAGTTTTCACACTGGATAGCTGAATCAAAGGTCGGGTCTGTGGACGGAGAATCACCTAGCAAAAATCACACATGTATCAATTTACATAGTGATATCAGTGCATCTTTGGGCCACTCACAAGATCGGATGCATTGTGCTTTGGCAGACATAGTTAAGAAGTGCCAAAGATAAACTTAATGCATCTGCTGGTGCTTGGGATATAGTGGTATACACGACATGGTCGATGTTAGGCCAGGGAGATTGCCTTTAAAACAGGGCCCTCTATTTGTTTTGTTATTATCACATGAATGAGTTCACCAACTTTTATCTTTCTCTTCATAATTCTTGAATATGACACAACGGTGGATTAGTGAAGGAAGAAGGGCGGAGAGTGGTGATGCCCATACACGGCCACACGTGATGGATATTTCTACAGAAATAATGAAGCAATTTAAATGAAAACCTCTGACCGAGCATCAATAGGGTTTTCTGAGTAAGATAATTATGACACCAAAAGGTATAAAGTAGGACTGCGTCATTAGAAGGCGATCACATAATTATACATATACCATAACATATTGTGTAAATTAAGGGGGGTCACCTGCTATTTATTTTTCCCTCCTTCTCTGGCTTGTATCCATTCGGTCCCATTCAGCCAACTGTTTTAAGACGTTTATCCCTATCCAGGTGTCAATTTTTTCCAACATTGTATGGAGAAATCCGGCTTTGCCGGAGAATTTTTTCTATCGAAAAATTTACAAATTTAACCTGTTGGCAAAAATATTTATACAAATATGCTGGCTCGCTACGGTGCTACCTTTCGCCAGAAATAAATCGACACCTGGATGGGGATAAACGTCTTAAAACAGTAGGCTGAATGGGGCCGAATGGATACAACCCAGAGAGAGAGAGAAAAAAAAATCCGAGGTGGGCCCCCTTTAACGTAATTGTTATTGTTCTCACCGATCTTGGGCCTGTAGACGAGTGGGGCGAGGACGAGGGGCGCCAGGATATACAGCTGGGAGTCCACGGCCGTATACCAACACTGACCCAAACACTGAAACGGAAGCAAATGTACAATCACGCTAATAAGTCATGTCTCGGCACCAATTATACTATGATAAATAATTGGTATCAGCAATATTTACACATGATTTCTTCTTTTTGAATGAGATATACACCCCTGTTCCTACACTTACCCACCCTATTCAACATCTGACAGACATTATTACAGCACAGAACAAGCCAAACGTAATGACAGCTGAGACATGACTTATTAGCACAATCCCACCTATTGTCCATTCATTATAGGTCGGCAACAAATCACGACCCCTAACCTCTGTAACTCAAAAAGGCCTGGAGCAAATGGGCTGTAGATTGCCACACTTTTTCCCCGGCTGCCTCTTCCCAAATGGTAGAAATGTTAGCTCGATTACTCTAGCCCTTTCCTAGTATTAGAGGTTAGTGGGGAGGATTGCTGGCCAACTAATTTGACAACAGCTGGGAGTCCACGGCCGTTTTTGTTTTTTGTTTTTTTTCTATATACCAACACTGACCCAAACACTGGAAAGGGAAGCTAATGTACTGTACACTCGGGTACCATAGTCTCTAGCCCACTCATAAGAATTCGGGGACCTCACCTATTTCTAATTATGGAAGTATATCTCTGGTAACTTATTTATGAATATAGTTTTCTCTGTATCAACTACAAAACAATATATATCATTTATAGACAAGCTAGTTCTATAGTCTATTCGCTGTAAGTAGACGAAAAATCATAATCTCTAACCTCTGTAACTCAAAAACGACTAGAGTAATCTAGCTAATATTTCTACCATTTGGGAAGAGTCAGTCAAGGAATAGATGTGGAAATTTACAGCCAATTTGCTCTAGCCCTTTTTGAGTTACAGAGGATTGAGGGTGATAATTGCATAAATAAAAATAAGGGGGGTTCAGGAATTCTCATGAGTGGGCTAGAGAATTATGGCATCCGAGTTTACAATCCCACCTAAACTATAGTCTATTCGCTGTAAGTAGGCGATAAATCATAAACTCTATCCTCTGTAACTCAAAATGGGCTAGAGCAAATTGGCTGTAAATTTCCACATCTATTCATTGACTGACCCTTCACAAATGGTAGAAATAATAGTTCGATTACTCTAGTCGTTTTTGAGTTACAGAGGTTAGAGGTCATGATATATCGCCTACTTACAGCGAATAGACTATACAGTAGTACAACCTAAATACAAAAACTAATGTAAGTTTAAGATGGAGTACTATAATATCATTGCATGAGAAATCATAAAATTGCTAAAGATACTATTTTCTCAACAACTGAAATGTAATCGTGAGTGTAAGTGAGTGTAAGTGAGTGTAAGTGAGTGTAAGTGAGTGTAAGTAGGAACCGATATTGTAGGTTTAAGGGGAAACTGACCGTTTGTGTGGTCCATTAATTCATTTATTTATATATATATTTTTTTAGTTGCTTCCCTTAGTTTTAATCCTTTTAATTCATACAGATACTTCCTAAGCTGTATATAATCGTCTAATTATAGGCAGGATATACTGTCACAATGCGTCAAAACTGTCAGAGGGTTGAAGAATGAAGGTATACCGTTACTTATGAAATTGATTACGGTGTGTATGTAGTGAAAGAGACTACTTAAAATATTGCATCGATAGTATAAGTTAGTTGGGTCTTTTCAAGAGAGGGAAGGGGCCCCTGCTGTCTGGGGTAGGAGTAGTAAGGGGGAACGGGCAGGCACCACCCTGTATCTACCTTCTGGGGTAGGAGGATTGGGGGGTAACCCCTAGCCAGGGACTTTCACTTCTGGGTGTACAATGGGAATGACTTACTAGAGGTTTTATAATGTTGCCGAGGAAGAGTGGGTCGACCCACCAATTTTCCCTACAATTCTGCACCATAGACCTGTCCACCCCCGCCGCTAGAGGGCCTACCATCACCAACCGAGACACTGTTGCCATGGCCCCCGCAGTCATCAGGATGGGAGGAATCAGTCTGAGGGTAGGGAGACTCAAACATTAGCTCGCTTGTTCAGTTTCAGGCCATAATAAACATACACCCATTTGAAGCTGTATAGAACCCAAACATATAACATAGTTTTATTCTCTATATTACACCAACAATTTTTTTTATAATGGCCCAGGCTTTGAGTCCCGTGGGGGTTGGGGGGGGGGGGGGGGGATTTTCCTGACAACTCTTCAAAATGTCCTGTAATTTTTTCTATCAACATTTGCAATATTTGCGCTCTTTCCTCTAACTTTCTCTCTGTAGAACACAACCTCTCCTCCAGGCTCCAACAAACCTGATCTTTTCTTCACAGAGACTCAGGTTCCTGAGGCAACAACAACAGTCCCTTTTCTGACTCCTCCTACTTTTCGTATTCTATCCCAAGGTGGATGTGTGTATATATGCACAGCTAACTTACTTGCTCTCGTGTTCCCAACTTAGACTCCTCTGAATCTTCAATTATCTTGCTCAAACTTTCATGTCACTCTCAAGCTAACAAAAATGGTGTTGTTTATCTCTCCTCTAACTCTACTGACTTTTCCAAATTCTTTGACCATCTGAAATATAAAGTGGAACACATACTATCAACCTCTCCCTTCTTCTTAATCTCAATGTTCACCACTGCCAATACCTCTCTCATTTCACTAACCAACCTGGTGAACAAGCTTACATATTTTCTATCCTAAATGATCTGGAGCAGTTAGTTCAGCACCCTACTCGTATCCCTGACCACCTTGGAGATCGGCCCAACATTTTCCACTTATTTCTAACCAATAATCCTACTGCTTGCACTGCAAGTTTTCTCTCTCCGTTGGGCTCCTCCAATCATAACTTTATCTCAGTAACCTGTTCATCTCTCCAGTAAAGCCATCCGATCCTCCCAGCTAGCGGTGCTTGTGGTACGTTGGCGCTGCTGACTAGGAGGCGCTTTGGCTGTACAGTACTTCTTTGATTTAACATTGAATGATTTTTGCTTCTGTGGCCAAGGACCATGGGAGTGTGCTGAGTGCATTGCCGAAATAATCATCTCTTGTATGGAAACATAAATTCCATTTTCATTCTCTGAGTCGAATGCAAAAAAAATCTTGGTTTACTCACGCTTGTTTTACGGCTATCCGCTATATGGAGGAAGCATTCAAACAGTACCATTGTCTTCAAACACAAGAATCTTGTACTCTCTATCTCCATCTATCTACCCGTCACAAATGTACCACACAACTATCCCGTAATCTTCAACAACACACAAATCAACCCTTCGCCGTCTTTCAATATTCTTGTTGTCTCTTTTCTTTGGACCTTTCTTGGCAAGATTATATTAGCACTCTTGCTAAAACAGCTTCCCAGAAGTTAGGTGTGCTCAACCGTATCCATGGGTTCTTTTCCCCCGTACATCTTCTTGCTCTATACAGGGGCTCTGTGCACCCATGCATTGAGTACTGTTGGCATATGTGGGGAGGTTCCACCCATAGGCTAACACAAAAAAGCATTTTGTCTCATCAACTCACCTTCTCTTACTGCTGTAATTCCCTACAATCTCTCTCTACACACCGCATTGTTGCATTTCTCTCACTCCTCTACCGCTATTACAACCAATTTTCTTTTCAAAGATTTTTCTTTATATACCTCCTCCCTTATGGAGAGTAGGTGGCATCTGCCTTTCAACACATTCCCACCCTTATTCTGTCCAACCCAAGAGTGAACTAATTTTCTCAGTTTTTCGTCCACTCAACAAGTAAACTCTGGAACTCTCTCCCTCAGTCTGTCTTTCCTTCATCCTAGAACTTAAACTGCTCCAAACTCTGTATGTCAAGACGTTTAGACTCCAACTTACCTTGAATTTGGCTCTCTATCATTCCTTCTATTTTTGGGGAGACACTTATTACAGTCAGTTTTGCATTTTGTTTCCTTTATACAAATACAAAAATAACAAGGTAAAGCGAAGTGAGGGAAGCAAAATACAAACACACACATTCACACACACACACACACACACACCTACCTGATAAAGCGATGAACATAGTACATGATCCAGTTGACATGTTTAACCCGACTATACTCCTTCATGATGCCGTAGACCAGGAGGAGGCCGCTAATGAAGAAGAAAGTGTCCACAGCGTAATAGGCTCCATTGATGGTCATTTCTAGCCAGTCATCAGTCAGCTGAACAAAGAAAACAAATGGAAGATATGAATAAGGGCTTCTAGTATATCTATATTATCAGGTATTATTTATAGATTCAGCTTGGTAGCCTAATGGTTGTTGTTGTTGTTGTTGTTGTTCCCCAAGCTGCCTGGCCGAACAGCCCCAAGGCCCCGAGCAATTCCAAGGCCATAACCGAGCGCCCCCACAGAACCCTCCCTGCCGACCACAATAAAGCCTGGGTGACCGAAGCCACTCCATGGCGGGGAGCTGAGGAGGGTGCGGAAACGCCCGGGAAACCAAAGCCCCACCCAGGGCCCTGTGCCCCTCAGCAATTATGAAGAGAAAGTTGAGGGGCAAGGGAAAAATGTGACGCTTTGGCTTCCAATCTTGGTAGATTGGGAGGTCAATCCACGGAAAAGACACCGTCACTTGAGATCTAGAAAATATATAAGTTAAAGGAACAGTCAGAGTAAGCTATGGGTATGGCAGAGATCGCTCAGTTCTCACGCTGATAGACCAGCCCATCACCACATGACTAGAACCCAATTCTCTCAGCATCAGCTAGGAAAGGCCCTAGAAAGCCGCCTTTGGCGGGGGGATAGCTCCCCTATTTCAACCCCTTTCGGGGTCGGGCACCCGCCCCTAATGGTAATACGTGTATCTCGCAAAGGGGAGGCCATAAGTTCGATCCCCAAAGCGAACAGATTATATTAAAATCCCAGCGAGTCTGAGTAACATGGAAGTCGTGAAAGTGAAAAATTAACTTCATCTATCAAATTCTTAATATTATCTCAATCAAAGAAAAACCGAGAATAATGCTTGAAATCTATTAATAGAAACAAGGACAGCACTTGTGTGTTTTGTATTCCCAAGTGGAAAGTTAATGAGTTTCAAGAAGGGACTCTAACCTACGAGTGATTACGTGAATTAATTCGTCCAGGATTATCTGTGTGTTGGGGGATGGTTCGTAAATTCTTCTAATATGGCTTTCTACTCTGGCATAATATTCTTGTGTGTTCTTGGGTCATCGTATCCTCAGTGGCTGATGATGATGGGGAGTCTCAATCCTTCTCCTTGGACTTCTGTCTTGTTGAGAGTGTCTAGAACCTTCTCAGTAAGTCTTGGGGTCTGGCAACTGGCTATTGCAGATTTTGATGAAACAGCGTCGAGCCTACCTGTGACAGCTTCGAGCCTGTCTCTGGTGTCATCAAGCACACCTCTGGTAGTGTCAAGCTTACCTGTGACAGCGTCAAGCCTATCTCGACCGAACATAAGATTGCTCCTAGTACAATTGATAACTTGGTTAGGACGGCTCGAGTAATCTGTCTTTTCTCTTCTATATTGGGTTGTCATCTTTGAGGTATAAAAGTCTTCTAGTGTGTGAGGTCTCTCTTGGGGCCTGGCAGTTGCCATATCGTGTTTGGTTGGCTTCTGGGTAAATAGGGTGCGTCCCGGTATGGGTGCATAATACTACCCCCTCCTGTGGAGAAGTCACGACCCCTTGTTGAAACCTCCGGATTGGTGCTGCGGAGTAGATAGTATCAGTCTGTCAAGCCTTGATCAGGTCGTCTGGTGGGGTCCCTTCCCAGTATTAATGATGATAACTTGGTAGAATCTTTTACTAATTACTTCAGGTGATGAGCATTTTTTGCTCTTTTCTTGTCACCTCCGGGTAATATCCAGAAGGCATACTTGATGAATATCGTAACATGGTTGACGTAATTGGTACCTTTGACTTGAGGGCTATCGCCTTACTGCTTTGTGCGAATGCTAAGGTACCAGGAGTAGGGTGGGGGTGGGGGGTGGCTGGTGGTGTCCTTTATCTTGAAAGGGATAAAGTAACTATAGGTAACGCCAATGTACTTCACAATAATCTTGATCCCTGACCTATCTGTGACTGAAATGGGCCTAGAGCAAACTGGCTGTAAATATCCACACCCATTTCCTTGGTGGACTCTTCCCAAATGTTAGAAACGTAAGCCCCCCCCCCAAAAAAAAAAGGAAAAATGGGGTAAGTGCCAGAGTAAATACATACGATTTATATGAAGTTAAGGGGTCAAGATTATTGTCAAGTTCGCTGCCGCTACCTATACCGTCCTAGATACACAACTGACCCTGCCGATGCCCATGAGGTTGATGCTGTAGAGGGACTCGTAGAAGTAGGTGTGGGCCCAAACCACCCACGTCATGGACAATACCCTGGAGGGGGAAGGGGGGTAGGAGTTAGTTTTGGCCATATATATTCCTTCATTTATTCTTATGTTCCCTCACTAGACCTCCATCAAGCTTAAAAACACACACCCTAGGGCCTAGACCCTCCTTCATGGTAAACTTGTACATTTTTCGGTAGAAACATTTCCTGGCTGAAGGTCGGTTCCTCTTAATAATTACAGGCTCGATATTGCTCACCAGGAAAAGATCGATACCTAAATGGCAATAAAGATCTTAAAATTGACAACAAAATGGGGCGAAAGGTATTAAAATCGCCAAACTAATAGCCGACCATCTTAAAATTTCAAAACTACCGGTTGCCCACCCACGGCTCGAGGCAGCCCCATCTCTGGAGCTGCCTCGCCCCTGTGCTCCACTGTCTGATCCTCACTCTCAGAACGCCACCTATTGAGCAATTAACTCACTAGGCATTGCCCCCCCCCTGTAGCATATTTTGAATATGGGAATATTCATACAGTGTTATTTGATCTGGGAACAATGAGGGTATTTTGGGGGCGTTTCGGTGGGCTTTGTAGTATTGCACTGATACTAGGTACAGCACAAATTCCATTCCAATAATATCTTCCCATTGATACATCGGCAGTGGCATAACCACTCCCATAGTTAAGGCCCGTTCACATTGGGCGCAACAACGTCCGCCTCTCACGTCCGACAGTCTAATCTGACTGCTTCCGCGCTCAAAACTCTCCGCCTTTGCCGGAAATGGACGCAGTCCAGCAGGTTAGAATTTCTGAGGGAGGCGGGTACTGGTGAGGGAGCATCAAGGACTGACTCACGGCGTGCTCGGTTGCCTGCGGGCATTCGTGGGGAATGGATGTCTATCAACGCTCCAGAAAACTATGCCGTTGAATGGAGTAAAGCAGACTCCAGACATTTTATAGAATCTCATCGTGAGTGAAGATGTTTATGGGCTGTTAAAAGGGCAAAATGCAAAGACAGAAACTTGAAGATGGTTGCATTTAATAAAATATTGAACATTATGAGACAAGATAGGTTACCAGACGTAAAACTACACTTCGTAAAATGTAATATATACCCCCTTCAATCGCAAAATAAGCGGGGACAGAAGAGAGTCAATCTGGCAAAGAAATCTAGGGTAGGCACAGACCAGTTGTACGGTGGCACTAATATGTCATGTCTCAGCTGTCATTACGTTTGGCTCGCTCTGTGCCGCATTAATGTATGGCAGATGTTGACTAGGGTGGATAAGTGTAGGAGCATGTTTGTATATCTCACTCGAAACAAATAAATCAAGTTATAGATATCACTGATACCAATTATTGATGAAAACATACTTTGTGCCGAGACATCACTTTATTAGGTCGACTGTACACACCAATGCTGTGGTTCTTTGACATACTGGACTTTCTTAACCCAAGGGACAAAATAATATGCCAAGTTGAGGGAGGTAGAGGGTGGGGTATAAAGGGAGGAAGGAGTGGAGGATGGGGTATGAAAATATGCCACTACTTTCTATGCGTCACCCAAATTTCAAAAATTTCCTGGCACTGGCATGGTTTTTGAAGGGATATTTTTATACCGTGGCTTCCGAGAGGACGGTTGCAGTCCATTGGTTAATGATAGACACATATGCCGGGATGCAGTATCAACGATGGATAATTGTCTTGAATCATTCATGTTATCCATGAACTTCACGTTACTGGACAGTATTAACCTAACTCAAAGTAATTGTTTGACAACAAAAAAAAGTCTTGCGACAGGGTGTTACTTTCCTTATACAGTATTTACAAAATATAGGTGGTTAATGATTATTATAGTATCCGTTACCTATCTTTAAATTTCAGAGGTATTAACTCTCTCTCTCTCTCTCTCTCTCTCTCTCTCTCTCTCTCTCTCTCTCTCTCTCTCTATTTTTCTTTTGTTTCTCTCGCTCGCTCTCTCTCTCTCTCTCTCTCTCTCTCACACACACACACACACACACACACACACACACACACACACACACACACACACACACACACACACACACACACACACACACACACACACACTCTCTCTCTCACCTGATCCCATGTAAACAGCTGATGACCTCTGGATCCTGCTTGGTGTTAATATGAAACATTTTCTTCATATTGGTGTAGAAGGACCAGATCAGCAGGAATCTCAGCGGACCTGAAACAAATGATTTAAGTGTTGGGTTACATTTTTTATAAAAGTCTTGGTTTTTCTTAATCTTAATCCGGGTACTTTATATAATTACTGTACATGCAACTAACTCTCTCTCTCTCTCTCTCTCTCTCTCTCTCTCGATCTTTGCGTTTTATCTTATATTAAGGGGAGATTTCCACTTGAGGGATTTTTTCCCTGGACCCCTTTCTCTCTCATGTTTATCCCAATTGCTTTTTAGATTTTAAGACGCTCGCCCCCTTTAGTTTGGCGATTTTAAGAACTTTCGCCCAATTTCTGTCAATTTTAAGAACTTTCGTGCCATTTAGGTGTCGATTTTTTCCTGGCGAGCGATAGCGAGCCTGTAATTTGAGATGTCCCGGACTTCGGCCGGGAAATTTTTCTACCGAAAAATGTACAAATTTATCTTGAAAGGGGGTCTAGGGGGTGTAATTTTAAGCTTGATGGAGTTCTAGGGAAGAAATTAAATACCTCCCCTTAACCCTTTGAAGCTCTGACGCGTTTTAGCAGTTTATTTTGGCTATCATTAGACGATTTTATGCAGCTTAGGAAGGATCTGTGGGTATTAAAAAAGGTAAAGACTATCTCAATCAACCCTTTGACTTCCATATACCCTTCCTAATCTGAATAAAATCGTCTAATATTAGCCAGAAAATAGAAAAGAAACGCAATTGGAGCTTGAAAGGGTTAATTCTATGACTGTCCAAAATTAAGTCTTGCTTTTTTTTCTCTCAACCCGCGTACTTTATTTAATTACTGTATATGCAACTCTCTCTCTCTCTCTCTCTCCCTCACCCCGACACTGTTTTAGTCATGGAACAAACCAACTCGCCACCCACCTCGCCTCAGCTTCTGTCGATCGAAGTAGTTGATGAGAATGTCGGCAACTCCCGCCACGAACACCACCGCCAACAGCACCGACACCACCACACTGCAAACATCGGTGCAAAAGTTGACGGTAATTAAGGACTCAACCACACCAGACTTTAAAATACAAACGTTAAGGGGAGTGACCTTCTTTTGTTCTCCCATATTCTCTCTTAATCTGGCTTGTATCCATTTAGCCTCATTCAGCCTTCTGATTTAAGACGTGTGGTTTGTGGAAGGAGGAAACTGAAGGTGAACGTCAATAAAAGTAAAGTAATGGTGTGTAATAGGGGAGAGCATAGGGTGAATCTAGATGTGAGGCTGGATGGGGAAATATTGGAACAAGTAGAGTGTTTTAAATATCTAGGAGGAACGATAAGCAGGAGTGGAGGTATGGAAATGGAGGTAAAACAGAGAGTGTGTGAAGGAAGGAAGGTTTTCGGAGCAATGGGAAGTATGTGGAAGACGAGAAATCTCGGAGTGAAAGTAAAAAGTGCACTGTATCAAGGAATTGTTGTGCCAACAGTGATGTATGGGGATGAGACATGAGCTCTGAAGAAAAAGGAGAAAAGAGGGCTGGATGTGATGGAGATGAGCTGCTTGAGGAGTATGTTTGGAGTTACTCGTAGAGACGGATTGAGAAATGAAGAGATACGTAGGAGAGTGGGGCAGTAGGAACATTTGTCAGCCAGAGTGGACAGAAGGGTGCTGAGCTGGTATGGTCATGTTGAACGAATGGGAGATGAAAAGGCTTACAAAGAGAATATGTGAGTCAGGTACAAGGGGAGATAGAAGGGCAGGAAGACCCCCATTTAGATGAAGAGACTGTGTAAGAAAAGCTTTGGATGATAGAGGAATGACTATAGATCAGGCAGGGGAAGTGGTGGTGGACAGGAGTGAATGGAGAATGCTTGTGAATAGTTGAGTGAACACGTGGTCATTTGGAGTAAGGGGTCGGGCGCAAGTTGGACTAGATAATAGTCCATCAGGCGCCTGGCCCGGGGAGACGATTAATATGAAGGGTGCGCCTGGAAGTATGGTGAGAGGGCTTGTGGCTTTAGCTCCGCTGCATGTCTGCCTGCCGAGATCGGAACCTCTCCGGGTGGTCAGGGGCCGGGGGAGTGCTGGAGCCACCTTGGTGGCCCTGGTCTCTGGGTCTTCTCCTGGGTGACCTAGATGTGTGTGAATTTGTTTTTTTTATCTGTACGAGAGCGAGGTGGAAGGACAGAGAGGGAGAGGTGGAAGGATGGAGTGAGGAAGTATATGAATGAAGGCAGTGCTGGTTGGGAGATGAGGCGTTGACTGATTGGGGACAGAGGTGCATGGGGGCAGTTCGTTCGTGGCCACCCCTTCGGGAATCACGGCGTCAGGCAATAGATAGATATAATATCCTGTATATAGCATCCTGTATATAATATCCTGTATATACAGTATAGCATCCTGTATATGTTTATGTCATGGACTAACTATACAGTATACTCACATAAAGGCGATGTCGGCAGGGTATAGTTCTTGAGTCTCGTCCTTGTCATGACAGTCGACGTGCACATAGTTTAGTATACCAACATTGGCCTCTATGCTATCCTGGGGGAGAGAGAGAGAGATAGGCTGTCAGTGTGTTTGAGGGCGTGAGTGAATGTTTAATAGTTTAATACAGTTTATTGCCATCAAAATACAAAGGATACATATAATATATACAAGGTTTTTAACCCTTTCTGAGCGGGTGACATGTTCTATGCTTGCTTCTAGTTATATTTAGACGATTTTATGTAGCTTAGGATGGATGTGCGGTAGTTAAAAGGATTGATTCAGATACTTTGTAGCCATTTAATTGCAAAAGGTCCTTCCTAAACTGAATAATGGCATCTAAAGGTAGCTAGAACATAATAAACAAGATACTACCCGCAACGAGAGAGTTAAAATGGCGTCTAATGGTAGCTAGAACATAATAAACAAGACACTACCTGCAACGAGAGAGTTAAAATGGCGTCTAATGGTAGCTAGAACATAATAAACAAGACACTACCCGCAACGAGAGAGTTAAAATGGCGTCTAATGGTAGCTAGAACATAATAAACAAGACACTACGCGCAACGAGAGAGTTAAAATGGCATAGTCTGATGAGTTGTAGCTCCCTAGCAGACACTTGAAGTATTACACAATTCTATATGCAACCCACGCTTAGTATTTAAGGTGGGGTGACCTGCTTTTTGTTATTTCTGTCGTTTTCTCTCTTTCTCTGGCTTGTATCTATTCGGCCCCATTCAGCCAACTATTTTAAGACGTTTATCCCCATCTAGGTGTCGATTTCTTCCTGGCGAGCGATAGCGAGCCAGCATTATATGAAGAAATCCGGCTTCGCCGGGGACATTTTTCTATCGAAAAATGTACAAATTTAGCCTGCTGTCAAACAAAAATAAACAAAATATGCTGGCTCACTACCGCTCACCAGTAAAAAATTGACACCTGGATGGGGATAAAGCCAGAGAAAGGTAGAAAAGGACAGAACAAAAACAGGTCACCCGCCTTAATCGTTAGGTAAACATTGACAAGTCAATTATACACAATCTATAATTGTATTATGAAGCTAAATACCTGTCACCTGCTGTATATATTAACCCTCTCCGACATATGACGCAATGTTGAGCCTATTAGGGATACTTTAAAACCTTTGTTACCATCAGGGGTATTTAGAAACCTTTAGTTTAGTTACTTCAACCTCTGCAGTTGTCTTTGAGTTAGCTGTGTTGAGCCTATTGGGGATACTTTAAAGCCTTTGTTACCATCAGGGGTATTTAGAAACCTTTTGTTTAGTTACTTCAACCTCTGCAGTTGTCTTTGAGTTAGCTGTGTTGAGCCTATTGGGGATACTTTAAAACCTTTGTTACCATCAGGGGCATTTAGAAACCTTTAGTTTAGTTACTTCAACCTCTGCAGTTGTCTTTGAGTTAGCTGTGTTGAGCCTATTGGGGATACTTTAAAGCCTTTGTTACCATCAGGGGTATTTAGAAACCTTTAGTTTAGTTACTTCAACCTCTGCAGTTGTCTTTGAGTTAGCTGTGGGCAGAAAACTAATTTTGGAGAGGTAATTATAAGAGAGAGAGAACTCTATTTCTTATTGATAATCTGGCAACCTCTGCGTCATATGAGTCTGAAAGGGTTAATCCGTATATAATTTAAGCACATTGTATCGTTAACATGTCGTTTTACTATTTCCTAAAAATTTGCATACACAATTGTGATAGGCCTAATTGACTTTTATCAGTCTGTGTGTCTGAGAGAGAGAGAGAGAGAGAGAGAGAGAGAGAGAGAGAGAGAGAGAGAGAGAGAGAGAGAGAGAGAGAGAGAGAGAGAGAGAGAGAGAGAGAGAGTGTGTGTGTGATATAATTGACTTTTTTTATTTCATCAGTCTGTGTGTCTGAGAGAGAGAGAGAGAGAGTGTGTGTGTGTGATATAATTGATTGCATATCCTATGATGGATTGGTGGCACACTCGACTCACAACCGAGAGGACCCGGGTTCGATTCGTGGGAAGGCCGAGAGAGATAGGCAAGTCTTTTAACACATAATGTGTCTGTTCACCTAGCAGTAAATATAAACCTGGAGTTTGTGGACATTTGTAACGTTCCTTAAGGGGAGATATCGACTTGAGGGATTTTTTTCTGGACCCCTTTCTCCCTCATGTTTAGCCCCATTGCTTTTGAGATTTTAAGAGTCGCCCCATTAGTTTGGCGATTTTAAGAACTTTCGCCCCATTTCCGTCAATTTTAAGACCTTTCGTGCAATTTAGGTGTCGATTTTATCCTGGCGAGCGATAGCGAGCCTGTAATTTAAGAGGAACCGGCTTTCAGCCGGGACATTTTTCTACCGAAAAATTTACAAATTTATCTTGAAAGGGGCTCAAGGGGGTGTAATCTTTAGCTTGATGGATATCTAGAGACCAAACTAAAAACCTCCCCTTAACCTTAATAAAGACCAAAGATTATTATTAGCTGATCATATTACAGTATATACCATATATTACAGTATATACCATATATTACAGTATATACCATATATTACAGTATATACCATATATTACAGTATATACCATATATTACAGTATATACCATATATTTCGCCTCATCAACTCACTTCCTCTTACTAGTTCCCTACAATATCTTTCTACCCGCCGCAATGTTGCATCTCTTTCACTTTTCTATCCCTATTATATCACTCAGTGTTCTTCAGAGCTCTCTCAGAGCATACCCCCCTCCCTTGCGGCGAGTGCGAGGCAACCGCCTTTCAACACAGTCCCACTCTTATTCTGTCCAGCTCTCCAACCCAAGAATTGACAAATGTTCTCAGTCTTTCTTCTACTCAACAAGTTAACTCTGGAACTCTCTCCCTCAATAAATATTTCCTTTATCTTATGACTTTAACTGCTTTAAATTGTGTGTGTTCAGGTATTTACTCCCACAAGGGGTAGGGAGGATCAGCGAGAGACACAAGAAAAGCAAACGAGGTGACAGGAGCAGAACACATATAACAGTTCGCCCACAACAAGCCAGCACACAAGCATTCAGAAGCAGACCGTCTGTTTGCTCCATTAAGTCATTTATTCATATATTTTTTTAGTTTCCTCCCTAGACCTCCATCAAGCTTAAAATTACACCCCCTAGACCCCCCTTCAAGATAAATTTGTACATTTTTCGGTAGAAAAATGTCCCGGCCCAAGGCCGGTTCCTCTTAAAATTGCAGGCTCGCTATCGCTCGCCAGGAAATAATCGATACCTAAATGGCACGAAAGGTCTTAAAATTGACAACGAAATGGGGCGAAAGGTGTTAAAATAGGATGATGGTGTTCTAACATTCTTTATAATCCCGCCCCCAGCGCACCCCCCCCCCCCCCCCCCCCCCCAGTGGTAATAGGAACAGCCCCCCTACAATCAATGGCTTCACCAACCTAAGAGATCAGTGCTTATGATTTGCCCTCGCTTATAAATGAATGAATTACCCTCCAACAGTCCAGTCTATTATAGGCCTATTAGGTATCGTGTCAGTAAGGGGAGAGAGAGGGGTCGTTTTTCTGGTCCACCTTCCTCCTCATGTTTAGCCCCATTAGTTTTCAGATTTGATGACGTTCGGCCCATAATGTTTGGCGATTTGTACACCTTTCGTCCCATCTCTTTGTCAATATTTAGACTTTCCGTGTCAATTACGTGTTGATTTTTTCCTGGCGAGCGAAAGCGACCCTGTAATTTTAAGAGAATCCGGCCTTCGGCCGAGACATTTTTCTATCGAAAAATGTAAACATTTACCTTGAAGGGCGGTCTAGGGTGTGTTTTTAAACGCTTGATAGAGGTCTAAGGATAAACCCGACCCTCTCCCCCCAAAAAAATAAAAATAAAAATAAAAAATATATATACCGGTATATATATGTATATAATATATACCGGTATATATATATATATACCCGGTATATATATATATATATATATATATATATATATATATATATATATATATATATACCGGTATATATATATATATATATCCCCCCTCTCCCAAAAAAAAAAAAAAAAAAAAAAAAAAAAAAAAAAAAAATCTCTACTTATTTATATACTCAGGCACATACCATACGGTCTACACATAGGTCTACACATAGGTCTACACATAGGTCTACACATAGGTCTACGGAGGAAACTAAACAAAAAATAATAATAAGAAGAAAAATATATAAGCAAATACACTCAAAATGTGCACGTACGGCGAGATCCTGAGGGTTGCACGAGTCGGGCATGCAGGTTCCGTACTGCACTAAATTGGAATCCGGGAAGAGGTTGAGGTAGCTGCCTACTCCGATCCGGGCCAGCTGATCTCTTATGGTGGACTGCTTCTGTTGTTGCTTGCTGGCTGTGCGGAGGGTGCTGTTCTCAAGACCACTGGGGGGTTATATAAAGAATGTTAGAACACCGGTGGGCTGCTGCTGTTGTTGCTTGCTGGCTGTGCGGAGGGTGCTGTTGTCATTACCACTGGGGGGTTATATAAAGAATGTTAGAACACCGGTGGGCTGCTGCTGTTGTTGCTTGCTGGCTGTGCGGAGGGTGCTGTTCTCAAGACCACTGGGGGGTTATATAAAGAATGTTAGAACACCGGTGGGCTGCTGCTGTTGTTGCTTGCTGGCTGTGCGGAGGGTGCTGTTGTCATTACCACTGGGGGGTTATATAAAGAATGTTAGAACACCGGTGGACTGCTGCTGTTGTTGCTTGCTGGCTGTGCGGAGGGTGCTGTTGTCATTACCACTGGGGGGTTATAAAGAATGTTAGAACACCATCATCCTATAGGTAGCTTTAGTTAAAATAGGATTTCAGAGGATTATTAAGCCAGCACACTGTAAGTCAAGAATAACATCAGGACTAGAGTCTCTCTGAGAGAACTCTACTATGGATTTCAGAGGCCGTGTGGCATCGTTTTTCGGGAACAACTTATTAACAAACAGTTGGATCAGTATGATATTTTGCCAGAGCTTGTTTCACACCATCCCCTAATTTGCGTCAATATTGTGCATTACCAAAAGTGGAGACTTAAGCCACTTGTCCCTGAGTCATGAGGTTAAAGTCACACCTGAATGACTAAGAAACGGACAAGGTTGCCGTGGCGTACCTGTGAAAACCACCAAACCATTATTGCTCTTCCATCAAACACGGTCGTTATCAGCCACCACCCAACCCTACTATCGCCTTTACAGTCGGTTATCTGTCACTATCAAATATACAAAAATAATGTTATTTTTGTATATATATATATATATATTCATCATATAGCTTCATCATATAGCTTCATCATATAGCTTCATCAGGTCAATATTTGGCCTGATGAAGCTATGTGCGAAACGTTGTCAATAAAGTTGCTGCTCCTCACACGGTGTTTATATTCATTCTGTATTCTTATTAAGGGGGGAGGGGGGGGGGGGACCTGTTTTGGTTCTGTCCTTTTCTATCTTTCTCTGGCTTGTATCCATTTGGCCCCATTCAGCCTACTGTTTTAAGACGTTTATCCCCATCCAGGTGTCAATTTTTACTGGTGAGCGATAGCGAGCCAGCATATATTTATTTGTGTTTGACAGCAGGCTGAATTTGTACATTTTTTGATAGAACAATTTCTCCGGCGAAGCCGGATTTCTTCATATAATGCTGGCTCGCTTTCGCTAGCCAGGAAGAAATCGACACCTAGATGGGGATAAACGTCTTAAAATAGTTGGCTGAATGGGGCCGAATGGATACAAGCCAGAGAAAGAGAGAAAAGGAGACAAATAAAAAAAAGCAGGTCACCCCCCCTTAACGTACCTGTAACTAACGAGGCAGTAGCGGCCATCAAAGCAGGTCACCCCCCCCCCCCCTTAACGTACCTGTAACTAACGAGGCAGTAGCGGCCATCAAAGCAGGTCACCCCCCCCTTAACGTACCTGTAACTAACGAGGCAGTAGCGGCCATCAAAGCAGGTCACCCCCCCCCTTAACGTACCTGTAACTAACGAGGCAGTAGCGGCCATCAAAGCAGGCCCCCCCCCCCTTAACGTACCTGTAACTAACGAGGCAGTAGCGGCCATCAAAGCAGGTCACCCCCCCCCCTTAACGTACCTGTAACTAACGAGGCAGTAGCGGCCATCAAAGTGGACCTCGATGGGTTTTGGGAAGCTGGGCCAACCATATGTCTTGTCCACCTTGGTATAGGTGCATTCCTCCATCATCCCCCACGGCCTGATGTTCCCGTACAGGTACCCGTCCGGTAACTTGCCCCACGAGTCCGTTACTGAGAGAGGGTTAAGGGGAGGTTTTTAGTATGTTCTCTAGACCTCCATCAAAATTAAAATAACTCCCCTAGACCCCCTTTCAAGATAAATTTGTTTATTTTTCGGTACAAAAATGGCCCGGCCGAAGGCCGCTTACTCTTAAATTACAGGCTCGCTATCGCTCGCCAGGAAAAAATCGACACCTAAATGGCACGAAAGGTCTTAAAATTGACAGAAATGGGGTGAAAGTTCTTATAATCGCCAAACTAATGGGGCGAACGTCTTAAAATATCAAAAGCAATGGGGTTAAACATGAGGGAGAAAGGGGTCCAGAAAAAAATCCCTCAAGTGGAAATCTCCCCTTAAGGTGGTTAATAATTACAAGATGTTACCCATTTCAGATGCACAGGACCAATGCCAAGGAGGCTAGGAATCCGCCTCCCCTTGTCAAATTCTCCTACTCAACGAGACAGAGAATATGGGAGAGGGAACGCGAAAGTGGTCCCGGACCCAAAAAAATTGGAACTTTAAAAGTTTCCATTCAGGTTCTGTCTCGAGTCGGCCCCCCCCCCCCCCCCCAGTAATGGGGTATTTGGAGTATATAGATACATAGGGTCCAACTTGCTTACCTGGTACTGTCTCATATCATTATTACACTGTCTACACTAAACAAAACTGGGAATGAAAAGAGGTATTTAAGGGGAGATCTCCACTTGAGGGATTTTTTTCTGGACCCCTTTCTCCCTCATGTTTAGCCCCATTGCTTTTGAGATTTTAAGACAGTCGCCCCATTAATATGTCGATTTTAAGAACTTTCACCCCATTTCTGTCAATTTTAAGACCTTTCGTGCAATTTAGGTGTCGATTTTATCCTGGCGAGCGATAGAGAGCCTGTAATTTAAGAGGAACCGGCTTTCAGCCGGGACATTTTTCTACCGAAAAATTTACAAATTTATCTTGAAAGGGGCTCAAGGGGGTGTAATCTTAAGCTTGATGGATATCTAGGGACCAAACTAAAAACCTCCCCTTAACCTTCGCCGAACGGCGATTTTAAGGGGAGATCTCCACTTGAGGGATTTTTTTCTTGACCCATTTCTCCCTCATGTTTAGCCCCATTGCTTTTGATATTATAAAACGTTTGCCCCATTAGTTTAGCGATTTTAAGAACTTTCACCCCATATTAAGACCTTTCGTGCCATTATGGTGTCGATTTTATCCTGGCGAGCGATAGCGAGCCTGTAATTTAAGAGGAACCGGCCTTCGGCCGGGAAATTTTTCTACCGAAAAATGTACAAATTTATCTTGAAAGGGACTCAAGGGGGTGTAATTTCAAGCTTGATGGAAGTTTAGGAAACACACTAAAAACCTCCCCTTAACCTCCCCTTAACCTTCCCGCTAACGCTTGAATTCTCGGGATTTTGGCTCTCATATAAATATCCAAAAAGATGGCCTAACCTAGGTTATATATCTATGCTATTCTAAACTGCTATACTCACTTTTATAAGACCAGTACTCCCCTCTCCTAGGCACTACACTAGCAAAATAAGGATTGTACTTAAAACTTCAGGAACTTGTTAACGTCCTCACTATAACTCTACTCGCTTCTATAACAATATTACTCACCTCTATGCTCTTCTACTCACTGCTACACTCACTACTACACTGCTATACTCACTTCTATAAGGCCAGTCCTCTCCTTTCATAGCCAATACAGCGGCGGAATAAGGATCGTACTTGAAATGGAAGAACTTGTTAACGTCTTCTATATAACGACTCACTTCCATATAACTCTACTCACTGCTACACTGCTACTACACTGCTACACTCGCTACTACACTGCTATACTCACTTCTATATAACTCTACTCACTACTACACTGCTACACTCGCTACTACACTGCTATACTCACTTCTATATAACTCTACTCACTACTACACTGCTACACTCGCTACTACACTGCTATACTCACTTCTATATAACTCTACTCACTACTACACTGCTACACTCGCTACTACACTGCTATACTCACTTCTATATAACTCTACTCACTACTACACTGCTACACTCGCTACTACACTGCTATACTCACTTCTATATAACTCTACTCACTACTACACTGCTACACTCGCTACTACACTGCTATACTCACTTCTATATAACTACTCACTACTACACTGCTACACTCGCTACTACACTGCTATTTAACTCTACTCACTACTACACTGCTACTACACTGCTATACTCACTTCTATATAACTCTACTCACTACTACACTGCTACACTCGCTACTACACTGCTATACTCACTTCTATATAACTCTACTCACTACTACACTGCTACACTCGCTACTACACTGCTATACTATACTCACTTCTATATCTACTACACTGCTACACTCGCTACTACACTGCTATACTCACTTCTATATAACTCTACTCACTACTACACTGCTACACTCGCTACTACACTGCTATACTCACTTCTATATAACTCTACTCACTGCTACACTCGCTACTACACTGCTATACTCACTTCTATATAACTCTACTCACTGCTACACTCGCTACTACACTGCTATACTCACTTCTATATAACTCTACTCACTGCTACACTCGCTACTACACTGCTATACTCACTTCTATATAACTCTACTCACTGCTACACTCGCTACTACACTGCTATACTCACTTCTATATAACTCTACTCACTGCTACACTCGCTACTACACTGCTATACTCACTTCTATATAACTCTACTCACTGCTACACTCGCTACTACACTGCTATACTCACTTCTATATAAACTCTACTCACTGCTACACTCGCTACTACACTGCTATACTCACTTCTATATAACTCTACTCACTGCTACACTCGCTACTACACTGCTATACTCACTTCTATATAACTCTACTCACTGCTACACTCGCTACTACACTGCTATACTCACTTCTATATAACTCTACTCACTGCTACACTCGCTACTACACTGCTATACTCACTTCTATATAACTCTACTCACTGCTACACTCGCTACTACACTGCTATACTCACTTCTATATAACTCTACTCACTGCTACACTCGCTACTACACTGCTATACTCACTTCTATATAACTCTACTCACTGCTACACTCGCTACTACTCACTTCTATATAACTCTACTCACTGCTACACTCGCTACTACACTGCTATACTCACTTCTATATAACTCTACTCACTGCTACACTCGCTACTACACTGCTATACTCACTTCTATATAACTCTACTCACTGCTACACTCGCTACTACACTGCTATACTCACTTCTATATAACTCTACTCACTGCTACACTCGCTACTACACTGCTATACTCACTTCTATATAACTCTACTCACTGCTACACTCGCTACTACACTGCTATACTCACTTCTATATAACTCTACTCACTGCTACACTCGCTACTACACTGCTATACTCACTTCTATATAACTCTACTCACTGCTACACTCGCTACTACACTGCTATACTCACTTCTATATAACTCTACTCACTGCTACACTCGCTACTACTACACTGCTATACTCACTTCTATATAACTCTACTCACTGCTACACTCGCTACTACACTGCTATACTCACTTCTATATAACTCTACTCACTGCTACACTCGCTACTACACTGCTATACTCACTTCTATATAACTCTACTCACTGCTACACTCGCTACTACACTGCTATACTCACTTCTATATAACTCTACTCACTGCTACACTCGCTACTACACTGCTATACTCACTTCTATATAACTCTACTCACTGCTACACTCGCTACTACACTGCTATACTCACTTCTATATAACTCTACTCACTGCTACACTCGCTACTACACTGCTATACTCACTTCTATATAACTCTACTCACTGCTACTACACTGCTATACTCACTTCTATATAACTCTACTCACTGCTACACTCGCTACTACACTGCTATACTCACTTCTATATAACTCTACTCACTGCTACACTCGCTACTACACTGCTATACTCACTTCTATATAACTCTACTCACTGCTACACTCGCTACTACACTGCTATACTCACTTCTATATAACTCTACTCACTGCTACACTCGCTACTACACTGCTATACTCACTTCTATATAACTCTACTCACTGCTACACTCGCTACTACACTGCTATACTCACTCTATATAACTCTACTCACTGCTACACTCGCTACTACACTGCTATACTCACTTCTATATAACTCTACTCACTGCTACACTCGCTACTACACTGCTATACTCACTTCTATATAACTCTACTCACTGCTACACTCGCTACTACACTGCTATACTCACTTCTATATAACTCTACTCACTGCTACACTCGCTACTACACTGCTATACTCACTTCTATATAACTCTACTCACTGCTACACTCGCTACTACACTGCTATACTCACTTCTATATAACTCTACTCACTGCTACACTCGCTACTACACTGCTATACTCACTTCTATATAACTCTACTCACTGCTACACTCGCTACTACACTGCTATACTCACTTCTATATAACTCTACTCACTGCTACACTCGCTACTACACTGCTATACTCACTTCTATATAACTCTACTCACTGCTACACTCGCTACTACACTGCTATACTCACTTCTATATATAACTCTACTCACTGCTACACTCGCTACTACACTGCTATACTCACTTCTATATAACTCTACTCACTGCTACACTCGCTACTACACTGCTATACTCACTTCTATATAACTCTACTACACTGCTACACTCGCTACTACACTGCTATACTCACTTCTATATAACTCTACTCACTGCTACACTCGCTACTACACTGCTATACTCACTTCTATATAACTCTACTCACTGCTACACTCGCTACTACACTGCTATATAACTCTACTCACTACTACACTGCTACACTGCTATACTCACTTCTATATAACTCTACTCACTGCTACACTCGCTACTACACTGCTATACTCACTTCTATATAACTCTACTCACTGCTACACTCGCTACTACACTGCTATATAACTCTACTCACTACTACACTGCTACACTCGCTACTACACTGCTATACTCACTTCTATATAACTCTACTCACTGCTACACTCGCTACTACACTGCTATATAACTCTACTCACTACTACACTGCTACACTCGCTACTACACTGCTATACTCACTTCTATATAACTCTACTCACTGCTACACTCGCTACTACACTGCTATATAACTCTACTACTACACTGCTACACTCGCTACTACACTGCTATACTCACTTCTATATAACTCTACTCACTGCTACACTCGCTACTACACTGCTATATAACTCTACTCACTACTACACTGCTACACTCGCTACTACACTGCTATACTCACTTCTATATAACTCTACTCACTGCTACACTCGCTACTACACTGCTATACTCACTTCTATATAACTCTACTCACTGCTACTACACTGCTATACTCACTTCTATATAACTCTACTCACTGCTACACTCGCTACTACACTGCTATACTCACTTCTATATAACTCTACTCACTGCTACACTCGCTACTACACTGCTATACTCACTTCTATATAACTCTACTCACTACTACACTGCTACACTCGCTACTACACTGCTATACTCACTTCTATATAACTCTACTCACTACTACACTGCTATACTCACTTCTATATAACTCTACTCACTGCTACACTCGCTACTACACTGCTATACTCACTTCTATATAACTCTACTCACTGCTACACTGCTATACTCACTTCAATATAACTCTACTCACTGCTACACTCGCTACTACACTGCTATACTCACTTCTATATAACTCTACTCACTGCTACACTCGCTACTACACTGCTATACTCACTTCTATATAACTCTACTCACTACTACACTGCTACTACACTGCTATACTCACTTCTATATAACTCTACTCACTGCTACACTCGCTACTACACTGCTATACTCACTTCTATATAACTCTACTCACTACTACACTGCTACACTCGCTACTACACTGCTATACTCACTTCTATATAACTCTACTCACTACTACACTGCTACACTCGCTACTACACTGCTATACTCACTTCTATATAACTCTACTCACTACTACACTGCTACACTCGCTACTACACTGCTATACTCACTTCTATATAACTCTACTCACTACTACACTGCTACACTCGCTACTACACTGCTATACTCACTTCTATATAACTCTACTCACTACTACACTGCTACACTCGCTACTACACTGCTATACTCACTTCTATATAACTCTACTCGCTACTACACTGCTATACTCACTTCTATAAGGCCAGTACTCTCCTCTCCTAGCCAATACACCGGCGGAATAAGGATCGTACTTGAACTGCAGGAACTTGTTGACATCATCAATACACTGAGAGTTGTTCACTATCTCCGGGTCGGTGGACGGCAGGTACACCCCCAGGAGGTTGGGTCTCTCGCTGGGGAAGAGAAGGAAAGGTATAGAATAGTAGAAGAATTTAAGGGGGCCCACTTTGTTTTTTTCCCTCTCTCTCTGGGTTGTATCCATTCGGCCCCATTCAGCCAACTGTTTTAAGACGTTCATCCCCATCCAGGTGTCGATTTCTTCCTGGCGAGCGAGCCAGCATTGTATATATTTTCCATTATTTTTTTCGGTACAAAAATGTCCCAGGTGAAAGCCTGTTTCTTATTAGTAGGAGGCCTGCTATCGCTCGCTCAGAATAGTCTTATAATCTTAAAATAATGGAGCGAAACAGGGGTGGGCCAAAAAGACCACCACCTGGAATAATTAGGGTTAATTTATATTTTGAGGTTGTTTTGGTTATTCAAGGCTGCGAATTGGGGAATATTTTCTCAGTGCACAGTCCTGTACAACACACAATGGTTTTTTTTATACGGAAATTATGAAAGGCATAGAACGGTCAGGCTATGGAGATCGTCAGCTCTTTTAAGTATCTGGGTAGTGTCT
Organism: Paralithodes platypus; assembly: GCA_032716605.1. Taxonomy (NCBI): domain Eukaryota; kingdom Metazoa; phylum Arthropoda; class Malacostraca; order Decapoda; family Lithodidae; genus Paralithodes; species Paralithodes platypus. The sequence continues at coordinate 43,203,558 of CM064524.1, forward strand.
TGAGTAAAGATGGGACTGTGGATGAAGAAGTGCGGGAGAGGGTACAACAGGGGAAGAGGGTTGTAGGAACGTTGAAAGCAGTAACAAGAAATAGGGTGGTCAGTATGGAAGTGAAGAAGTCCTTGCATGACAGTGTGGTAATCCCGACACTAACTTACGGAAGCGAAGCATGGACGTTCGTGGAGAGACTCAGACCAAGAGTGAGAGCGGTGGAAATGAGTTACTTGAGAAGTGCGTGCGGAGTTACATGGAGGGATAGACAGACGAATGAGGAAGTAAGAAGGAGGTGTAGTGTGGAGGTAGATCTGCTGGAAAGTGTGAAAAGGAACAACTTGAGATGGTTCGGCCATATGGAACGTATGGCAAGCGAGAGAATGACTAAGAGGGTGTACGAGAGCGAGGTGGAAGGACAGAAAGGGAGAGGTAGACCGAAGGAGAGGTGGAAGGATGGAGTGAGGAAGTATATGAATGAAGGTGGTGCTGGTTGGGAGGAGGGGCGTCGACTGACTGGGGACAGAGGTGCTTGGGGGCGGTTCGTTCGTGGCCACCCCTTCGGGGATCATGGCGTCAGGCAATAGATAGATAGACTGTTAGAGGCTTACCCATCAAGTTGGTCAGGGTTCACGTCCTTCAGAATATTCGGGATGCCCTTCAACGCCCTCGTACCAGGATCACCAAACCAATCTTCAAACTCCAGCAGGAAAGCTTCAGAGTCTGGCCAGAGTGACCTTGGTGCTTCGGTGTCCTGTTGCCCCTTCGTCAGTGGTTCATGTTGCCCCTTCGTCAGTGGTTCATGTTGCCCCTTCGTCAGTGGTTCATGTTGCCCCTTCGTCAGTGGTTCATGTTGCCCCTTCGTCAGTGGTTCATGTTGCCCCTTCGTCAGTGGTTCATGTTGCCCCTTCGTCAGTGGTTCGTGCCGTCCAAAGACTCCTGACGACACCACCACCACCAGCAGTAGTATCACCAACGTCCGCCCCGCCATCAGGACAATTCTTTCCTCTTGTTTACCTATAAGAACTTGTCTTTTATAGCAACTACCACTTGACAAATGTAGGGAGTGGTTGACGTGTTCTCCCACTTTAGGCACAGCAAACAACTGATCACTCGTGGTACTTCAAGGCACTCTCGTTAGGGTAATCAGCTTTAATCAGATAATGTAATAATCATTTAAGTGTTCATTATATTATGTAAAGGCAACTTGTGGAGTGATAACGTTGACAATTTAAACAACTTGTAATTGCTGCACATCACAGAGCACACGTTAAGAACATATGAAAAATATCTTGATAAAGTATTATTTTTAATATCGTTCGTAAGGGGAGGTTTTTAGTTTGGTCTCTAGATATCCATCAAGAAGATTACACCCCCTTGAGCCCCTTTCAAGATAAATTTGTACATTTTTCGGTAGAAAAATTTCCCGGCTGAAAGCCGGTTCCTCTTAAATTACAGGCTCGCTATCGCTCGCCAGGATAAAATCGACACCTAAATTGCACGAAAGGTCTTAAAATTTACGGAAATGGGGCGAAAGTTCTTAAAATCGACAAATTAATGGGGCGACTGTCTTAAAATCTCAAAAGCAATGGGGCTAATAAAAATGAGGGAGAAAGGGGGTCCAGAAAAGAAAAAAAAATCCCTCAAGTCGATAATATCTCTCCTTTATATTAACACCAGTAACACCCCCACCCCCAAATGAAATGAATGAAAGCAGTAATTAATAATGAAGGTCACTAATATTACACAAACACGGATGAATACCAACTGCTTACGCGTTTCTTTCTCATTACTGTGCCATATGTTGTATACACACAATCCTCGGTGTAGATTTAATATTAAGGGGAGGTATTTAGTTGATTCCCTAGACTTCCATCAAGCTTAAAAATACACCCGCTAGACCCCCTTTCAAGATAAATTTGTACATTTTTCGGTAGAAAAATGTCCCGGCCGAAGGCCGGTTCCTCTCAAATTACAGGCTCGCTATCGCTCGCCAGGAAAAAATCGACACCTAAATGGCACGAAAGTTCTTAAAATTGACAGAAATGGGGCGAAAGTTCTTAAAAGCGCCAAACTAAAGGGGGCGAGCGTCTTAAAATCTAAAAAGCAATGGGGCTAAACATGAGAGAGAAAGGGTTCCAGAAAAAAAAACTCAAGTGGAAATCTCCCCTTAAGCTTAGATTTTGCTGATCCCAATTATTGATCAAAATATACTTGGTGCCGAGACATGACTTATTAGCGCGACTGTACTATGGCTGTAACTGACTATGTTAAGGGGAGGTAGTCGCTTTTTCTGGACCCCCTGCTCCCTCATGTTTAGCATATTAGTTTTGAGATTTGAAGACGTTCGTTCTATTAGTTTGGCGATTTTGAGACCTTTCGCCTCATTTCACTGTCCATAAGAGGAACTTTCGTGCCATTAATGTTTCGATTTTTATCCTGGCAAGCGATAGCGAGCCTGTAAAATTAGAAGGAAATGGCCTTTGATCGGGACAATTTTTCTACCAAAAAAATGTACAAATTTATCTTGAAAGGGGGTCTAGGATTTTTGTTTTTGTTTAAACTTGATGGAGGACTAGCGAGGAAACTCAAACATACATTAATAGATACATATATAGACCAAAACGCAAGCAGTACCTCCTTAAGAGAATAAAGAACCATCTCGTCAGTCCATTATAATAACACAACCTCTCCCTCTCTGCTGATAACAACTGATACCCAAATTATATCTTATCATGAGGAAGGTTGACTCAACTCTTGCATCACAGGACACCAGTAGAAAACAACAAGGCCCAGGCTGATACGTACAGTACACCAGGATTCAATATATCTCCGACAATTATAAGCGAGGGGCAGTGTATATTCAATAGACCCGGGTTCAAATCCCGATATGTATATGGGAAGATATTATTGGGATGGAATTTGTGCTGTACCTAGTATCAGTGCATTACCACAGCACACCGAAACGTAAAATAAACACCCTCATTGTTCCCGGATTAAATAGCATTGTATGAATATTCCCATATTCAAAATATGCTACAGGGGGACAATGCCTAGTGAGTTCATTGCTCAATAGGTGGCGTTCTGAGAGTGAGGGTCCGAGTCTAGAAGGTGAGACAGTGAAGCACTGGAGTGAGGCAGCTTCAGATATGGGGCTGCTTCGAGCCGTGAGTGAGCAACTAAGCCCTATGCATCCTGCGAAGGCAAGATGGCAGGGGCTGGTTGCAGCTGAAAAAGTGCTTCACATGTTGCACCCCCTAGACTGGAACGACACCTCACGGGCTTCACCGTTCATAACAGTTGAATGTACTGGCTCTCAGCCTATGCCCGAGAGGGAGTAGTTGAAAAACATATGACACATTATGCAGTGGCTCTCCATGTATCATAGGTTCTAAATTATCACCCAAATTATTGATAGTCTAGAACCTGTGATACGGGAGATCGGCCGTTAGTTTCTTTTAGTTTTTTTTTATCCATTAATTTATTTATTCATATATTTTTTAGTTTCCTCGCTAGAACTCCATCAAGTTTAGAAAAACACCCCCTAGACCCCCCTCAAGATAAATTTGTACATTTTTCGGTAGACAAATGTCTCTAAAATTACAGGCTCGCTATTTCTCACCAGGAAAAAAATCGACACCTAAATGGCACGAAAGGTGTTCAAATTGACAACGAAATGGGGCGAAAGGTATTAAAATCGCCAAACTAATGAACCGAACGTCATCACAAATCTGAAAACTAATGGGGGCTAAACATGAGAAAGAAGGGGGGACCAGAAAAACGACCCACCTCCCTTGAAGTCCGCGCCTGTGCAGCTTATCAAACACCCTCTCTGTACCCTCGATGATGATGATGATGATGATAATAACAGGATTGAACCTTGTCCGATAAATGAACTCTGACGTCAACTTCAAAACCTTTTATATATTAATTAATTTATCTTTATAAATATATTTTAATTTATCTTTATTAATTTATCTTTATAAATATATTTTAATTTTATCTTTATTAATTTATCTTTATAAATATATTTTAATTTATCTTAATTAATTTATCTTTATAAATATATTTAAATTTATCTTTATTAATTTATCTTTATATACCGGTATATATTTTAATTTATCTTGATTTAATTTATCTTTATTTAATTTATCTTTATATATATATTTTAATTTATCTTAATTAATTTATCTTTATATACCGGTATATATTTTAATTTATCTTGATTTAATTTATCTTTATTTAATTTATCTTTATATATATATTTTAATTTATCTTAATTAATTTATCTTTATATATTTTTTTAATTTATCTTAATTAATTTATCTTTATATATTTTTTAAATTTATCTTAATTAATTTATCTTTATATATTTTTTAAATTTATCTTAATTAATTTATCTTTATATATATATTTTTTTACTTTCCTCCTAAGACCTCCATCAAGCTTAAAAAAACATCGCCTAGATCCCCGTTCAAGATAAATTTGTACATTTTTCGGTAGAAAAATGTCCCGGCCGAAGGCCGGTTCCTCTTGAAATTACAGGCTCGCTATCGCTCGCCAGAAATAAAATAGACACCTAAATGGCACGAAAGGTCTTATGATTCACAACGAAATGGGGCGAAAGGTGTTAAATTCGCCAAACTAATGGGCCGGACGTCGTAAAATCTCAACACTAATGGGGCTAAACACGAGGGCGAAAGGCGTCAGAAAAACCGGCCCCCTCTGTACCGACGACGACTTTTTCAATATATTCTAGCTTTATGTAGAAGATGGTGTGCAGTTTAAGAAGGATCTGTGGTGGTAAAAAGGGTTAAGTGAGACAGTTCGAAGCCTGTTTATTGCTGGAGGCCCTGTTTAAACTGAATAAAATCGTCTAATAGTAGCCAGCATAAAGTTAAAAAGACGTCGCCGGTACTGAGGAGGTTAACCCCTTCAGTACCATGACTCCTTTCTACCTTTGATTCTGGCTAAAACTAGATGCTTTATTAAGAAGGACCTATAATACTAAGAGGGTTTATTAAGCCAAGAACGGCAAAGCTATGGTATTTCAAAGTGCCCGCCAGGCGAAGGTGTTTGCTTAATTCCGGACGAAAATCGTCATAATTAACATATATATCATACTTATTTATCCATATGCGCCTATTTTACTATTAATATGAACATATGAACATTGAACATATGTGGAGAAGTGATAGGAAGTATGAAGAGGAATTATCTCACTTAATCCCAAATTGCTTTGTTTTGAGTGCCAGTGGGGTGTTTTGAAAGGCATTTTTTTATGCCTAAACTCTTAAGAGTCCCAGCGCCTTCGTCCAGTAAAACCTCTTAAGAGTCCTGGTGCCTTTCCTGGGTAAAGATCGTATTTACCCATTTGAGTCGCATAGGTACGATCGCGCTAATATGTGATGTCTCGGCACCAAGTATGTTTTGATCAATAATTGGTATCAGTAATATCTAAAACTTGATTTATTTGTTTCGAGTGAGATAAACAAACATGATCCTACACTTATCCCCCCTATTCAACATCTGACAGACATAATTACAGCACAGAGAGAGGCAAACGTAATGACAGCTGAGACATGACTTATTAGCGCCACCTACATTGGAGACCAACAAAAGAAAATCGTTGAATGATAACCAGACAATGATTAAATTTACGTAATGGTAGTGAAGAGGTTACTATGTCAACGTATCTCTATGTGTAATTGTATTTACCTAATAAAAATATATATGATAAGGAGAGTTTTTTCTTAATCTTATCTAATTCGAGGGTAAATTAAGACAGTTTCGCCCAATCAATTAAGCGAATATAAGATGCTTTGCCCCATTAACCCTTCGAGTACCAGCGATGTGCTATATATTATTCTAGCTATATGTAGACGATATTATGCAGCTTAGGAAGGATCTGTGGTAGTTAAAAGTGTTGGTTGAGCTAGTTTGAAGCCTTATTATTGCTATAGGTCCTTCCTAAGCTGAATGAAATCGTCTAATAGTTGTCAAAATATGATGAAAAAGACGTTCCTGGTACTAATATTTAAACTTTTCGTGTCATTTAGGTGTCTATTTTATCCTAACGAGCGATAGCAAGCCTGTAATTTAAAAGGAACCGGCCTACGGCCGGAACATATTTCTACCAATTTTTTTTAGACATTTATCTTGAAAAGGGGTCTAGGGGTGCAATTTTAAGCTTGATGGAGGTCTAGCGAGGAAACTAAAACATAATATAAATAATTAAATAAATAAATAAACCAAAGACTACCCCCTACCCCCTTAAAAGAAGTCTCCATGATACCCCCCCCCCCACACTCGTCGGCTGAGCTAGCGTTAATGGGCTTTCCCACATTCAAGACTTGACACGATTTTCCGTCGCCGACTGGTTATCGTATCGTATGACTTTCGTAACGACTGGGCACGATTGATTAAAAATTACCGTTAAAATAAGACTGTTGCCGATCACTCGGCAACATCGTCTGCAACATATGCGATGACTCGCCGATGGCGTCTACAACACCATACGACGAAGGTGAAATTTGATTTTTTCAGAAAACCGTTACACCACGACTTCATGCGATTTGTCGACGATTCCTCGGCGCATATTGGCTGATTCGTCGGCAAATAGTTGGCAAGGCATCGAACGTAATGTGAGACATTCTAATTGTTCTCAGGTAATTATCCCTCACCCCCCCCACCCCCATTTGCGAGGCCCAACACCATTCTCACCTAGACCTTCAAACGTACTTGTCAAGTCTCAGTAATGTCTATGCAGGACACCTAACACCTTTCGCCCCATTTCGTTGTCAATTTTAAGACCTTTCGTGCCATTTAGGTGTCGATTATTTCCTGGCGAGTAATGGCGAGCCTGCAATTTTAAGAGGAATCAGCCTTCGGCCGGGACATTTTTCTACCGAAAAATGTACACATTTATCTTGAAGGGGGGTCTAGGGGGTGTTTTTCTAAGCTTGATGGAGGTCTAGGGAGGAAACTAAAACAAAAATATATGAATAAATGAATTAAAAGACCAAACAAACGGTCTGCCTCCCCTTAACAGTACTCCCCGGTGACGCTCGGTGACTGACACACACAAGATCGTTCAAGTGGAGTTATTAACCGGATGATGATGTGACTGATAAAGTGAACACCTTGGAGTTATCTATCACAAGGAGGGGAGGGGGGTCACGTGATTACCTGCACTTTGTTCATACATACATCCCCCCCTCCCCAACACACACACAGACACAAACAGACACACATACATACACCCACAACCTCTCCCTCTCACGACACAAACAGTCACAAACCCCCCCCCCCCCACACACACACAAACAGACACAGACACATACATACATTCACAGCCTCTCTCTCACACACACAAACACTGACACAAACATCATCATCCCCCCCCCCCCCCCCACCCACAGACACACATACATACTTACACTCACAGCCTCTCTCTCACGACACAAACATCCCCCCCCCCACACACACACACAGACACAGACACATCATACACTCACAGCCTCTCTCTCACGACACAAACAGTCACAAACATCCCCCCCCCCACACACACACACAGACACAGACACATACATACACTCACAGCCTCTCTCTCACGACACAAACAGTCACAAACATCCCCCCCACACACACAAACAGACACACATACATACACCCACAACCTCTCTCACCATACAAAAACAAACACAAACATCATCCCTCCCCCCCCCCCCCCACCACCATATACATAAGTCGTGTTAGCCCAGCAGCGTTGCCAATTTAGCTACTTTCCTGCTGGATGTAGAGACATTTCCTTCGATATAGAGGCATATTTTTACTTCTAGCAGCATGAATTCTAGCGATAGTTTGGAGATTGAGTCGCCATTGTAAAGCGATATTCAAGAGATTGTGGCATTATGCTAGCGATTTTTGACCTATATCTACTATCTAGCGGACATTATTCTAGCAATTTTTGGCCTATATTTATAGCGGACATTATTCTAGCAATTGTTGGCCTATATTTACTAAATCATATCAGATGAAGGTATTGAGAGATAAGCCTTTACAACGGCACCTCGTATCTACATTCTACTTTTCCTATTTTTCTGAAGAGTGTAGAGAGGGGAGAAGGGGTGTTGGAGAGAGAGGAAGCTGTTGGAGTGGCTTTGTTATGTGTGTTGAGTCTGTATACGTCGTCAGGATGTCCCCTGACTGGGTGCGAGCATGTGAAACATGCTAGACGAGCGATAGCAAGCCTGGAACTTAGTTCAAGGTTCATAAATAGAACAGTATTAAATTATAAACATTGACTTGGACAAATAAAGAAAACAAACAAACAAAACGTACACATTTACTTTAAGAGGGAGGTAGTCGATTTTTCTGGACCCCCTTTTTGTCGATTTTAAAACCTTTCGTCCCATTTCTATATCAATATGAAGACCCTTCGTGCCATTTAGGTGTCGAATGTAAATTATTTGTTTATGGCAGAGTCCATTATCGGCTGCAGGCTATCGCAATTATTATTTTTTTGCTTCCTGAGCTTCATAAAATCGTCTAAATTTAAATGACGTCACCGGTACAGAAGGGGTTAAAACGGTAAATCCCTAACAATATACCCAAATATGCTATATTATAGGGGAGGTGTGGCAGAGTGGTCTTGCCACTGGACTGGTAATCCAATGGACCCGGGTTCGAATCCCAATATGTCAATGGGAAGATATTATTGGGATGGAATTTGTGCTGTACCTAGTATCAGTGCATTACCACAGCACACCGAAATGCCCCCAAAATACCCTCATTGTTCCCTGCTTAAATAGCATTGTATGAATATTCCCATATTAAAAAATATGCTACAGGGGGGCAATACCTAGTGAGTTAATTGCTCAATAGGTGGCGTTCTGAGAGTGAGGGTCCGAGTGTGGGGGATGAGACTGTGAAGCACAGAGGCGAGGCGGCTTCAGAGATGGACAGAGATGGAGTTGCTTCGAGCCGTGAAGCTTCGCATGTCTCATTCCCTAGACTGGAGCAAGACCTCACGGGCCTCACCGTGTTCAGCGGTAGAGTATAAAGGCTATCAGCCTATGCCCGAGAGGGAGTAATTGGAATATAGGACAAACAAATAATAATATATATATATAGCCTAAATTTTTCATACTCGTTTGTACCCTAGATTACAGACAGTGTAGGGGTCCGGAGTGTGACAAAGATTACAGACAGTGTAGGGGTCCGGAGTGTGACAAAGATTACAGACAGTGTAGGGGTCCGGAGTGTGACAAAGATTACATTCTGTGGAACTTGTATTAGGGCGGCTGACTGATTTTATTTTAGTTAGCCATTCAAATAGAAAACCACGCAGCCTTCAAAGAAAACTGTATTTACACCCTGACAATATATTATGGGAAACTAAACTGCAAAACTTCAAAGGTACAAAAAAGGTACGTCTATATCAAAAAGATATATAAGATGATTAACATAATTGGGTATATTGACAGTGATTGATGATATGTACATATACAGTATATATATATATATATAGATCTAGTATAATGTAGGTACAGTCGTTGTCAATAATTCTGATACATTGTGAAGCCTCGAACTGATTAAATAAACCCCGGAAATGAACCTATGAAGTAGGGTAATAATAATGAACCTCAGACAGCTTAGAAAATGTATGGATCTGGAGTAATGATTGCCAGTGTACATTAAGACACACACACACACACACACACACACACAGTCACACGCACACGCACACAAACTCAAACACAAATACACAAACACACTGACAAATACACACACTCACACATTCACTCATTTACTCGCGCGCGCACACACACACAGCATACATTGCCTACGGATGGCCATAATAAAGGGAAAGAGCTGCTTTAATAACTCCTAAAAAGTTAATTAACGACACTAGCTTTGCCAAAGTACCCCCCCCCCCCCTTCCAAAGTGAATTAAGGTTGGCAGGCGATGGTGTGTGTGTGTGTGTGTGTGTGTGTGTGTGTGTGTGTGTGTGTGTGTGTGTGTGTGTGTGAGAGAGAGAGAGAGTGAGTGAGAGTGAGAGAAGGAGTGATAGATAGATAGATAATGTATATAACCTGTTGACAGTATCATCATTGTTACCATGGTTACCTGTTAACAATATTAACTTGGAGAAGGGTAAGGAAGTTATATATGGGGGGGGGGGGGGGAGGAAGTTACAGGGTGCCTTTATGGAGGAACGATATAACTTTCTCCCCTCCCCCAATTATCTTTCTCCCTCTCTCCCCTTCTCCCCCAGTTCCCCCCCAATTATCTTTCTCCCTCTCTCCCCTTGTCCCCCCCCCCCCTCACAGAAACAGAAAGGTAGACATTATTGTGGTGTTTTCAGGAGATTATTTCTATAGGTTCAGGGACAAGTTGGTTGGGAGGTCAGTCCTTTGAAATTTGCGCCCTATAATATTTTTTTCTTTCCTCTCACATAAGTATCATAGTGCAGTTGGGTACAGTATATGATTAGTTTGATATCCAGCATATATTCGATGCATGGATATTAATCGTGGTCAGGTGCTGGACCTATAATTGTCTTGATGGTGTAGAGTGTCTAAGTTCTGTAGGTGGTATCCCAGGTTCGAATCCCGGGAGGACCACAGGATTTCATGAATTTCATTTGAGGGTGTTTGCTGCTAGTAGTGAAATTAATTCATTAAGATCCCCCCCCCCCCCCCCCACAACTGTTTTCTCCGTCTCTCCCCTTCTCCATCTCTCCCCCCCCCCCCCCCCCGTTCCCTCCCCCCCCCCTCCCCCCACACACAAGAAATTATTCATTTATATGTTAATCAAGCAAAACTGGTCCCCGACAAAAGAAACTGGGGCCCAACCTCATTAAAGTTTTTGAGTTGACACACAAGAGTTTCCCTCTCAGCCGCACCGTGAGGGTTTCCGGCGGTCTACAGGGTGCTTAAGGGGAGGAAGACCGTTTTTATGGACCCCCTTCTCCCTATATAATGTTTAGCCCCACTAGTGTTGAGATTATAAGACGTTCGGCCCATTAGTTTGGCGATTATAACACCTTTCGCCCCATTTCGTTGTCAATTTTAAGACCTTTCGTGCCATTTAGGTGAGGGTTTCCGGGGTTCGCAAGGGTATAAAATGGGTATATATAATCGTAGGGTAAGTTGACAGTGATTTACCTTTCTACCTCTGTGTAAAATGGGTGTGCAGAGGGTATATCGAATCATAGGGTATGTTGACAGTGATTTACCTTTCTACCTCTGTGTAAAATGGGTGTGCAGAGGGTATATCGAATCATAAGGTACCGGTATGTTGATGGTGACTTACCTTACTATCTTTGTATAAATTGGGTTTATTATCCCCAATATACTTTTAGATGGGAAGGATATTATGGACACTTTAAATACCCTTTCCATACCCTTACCTTTTGACAGGAACGTATCTTTGAGTACGACTGAGGAACGTAAAGATCAGTTGAGTTATGTTAGTTACTTAAATTAGGACTTCAGAGGCTATCAACCCTTCAGGACTTCAGAGGCTATCAACCCTTCAGGACTTCAGAGGCTATCAACCCTTCAGGACTTCAGAGGCTATCAACCCTTCAGGATTGTTAAGGGGAGATTTTCACTTGAGGGATTTTTTCTTGACCTCTTTCTCGCTCATGTTTAGCCCCATTGCTTTTGATATTATGAAACGTTTGCCCCATTAGTTTAGCGATTTTAAGAACTTTCACCCCATATTAAGACCTTTCGTGCAATTCAGGTGTCAATGTTATCTTGGCGAGCGAAAGCGAGCCTGTAATTTAAGAGGAACCGGCCTTCGGCCGGGAAATTTTTCTAACGAAAAATGTACAAATTTATCTTGAAAGGGACTCAAGGGGGTGTAATTTTAAGCTTGATGGAGGTCTAGGGAACAAACTAAATACCTCCCCTTAAGCTTGATGGAGGTCTAGGGAACAAACTAAATACCTCACCTTAAGCTTGATGGAGGTCTAGGGAACAAACTAAATACCTCCCCTTAAGCTTGATGGAGGTCTAGGGAACAAACTAAATACCTCACCTTAAGCTTGATGGAGGTCTAGGGAACAAACTAAATACCTCACCTTAAGCTTGATGGAGGTCTAGGGAACAAACTAAATACCTCCCCTTAAGCTTGATGGAGGTCTAGGGAACAAACTAAATACCTCACCTTAAGCTTGATGGAGGTCTAGGGAACAAACTAAATACCTCCCCTTAAGCTTGATGGAGGTCTAGGGAACAAACTAAATACCTCCCCTTAAGCTTGATGGAGGTCTAGGGAACAAACTAAATACCTCCCCTTAAGCTTGATGGAGGTCTAGGGAACAAACTAAATACCTCCCCTTAAGCTTGATGGAGGTCTAGGGAACAAACTAAATACCTCACCTTAAGCTTGATGGAGGTCTAGGGAACAAACTAAATACCTCACCTTAAGCCAGCACACTGTAAGTCCAGTATAGTTTCAGAACTGGAGCCCCTCATCGAGAACTCCAGTCCCTTGATATTTAAGTGTAAATTCATATTATTACCCACCCACCAATTAACTTACAAATAAACCAAATGAATGAGATCAATGAAACTAATTAATACATGCCATGGTACTCAAAGGATTCGAACCTAGGACACTCACACCGAAATGCCGCGCACTAACCATTACGCTGTCAAGACAGAAAACAAGAGAGGGTTCCTTAAACATTACAGGCTCGCTATCGCTCGCCAGGAAAAAATCGACACCTAGGCCTAACTGGCACGAAAGATCTTAAAATTGACGTAAACGGGGCGAAAGTTCTCAACATCGCCAAACTAATGGGGCAAACGTATTAAAATTTCAAAACAAATGGGGCTAAACATGTGAGAGAAAGGGGTCCAGAAAAAATCCCTCATGCGGAAATCTCTCCTTAATAAGGCGCCGAAAAGAAAACGGGATCGGGCTTTGACGATCGCTCAGAAAGTCGGGTTTTTTATAGCGAGTTATTGTTTTCCCATTTGACCTCGGCACGTGTCAACAGAACGACTGCCGGGGAAGTGACTGTAAAAGTGTGTGTGTGTGTGTGTTTATGTGTGTGTGTGTTTATGTGTGTGTGTGTGTGTGTGTGTTTATGTGTGTGTGTGGTTTTTTGTTATGTGTGTGTGTGTGTGTGTGTGTGTTTATGTGTGTGTGTGTGTGCTTGTGTGTGTGTGTTTGCTTGTGTGTGTGTGTTTATGTGTGTGTGTGTGTGTGTGTGTCTTCAAATAAAGGCTCGCTATCGATCGCCAGGAAAAAATCGACCCCTAAATGCCACGAAAAATCTTGAAATTAGCAGAAATGGGGCGAAAGTTCTTAAAATCGCCAAACTAATGGAAACAACTGTGGGGGCGCTCGGTTATGGCCTTGGCCTTGCTCGGGGCCTTGGGGCTGTTCGGCCAGGCAGCTTGGGGAACAACAACAACAACAACAACTAAAAAAAACTCAAAACTAGTGGGGTTAAACATGAGGGAGAAGGGAATCCAGAAAAACCATCATCTCCCCTTAAAACCCTGTATTATGTGCTGATTGACCATTAAGGGGGGTGACCTGCTTTGTGTTATTTCTGTCCTTTTCACTCTTTCTCTGGCTTGTATCCATTCGGCCCCATTCAGCCAACTATTTTAAGACGTTTATCCCCATCTAGGTGTCGATTTCTTCCTGGCGAGCGATAGCGAGCCAGCATTATATGAAGAAATCCGGCTTCGCCGGAGAAATTTTTCTATCGAAAAATGTAAATTTAGCCTGCTGTCTAACAAAATCCCGTTAGCTTTTAATTAACCCTTTCAAGCTCCAATACGCGTTTCTGTTCTGTTTCTGGCTACTATTAATCGATTTTATTCAGATTAGTAACGGTATATGGAAGTCAAAGGGTTGATTGAGATAGTATTTACCCTTTTAACACCCACAGATACTTCCTAAGCTGCATACATTCGTCTAAAAAATAAACTGCTAAAACGCGTCAGAGCTTCAAAGGGTTAAGAAATAACAATGGCGTCCAGAGACATTTTTGGCATCTCTCGCTACAGGATCTGCACCCCGTTCCTTAAGGGGGGATGGGTCGTCTTTCGGGTCCCGCTTCTTCCTCATGCTTAGCCCCATTAGTTTTCAGATTTTTATGACGTTCGGCCCATTAGTTTGACGATTTTAACACCTTTCGCCCCATTTTGTTGTCAAATTTTAAGACCTTTCGTGCCATTTAGGTTTTTATTATTTCTTGGCAAGCGATAGCGAACCTGTAATTTTAAGAGGAACTGGCCTTCGGCCGGAACATTTTTCTAGCGAAAAATGTCAAATTTATCTTGAAGGGGAGTCTACGGAGTGTTTTTTTAAGTTTGATGAAGGTCTGGGGAGAAAACTAAAAATGATATGAATAACTGAATAAATAGACCAAACAACCACCACTGTCCCCTTAACCCGGAGATAAGATAATAATTTACGGCTCTAAGTGTGGCCAAGAAAAAGAATAAGTCTCGGGAGTTTATTAGCCTTCTTTGGTTTTACTGCTGCCGTTATTAGCTCCGACTGACCGACCCTAGCGCTCTCTCTCTCTCAGTTAAGGGGAGACTGCCCGTTTGTTTGGTCAATTAATTAATTTATTCATATATTTGTTTAGTTTCCTCCCTAGACCTTCATCAAGCTTAGAAAAAAAAACCCTAGACGATAAATTTGTACATTTGTCGGTAGGAAAATGTCCCGGCCGAAGGGCGGTTCCTCTTAAAATTGCAGCCGAGCGATACGCTCGCCAGGAAATAATAGACACCTAAATGGCACGAAAGGTCTTAAAATTGACAACGAAATGGGGCGAAAGGTGTCAAAATCGCCAAACTAATGGGCCGAACGTCTTATAATCTCAAAACTAGTGGGGGCTAAACATGAGGGAGAAGGGGGTCCAGAAAAACGGTCTGCCTCCCCTTAAAGTGAAGCCAATATCATCCCCCCCCAAGATGGCCCATGGAGGTTGGGGGGGGGGGGGGGCGATCTCGGTTACGATAGGGTCTCTAGGCCGCAGAAACCGATAAGATGTGAACCCTAGTTTTATCTTAAGGGGTGGGGGGCGGGGGATGGACGTATATATATTTAAGGGGGGGGGAGGATGGACGTATATATATTTAAGGGGGGGGATGGACGTATATATTTAAGGGGGGGGGGGATGGACGTATATATATTTAAGGGGGGGGGATGGACGTATATATATTTAAGGGGGGGAGAGGGATGGACGTATATATATTTAAGGGGGGGGGGATGGACGTATATATATTTAAGGGGGGATGGACGTTCTGACATACGGAGCCCTGTATGTTAATTTAAGAGTTAGAATTAGAGTTCAAGGAGCCCACTACCCAAAACGGTGAAGCAGACTAGCGAACGAGCGAGTGGGCAAACCATCTCGCCCCATACCAGCTCGCCCCATACCTCGATGACCGATGCTATGACGTATGATCGACGCCAGGAGCTGTGAGTGGACCATGCACCTGTTATGTGATTCGAGGAGCTATGATTGGAGCGCGCACCATCACTCGCCTCCTGATTCGTTCCTACACCATCATTGTTTGGTATATAAGACCCGAGTTGTGGGCATTCAAATCAGTCTCATTTGGAGTTGGGGAAGGTGAACTTGCAGCTGGAGGAAGACGGGGTGAAGTATTATAATGGGATTGTGACTGTCAGTCAGATTATATAAATGTGTGTTAAGTGTGTTCGGTGTAAACACTTATGTTATGTTGGTTAGTGAG